>VZTU01008577.1:87868-164728 GCA_013400835.1 Zapornia atra | reverse complement strand
AGAAAAGAAGGTTGACATTCTTTTTAGACCATATTACAGAGTAAATCAAAGTGAATATAATCTGCATTCCTCACCAACATTCACAAAAATGTACTGTTTATTCTTCTAGGAACTATCCTTTTGATATAGTGACGCTTTTAAACTTGGTGCTGTTCAAGGCATCCGACACCAACAGGGAGATTTATGAAATTTCCATGCAGCTTATGCAGGCACGTATCAGCTACTTTTTTAAAAAGCAACCAAATGCATGTGTCCTCGTGTCTTTGTGGGTCTTTTGTGAACTTTTAAAGTACAGTCTACTTGCTTTTTAGTTTTGTTTTAAAAATAGTTACTTTTTACTTGGCTGTGAATGCACAAAAATTAATAGAAAAATATTAGTTACGGTGTCTTTCAAATTTGGAGAGTGTACTCCAAAGCATATAGATGATTCTCTGACATTAAACTTGAAATGTTGACATTTCCTGAATTAATGAATTTTTATTGTCTCATTATGTTATTTTTTCTCTTTCACAGATCCTTGAATCAAAGCTTTTTGTTTATTCAAAAAAGGTAGCTGAGCAAAGACCGGGCAGTATCTTGTATGGTACACATGGTCCATTGCCACCTCTTTACAGTGTCTCACTTGCTCTTCTTTCATATGAACTAGCAAGGATGTATCCTGAACTTACCCTGCCGCTTTTCTCAGGTATCTATATCGATTTGGCTTACTATCGACTTTACATTTTTATACAAACTGTAGAGTGCTAGGACATTTCCACCTGAAAAGAGCAATTCTTTTTATAAATTTAGCTTGACCTGGTTTTATTCTGGTTCAGGTCAAATCAGATTTAGGAATGCAATATCTGTATTTCCTAGAGGTACTTAGACAAAGTACAGAATAGCTATTTAAAAACATTGGTTGGGGATTCTGTGCCACTTATGTCATCTTAGGGCAACTTTGAAATTACAGGGGCTCTGGATAAGTTAAAGCGACATTGGCAAACTGTACTATAATGGGTTCTCTATAATGGTTAAGCACAGGGATTCTTCTCATGCATACATTTATATAGATGGTACTTGGGAGGACAGAATTCTTTATTTTATATAAACAAATGTGACGTTAACTTTGGGAAGATTGATTGCCTGTGTCCAGTTTTACCAGTTATTCAAATCTCTCTGAATGAGTGATCTCTATCTTCTGTTATTTGCCACATCTGCAAGTCATTAGTATCATTTTTATTTTATCAGAAGTACATTTTGTCAGGGTTACTGAGAAGAATATTAAGGAATCAGACCTGCAGGAGTACCGTTCAGAATATGCACCCTCTGAGGCCATTCCTGGGAACAATTCTATTTTGAGACCTATCTGCCTGTTTAAATCTATCTAATGTGTTTCTCTAGTTTTTAAATAACAAAATGTAATGTCTGTAATCGTGGGAATTCTTACTGGCTCTTAAAAACCCATTCTGTTGTTTTTACTCAGTCTGTAGGGGCTGGTGGAAGGATAAAGGAAAAATATGTTGCCCATTTCTTAGTGCCCAAGATACCATGAGTTATAAATAACTGGTGTGGGGAAATGGCTCATTTATCTTAAAAAAAGTAAATGTTGCTCATTATTACTGTTACCATCTATTCATGTCGCTGTTGCAGTTCTGTCATTTAAAAGAACTTGGATACATGATCCAAATCAGAGCCCCTCTCTATACATCTAGAATCACAGGGGGAGAGAACATGGTATATATTGAAGATGTTTACAAATCAGGCAGTGGGGAAAGAAAGGCAATGTTAACTGGATTGATTTTACGGGAGAATTCTGGTGAAGAGAGCTAATGTGTTTCTCCTTGGCAGGAGGCCTGTCACTATTTCTTATCCCAGATTTTCCAAATCCCTTTCCCCTACAGTGCCAGTTCTTTTTTTGTAAACTATATGAAGTGCTGCATACAGCATTCTCGGACTGACAGCTGACTGGATTTTATAGGCCTCCCTACAGGAAATAAAACCTGTAATATATGAAGGTGTTCTTGTAAACTCAGTATGATAAGTGCCTTAAGATTTAAACTATAGCTTAGAAATGTGGAGGCTGATGGGGCACTTGTAATTCTGCAGAACACTTCTGTGTGTTTATTGTAATTCTCCAGAAGCTCTTGAAATTCTGCAATAACAGCTAGTAAGCGAACTATCCTTTTTCTTCTTTCTTGACAGCCATTTCACTTAATACATAATATGGCACAGTAACAAGGGGTGATTTTCTGTTTTCTAAGCCCAGACTATGCTAGTTATTTTGGACAGAAGACCTGACCAATTCCCTGCTATTATTGACCATTAAATTATTTTTTCTCTTCAGGAAGCTCAAGTACATGCTTTTATATGCTTGTGGTTTGCAAGGTAAAAACCATCAGGTAGTTAAAAGATGTCAGAAATCTGATTTAAACAGTGTATTTAAAATTTCCTTCATAAACAAACATGTCCTTTTCAATTTCTACTATTTTAGAAGTAAGCCAGAGATTTCCAACAACGCATCCAAATGGAAGACAGATCATGCTTACCTATCTCCTACCATGGCTTCATAATATTGAACTTGTAGACAACAGACTGCTCCTCCCTGGTTCAAGTCCCACCACTCCAGAAGATGAACTGAAGGACAAGGATGGGGAAATTACAGTCACAAGTGGTCTAAAAGGCAATGGTTGGGGCTCTCCTGAGGCTACCTCACTGGTTCTCAATAATCTCATGTATATGACAGCCAAGGTAAAAAAGCAAAACAAACAAAAAAACCTTTAAAACCATTTCTGAAATATTCAAACTTATGTTTCCTAAGCAAAAGGTACTTTGATTTCTTTCCTCTGATACCAGATTTTTTACTTTGGAACACACTATACTAATCAGACACAACCTTCTTTTTGAATCAGTTTCTTCACTTTTTGTATCAAGGACAATGCTAAAACTTTTCTCCTTCAAAACATAAACAAAGAAACTGTTTTACCCTTAAAAAAAAATTCCAAAACCAGAACAAAACCTTAATAGTGAAAGCATTAAAGATTAGTTATAGAGGAACTAAGTTCAGTTCCCTCCTGTATCACCTCCCAGGTTAATGTCTGAAGCGGCAGATGAAAATTTATTTTGGGTTGAGAATGAGCACCTGGAATTTTTCCTACCAAAGGTCTAGTATTTTCTAGGAAACACTTAAATATTCTTTGAGAGAATAGAAAAATTGTGTATAGATTAGATAAAAAAAGAAAAATTATGTATACATTTCTAAGGTGCTAATTAAAGCATTCTTTTGTACAAGGGAAGGTATTCTACAGCCCAGGTCCTGATTAAAGGCCAGGGTTTCCTTTTTTCCATTTTCATGTAAAATGCCTAAGCTGCTGGTGGAGAAGGTACTGGGACACCATCCTTTCTTTCTCTTTGCTGAGTTGCAGGCTGCTATACTAGTGTGCCATGCCTGCTCTGGCACTGCTTTGGCCAGAGTCAGTCCCTATGTCTAAACTGCCAAAAGCATAAACTCCAGGAAGCGATGCCTTGTACCTGTGTCACATGGGACAAAGTGGTTCCCAGTTCCTATGCTGCTCAGGGTTAGTCTCTCAAGCAGAATGTCTGTATCCATGCTACACCGCACTTGATTATGGATCTTGCCTCATATTGAGGCCCTGGAAGTAAAACAATTATTATTTGGTGTGCATTTCGTCATATGAAGATGTCTAAAGTGATGTGGGAGCTGTGCTCCAGCTGTGTTCTGTATCCAGGGCATAACACTGGCTCATGAATTGTCTGGTGGTACGGAGTCTCTAGGATGTTTTTAGAGGAATTTTGTGAGTTGAAAACAGATGTGATGCAATCTCACCTTTACTGCCTATCAGCAGCAGTCCTTGGAGCAAATTCCTTACAAAACCACACAGAGGGTTTTTTTCACAGTGAATAAATATGTTTTCTTGAAACTGTACTCATACAGCTTTGAGGCTGTACCCATGATAAAGGGACCGGCACCTCCACGTGCTGGTGTGGATAACAGAAGATAGAGATGCCAGTGGCAGTGTAGATGTATCTAATAGGTACTAAATAATTGTCAGTAGCATAGCGTGACCTGGAGGTTGCCACTCCTTTCCTAGCAGAATGTCAGAAAGTCTGACAGGTGGCTCTTAAAAATACTGTTTTGTCACTTTTTACAGCATTTTACTGTTGGTTTTACATGAGAAAATGCTCTAAAAGAGCACGCTTTAGTTTGGAGGTCTTCATATTTCAAGAAATGTATGTCTATGGTCCTTTGCAGTATGGAGATGAAATTCCCGGACCAGAGATGGAAAATGTCTGGAATGCTTTGGCCAACAATGAAAAATGGAGTAACAACCTTAGGATAACACTGCAATTTCTCATTAGCCTGTGTGGCGTTAGCAGTGATACCATCCTTTTACCTTATGTAAGTGTTTGTACTTTATTTTATTTACCATTGGTTGCATTGGGCTTAGTGAAGAAAACAGCTATTACCTGCAGAAAATTAATTTCTGTTTCAAAAATAAGAAGTACCAACATATTCCCTAGCACACTGTACAAAATCAAATTGTGGGAATAAATGAGACTGAAATTCAGGAAGGGAACTGAGTGCTGGGAATCTCAGTCTCCACCAATGGAGCACACTTCATTTCAAGCAAGAGGCGGGCTCCTGTCAAGCAAAGAGCAGTTTTACATGTCTGTATAAGGGGCCAGTAACAGGGACTGGCCGTAAATTGCCAGAATGAATGAGAATTTAGTGTCAACATTACTTTAAAATATGCAATTTATATATCTTTAAAATTTTATTTAAAAGACAGAGTGACTGTTCAGAGGTTAAATAACTTGCATGAAAAATTAAGAGAAGTAAAAATATTAAATGCTTGTTATTAATACTCAGTAATCAATTAGTTTACAAAGTTAAATTTTGAAAGTCCTTTAAACAATGGGTATTAAATCATGAATGGGACATCACATGCTATGATCTTATTAGTTTGTTGTAAAGATTGAGGTGTTCCTTCAGAAAAGCATGTAGCTTTAATAAAGTGCTGCATTCTCTTCTCTAACAAATTAAGGCTCCCTGTGGGGCACCTCAAGAGACACAAGATAGGTCACCTTTACAAGCTCCTTATTATATCAACTTTTGCCTTTGCATGGCTCTCATGAATTATATAACTGTTCCTACAATGTGCAGGATATTGTTATGTGATTAAACTTATAAAAAAACCCCAAACTCTCATAAACTTACTTATTTCACAACTGCTGAAATAATAGTTTGCTTAAAGAATAAAGGAAGTATAGAAGACAAAAAATTTTCAAGGTGTTGTTACTGTACTATGGACATCCTATTGGTTTCCTTTTACTTGTAGGGCTTACTGTTCTGTATTCTCCAATCAATGCATATCTATGCAAAGTCAGTTTTGCCTGGCTAATCAAAAGAGTTGAGACTTGAGAGTGGAGTTGCTGTAAGAACAAGCTCAAAGTTTATATAAGAAGACAGAGGGGTTGTTCTCAATTATCTTAAGGGCACTGAAGAGCTTTCCATCAATTTTGACAGAGGATCTCCATTCAGTATTGACCATGCTTTGCGCAGGAGGTTTGAGAAGCAACCTGACTGATACTACAATCTATGACACACTTGACATCAGGCCCAAAGGTGGCCTACATCAGGTGGAGCTATGTTGGCAGAGAACAAGTGGAAATCACAGAGATAAGAGACAAAATGAGGGCTGCTGTAGTTCTGACAGCTTACAAAATGAATAGGGGGAGTTTTCTAAGAGGAAGGTGTAGTCCTGTGCTGAGTATTTGTCTGACTTCTAAGCCTCTAGCCTGATTGGAAATTCCTGATAACCCTGTTGGCTCTTGCCCCAGAGCCCTTCACATACCTCATCCCCCATCCAGACACTTACCAATCCAGAGATTTCAATATATCCTTTTTCCAAAGCTGTTGCTATCCCACAGCTCTGAGCAACCTATCTCAAACCCCCTTCCTACCCATAGCACCTCTTTCTTCAAATTCTTTCCAATCCTGTTTGCCTTGAAGCCTTGGCAATGAGAGGCGTGTCCTCTCCTCCAGGACAATATAGTCCTCTTACTCCACAAAGAAGACAGTCTGGTTTGGCATCTCCAGCTCCATCTGCTCAGCATCTCCTGTTTTGCCCGTGGGACTTTTCTGCTTTCCTTCCCAGGGTTCCAGTGGCTGTCAGTTTCTCATTGGTGGTGACAGCTGACAGGGTTCCTGTGTTTTCTGACACCTTGTTAGTCTGTGTTTTGTGATACAGAGTTAAATGCCTGATTCTTGGATTTTCTTCTGAAAAAAGTTTTCAGCTTCTGTAGGAAGCCTGACTGTGCTTATGAGTCACCCCTTAACTGGTAGCTTTGTGGGAAAATACACGGGCTCATCACACACATCTGCTCAGTGTGTGGATAATGCCCTGGGGTTTATAGATAAGAAATCATACCTAACTGCTAACTACACAAGACTGCTGATACCATAAACATGTCTTCCATTATGATGTAGATAATACACACATTATCAACAAAGATAATTTGAACAGTTTATCAGCATTGTTCCAGCTCAACTGGGCTTAAAAGACCACTCAATTGCAAGATTGCCAGTTTACCCATCTCCTTTTGGAGCCCTCTGTGCTCAAGGCAGTCACCAGCTGCTTCATGCCTTTAGCCATCTGTTCTGCCAATGTGTGTCCCAGCCAAAAGCATGACTGGCTGACAATTTTTGATTATTTTTTTTCCCCAATCAGTTAAGTTCATTGCTTTTTCTCTCTGGTTTCCTTTAAGTATTTTTTTCCCAGTGCCCCAGTGCAAACTGCTGAGCTGCCCTTTCTTTCACACATGTACTGAAAGATTTCTTAGAATATTTACGGTTCAGAAACCTCTTCAGCAAAGACTTAGTGTAGGGAACGTGACCCCTTCTGGGGTGAAAGAAGCTGGAAGCTCTATGAGCCCAACTAGAATTGAGCCTTTGAAAAGAGGTGGATTTGTATCTGGAAAGTCCCTGGGAAATTTGTAGGGGAGTAGAAGAGACTTTGAATATGTGCATTTTCTCTACTTCAAGCAAAAGAAAAGGAGATGAAAAAAGAGGGAGAGAGAAGCAATCAGGAAGTTATCTTAATAGAGGTATTTAAGAATATAAGAACAGCAATTTGGTGAGGCCACCAGGCAGTTCAGTGTATTAGCTCTGCTATAAGCATCTGTTTAGGGACATCTTTTAAGAACAAGAAGGCAATAACAGAGGGATCCTTCCCCTAAAGTCTCCCAGCTCCAGCAGTTTATGAATCAAGTGGTTTTGAGCCAGAGTCTCTGCTTTTAATAGCCACTGGGGTTTTGTTTCTTCAAGAATTCAGAATTCGGTATCTCCAGAGTCCTTATTGCTGTGGTGCATATAAGGTTTGAGGTCTTATTAAAAGATTTGTAGAAATTCCCAGAATTTCTGGGAATTATACTCTCAGATTTTTCAAGTCAGGATCGATGAAGTCTGTCTACATAATCACTCAGTCCATGTGCTGATACTTGTGTTATAGATAGAATTAGTTACTCAGAGCCTGGCTTATTCTTTGTGGCTACAGGTACCTCCTTCACATCAATCATTTCTGGAAATATAGGCATGAAGTTTTGGGTAGGTATAGCTTTCTAGGTAAGAAGTTTGCTCCATTCAAGAGAGTAAGATTCATCTGCAGTGGAAATCACATGCTATAAATCCCTGCGTGTTATTCAGAGTTAATGCTGATATTCTGAAATCATAGGTACAAAATTAAGTGGGGTTGGTATATGTATATGTTATGTAGTTATATACCTAAACAGCATATTTGTGGATGGTAAGCAAAACCTTTGTGATAATTAGATCACAGATTCACTCTTGATATCAAAGTGAGCAGTTTTGTTTCCGTATGACCAGGGTGGTTGCAGTTGTGTGGTTGTGGTGTCTGTCCAGGAGTAACATTTGCATTCTGGATGTTTTCAGTACTGCAATGCAACATGTATGGATTTCTTGGAAATTCACTTTGGACAGAGTTTAGTAACTGTTGTTTTCTTCTCTAGATAAAAAAGGTTGCAATATATCTGTGTCGCAATAACACTATTCAGACCATGGAAGAGCTTCTCTTCGAGCTGCAGCAAACCGACCCCGTGAACCCCATAGTCCAACATTGTGATAATCCTCCGTTTTACCGTTTTGCTGCCAGTAACAAAGCCTCAGCTGCAGCTTCTGGTATGACCTACATATACTTTTCAGTTATGCTCTCCTGCTCTTTGGAGACTTCATCTCTCAAATCTCTTTCTTTTGCACCCATTCAGGTCTGCGTATATATAAAGTGCGAGTTTCAGGGCCTGGTTGTACATCTAAACTACAGTTCTTTTTGATTCCTAATGTTTTATATGCTTTGTAAACATCTGCTTAATGCTCTATTTTAATACGATATTACCAATGTTTGCTGCTGTTGATAACTCATATGAGGCAGTTCAGCCACTTTTTTCTCAGAACAAGAAGTCATATCAGATGATGGTCAGATGTTCACAGGACATACACTAAAGCAGCAGTTTCCTGAAAACTGAGAGCCTCAACCCTGTGGCAATTCTGTTTTCAAAGGCCTAATGCTATTTCTAAGCAGCAGTAGTCAAAGATACTTAAGAGATGCCCAACTCCAAATTTAACCTTGTCAATGATGTGCCAAATTCTTGAAAAACAATAGATGATGCCACCTGAGAATGAGCCTTGTTTAAGGTGTGGAAGAGCATCATCATGTTCATCTACGCCTCAAAGCATGTAAACTTCAAATCATTCAGCCAAGCAAGCAGGTCTTGGTTTGGAGAGGTAACGGTGTTCATTCAGATACACAAATAATTTCAGGATGAAAAAAAACCCCAAAAACTTGTGGGCTTTTATTGCTTCGCAAATATCATCTCTGTGTGTAACAGGTGTTCTTATTGGCATCTCATATACAGGAACCACTTCTAGCAGTAACACTGTGGTAGCTGGCCAAGATAGTTTTCCCGATGCAGAAGAGAACAGAATGGCGAAAGAGACTGATGAAAGGTTGGTGGGTTTGGGTTTTTCCCCTCAAAATATATGTGTGTATCTTCCTAGGCTAAGGGTGAGATGTTGTTGTTCTGTATTGTTCTGTGAGGAACTCTGATGCTCAGACTGATCCTAAGTGATGTTATCTCAGTAAAACAATTTTAAAATGAGCATGTGTGAAAGTTTTAAAAATGCAATGTATTCACATTATTCCAGTTCCTGATTGTCGTTTATGTGTACCAAACAATGACTACTAAAATCTTTTATGAAAAGTCAGGTTTAATCACACCTTCTGATTCCATGGACAGTGAGTAAAATTTAGTATGCAGGTTTGTATCCATAATTGCAAGGACACCTCCTCTGTCTGGATAATATGTGTTACAAAAGAAAGCTTTGTACTCTATTTTGCTTAATTATATATTCAATTTAGTCTTTTACTACTTATGGTAGAGGCTGAGAAATGATGAATAAACACTAAACTTTAAGGGCTATCAGGTCTTTGAGCACAGAGAGATGCCTATTTCTTCTTTCACCTAAACGGTCTTTATTTTTGTAAGAGAACCTTGAATGACTTCTGATAGCATTAATTAGTAAGTGTATTACTATTATGTTAGTCTGTTGTTCCTGATAGTCACTAGTATTGATACCTATCATGTCTCTGTATTACAATGGCTCCTTAATTCAGAATGATTGTAGGTAGTTGCTAAGAAAAGAATCAAAGGAAATTGTTTTAACGCCTGTAAACCAACTGTCCTGGAATACTAAGAACATCTAAGCAAGATATCTGCACACACGGAAGTTCAGGCTTCCCTAACTGAACTGTCTTTATTATAATACACCAGGAAATGAATCTGCTTTTTAGACAAGAGTTGCACTACTAGAATCACAGAAGTCCAACTGGGTCCATAGGTTCAGGGCTTAGAGGTATAGAGGCAATTATGAATTATGTGAGCAAACTCTTCTGTACTTAAGAACCTCTTGACTTGCTTCCCTTCTACATGTTACAGGCGTGAGTAGCATTTTGTCAGGTTAGTTATATCTGTCTGCTAATGTAAATGCAAGCAAAAAATGGCATCGTGTTAGCATTAAGTAAGGTTTCAAACTGATAGTAAAGACCATTTGACTCAAAATTATGGTTTTCAGCACCTACAGCAGAAATGTAGTTAAAGGGAAGATAAGCCCTTTTTTCCTCTGGATTTTTGCTTTTTCTTCATTATATAAATGTTTATGAGCAAACTTTACTATATACACATACTATATAAGCTTCTGTGAGCAAACATTACTCTACTTTAAATCTAACTGTTTTGAGGGTTTCTTGGTTTATGCATATTTTAAATGTGACTCCAAAAAGGTGGGATTCTTTTTAATACAAAGCTAATGAGAAGATACCTATGTCTCTACGTTGATGCAATGTGATGTAAAATGCTCTGCTCTTGAATAATTTCTATGACCTGTATTATCCATTTGTTTCATACACGATAGAATTAATCTCTGCATATTTCTACATATCTTTATCCTTAGCTTTACTATTCTTTAAACTTTTTTAATGCCAGATAAGTATGACAGTGGGGTTTTTTTGTCAGTTTGTACACATTTATTAAGGGAATTTATTAAAATAGAGGATAATCAGATACTGGAAAGGCAGCAAGCAGCAGAATGAAGATGGCTCATGATGCCTTTTTGTGACCTTCACAATGAATTTATTGTGCTGTTATGAGACAGATGTGCTTTGGAACCAGCCTAATATGACAATATATAATTAGATACTCTGCGATAATACATGTGCACAGTAGTAAGAAATTGAATTGAATGTTGCATAGTGAACCTTCAATCTTGCTTTGTTTGATATCGTTGTTTTAACATGGTTATTGGTGATTAGTTCCCAATCTGCTCCCCCACTGCTGGAACAGTGATGTTTTCACATCACCACTGCTGTGTGAACCTCTTGTGCAGCTCCTCACAAGGAGGAGGAGGAAGCCAAAGGAGATAGCCAGCAAAAGCCAGCTTATTGTGGATCTGTGGCAGATTTGAGGACAGCTGTGAACAGTTTGTTCTGGCTTTTTCATCCCTTAACTCCTCTGCTAGATGTGCTCAGGCAGTTGCTGGATTTTCTTACTGAAGGGTGATCTGCTGCAGCTTCCGCTGCTTGAGACCTGTGTGGGCTTGAATTTGGACTAGTCAGTCAGTCAGTTATTGCTTTAGCAGGTGGCCAGAATTTTACCCATGAGCACAGGCTGTGACAAAATCCTAGCTGTGAACAGTCTGTATCTCCATTCAGCCTTACCACTGTTACTTCCTTCAAGAAAATCACACATTTGCAGCATGAGACTTTTCCCTCTGCTAAATTTTAAACGCTGGTGACACAGGAACGCACTGTGAGAACTCAGAAACTGGCTGCAGGAATCCTTATCTGTGGAAAGAAACAGCATTACGTTCACATCACTGTCTACTCCCGTATCAAAATGCATGCTTAAGGAAATGCTTTATTTTTTGAGTAAACATATAGTCTAGATGGTTTATGTCAGTCTGTGTTTTTAATGAAGATGCTCCTTGTATTTGAAGGTTCAGCAATGTGATCAGAGCACATACCCGACTAGAATCACGGTACAGTAATAGCTCCGGAGGATCTTACGATGATGACAAGAGTAAGTTCTGTTATCCAGTGTGATGCAATTTCTGGTATTTTGATGGGGGAGAAAAACATTCTTATGACTGGTGGAGGCTCTCTGTTTAAGTTCTGTCTAAGCAGTAATATAGCATTAGGGAGTGTCCTTCATACCTCATTTAATTAATTTCTTTAGTTTAACCTATTTAAAGGCCAGAGAACTTCACAGAAGGCCACAGTAGAGCATCCTCATGACAGGAACACCTTGAACCTTTCATACATGGCAAAGCAAAAGACTTCAGGAGCATTTCAGCAAAGTGCTCTGAATTGTGCCCTTCGTCAGTTTTTACCTCCAAATCATGTGCTGTTATATAAGCATGAAGAAGAGATTCAGAAGATTCCAAACTTTAGGCCTTATCTTCTCCTCTTTATCTTTTCTCTGTTCTCTGCAACCAGGTTTTGGCTGCACTGGACAAACTTGTATTAGAGGGGAGAGTGCTCAGGGCTCCTGAGCACGCTTGTTGTTCTTTATATATATCTGCTAAACAGACTATAAGGATTCCAAAGAAATCAAAGATATTTCTGTCAACTATTGAATGACAGTGTAAATTTTAGGGGTTGGATAGTTTGACTTTGTTTCTGGAGTGGGTTGTAGGGAAGTCAATCTACAGATTTTGGTTAGGCTCTAATAAGATGTAAAGAAGGCAAGACCCTTTTACTGACTCTTACCTCTGGCTTAATAAAGCCAGGTCAAATAATGTAGAAGCTATAATATCTTGTCCTTTTTCTACAGACATGATTTTGAGACACTATTTTGGCAAAAAATATAAAGATTTCTTATATTCTTTAATCTAAGTAATTTATTTGCAGTACTTTTCTGCAAAATGTGGAAACACTGTCAAATACAATATGTGGGAAAACTTACTGTATATCAACTATTTTTCATAATTATGAAGCACAATATTTACAAAATTTTGTGTATGTATAAACTTCAGTGTTTACTTGCAAAGAAAGTTTGCCACATATTAAACTCATCGGTTTTTATTACACCTGTCTTAGCTTTTCTTACGGCTTTTTAGTACTGCAGCTACTCAAAATTTTTCAGTTGATAATCTGATCAGCGCTAATCTGATCTGTGTGAACAATCTTCAAAAAAAGAACAAAGTTTATATTATCACAGAATCGCAGAACATTAGGAGTTGGAAGGGACCTCAAAAGATCATCTAGTCCAAGCCCCTGCCAGAGCAGGATCACCCAGACTAAGTGGCACAGGAACACATCGAGCCAGGTTTTTGAATGTCTCTAGAGAAGTCTCTCCCAGAGACTCTACAACCTCTCAGGGCAGCCTGTCCCAGTGCTCCATCACTCTCACAAGGAAAAAGTTCCTCCTTATTTTCACCTGGAACTTCCCATGCTCCAGCTTGCACCCATTGCCCCTTGTCCTGTCGCTGGCCATCACTAAGAAGAGCCTAGCTCTGTCCTCCTGACTCTCACCCTTTACATATTTATACGCATTAATAAGGTCACCCCTCAGTCTCCTCCTCTCCAAGCTAAAGAGGCCCAGCTCCCCCAGCCTCTCCATCAGAAGGTTCTTCACAAGTAGTTGGTTTTGACAGGTGTTTGGGTAATAAAAGGTTAAAAAATACTGAAATTTTCTTTGCTCTTTTGGAATGCTTCCTCAAGCTGGTGCCCAAATGTTTCTTTCCTGCCTGTACCTACTAGCTTTATAGTACTCTGAATATTTATCCTCACAGGGGTTCCTTCCACAAATACATGAATACCTACATAGAAAATAAAATACATTTTACTTAGCTACTAGCATGCATATAGAACTATAAAAAGAAAGAGTAATTCTTATGCCATTTGTCATTCTACAAGATAAATAATGCGACCTCCATTACAAAAGTGCAATTTACTCCCTCTGACAGGCAGCCAGACCTGTGGAGGAGTTGGTGGTATGGCTTCTCTCTTCAGTCAACTTCAGCGTACATGTATTGCTGAGCATATAAATAGGGAGCACAGGTCTGCAACACTTTTGTTCAGGCAAAAATTGTATGTTAAGGTGCAAAGTGCTGCTTTTTTTTTTCACTCACCTGTGAAAACCTGTGAAAACATGAGTGAGGAGCTAGGTTGTAGTGTCGACTTCAAGAGTTTTATGTGGAACACTGAAATTGGTAGCAATAGTGACTGTGCAGTGTTTTTTATGTGAGAAGCATCTGGCAAACATTATCTGATTAATTCTTGGAAGATAAATATGTGAAAATGGTATACTTCACTACATTATTAGGTCAGTTTATTCTTATTTATCTGTTGCTAATAAATCATACTCTGGAGGATAAGAGAAATTAACAGAGGTCTTAAATCATAAAGATCCAAAGTGCTTCTTGGAAGAAAAACTCTGAAGAATGGGAATGATAACGTTGGCATTTAGTAATAATTGGAGGGGCAGCTACTGCATTGGAGATCTGGAAACTGGAAGGCATTTTGTCAAAACCAAGGCGTGATGTGCATTAGAAAAAGCTAACTCTGATACTTTTTTAGGCATCAAAACAGTTTGCCAACAAGCATTAAACATTTACAAAGGGCAGTGTTTGGATGGATGTCAAGAACAGGACTGGAAAGGAAAGCCTGTGTGTCACAGCCTAACCAGACCTGGGACATAAAAACCGACCAAAGGGAAATGGAGAAGAATGAGAGGAAACCAAATGCAGGAGAGATGAACAAAGCTGTGCAGCTGAGAGAAGACAGAAAGCAGTGGAAATAAATTATTTGGCCTGTATCATTGCAGATAAACAGGTGGAAGAAAAAAACCCCTATTGCTTATTGACGTGCAGCAGCTGTCATACTGAAGCAAAGATAAATACGTCTTTGAGAAATTCAAGAGATAATTCATCTCTGTTGAAAGAAAATTACCCTGAAGATGATTTTTTGCATTCCCTATCCTCCTTCCTAATTCAGGACATTTAACTTGGGCCTTTGTAACATTGCTCAGCAGGGCACTGGTGAGGAGCTGCAAGAATGTGTCACGGATGTGCGGCTCCTTGCAGCAGATGGCTTCCAACAGCATCTTCATTCGCTGAACTTTCCTCTCATTTCTGAAGAGAAGGTCTGCTGCTTGGTGCTTTGTGATCTGGATCCAAAGCTGCTAAGTGACAGCAGGGATTCAGCTGCAGCCCATACCATTCGGTGGCGTCTGCCTGGAATCTGTTTAATTTCCAGCAGCATGAAAGAAGGATTAAAAATGCATCACTTGTTACTGAACACAGGAGTTTGCAAACCTCATGTCATCTTCTCACATTATTCCAAACAGCTGAGCTGATATGCCAGTATAAACTCTTATTGTTTCTCCGAAGTGGGTAACCAGACTTGTTTTTTATTCACTCTGCAGATGATCCTGTTTCTCCATATACAAGCTGGTTATTGAATATTGTTGAAACCAAACAACCACATCCCCTGCCCATGCCTTACAACGGAGGATGCTGGGCACCACTTGTGGACTACCTCCCAGAAACCATCACACCCCGGGGACCCCTTCATAGGTGAGCAGTTTCTCGTTCTGACATTTCAAACAGTGAGATGTTTGAAACCTCTTACTGGTTGACCAACCCCAGTCCAACTGCCCCACCGCTCAGACCGTCTGAAAAATCATACTTTCAATTTCTGCTGATTTCTGGTGCTAAAATCACCAGATGTGGAATTCTACCACATTTCTATGAGAAAGGCTGTTTACAATGTAGCACATCACTTTCTGGTAAGAATCAGACTGAAGAAGCAACTGAAACAAAAAGGAAATTTCTCTTTCTCAAACCTCTGTGGCTGTTATATAGCACTTTCCCCCACTTTTATTCTAACTAGGCTATGCATATTCTAAAATCCCTCTTTTACATAGTTTGTATGGACAGTAATAGTGGTCCTGTCAGTAATGGATACTTACCTGCTTAATACTGTAACTAAGCTTCTTCGGCATTGATCATATTGAGAAGAAATGCTGCAGATTTGAAAATGCTGAGATTATTTCTTCCCAAAATAGGCATCATGTTACGGTTTTCCCATCTCTGAGATGTTCCAAACTGACACTGTGATTTAATTTCCAGGTGCAATATTGCTGTCATCTTCATGACTGAGATGGTGGTGGATCACAGTGTGAGAGAAGATTGGGCTCTTCACCTTCCTTTATTGCTACATGCGCTCTTTTTAGGTAAGACAACAGAACAAGAAATAAAGTATAAATCCACTCCTGTCCTTTTAGTTTAGCTAGAGCTGTAGAGTTGTGTTTCTCGTATTTTTTTACTTATGATTTCCTAAAAAAGCCTGAGACAAGTAAAGTCTATGAATTAGTCCCTAAAGTTTGAAACTTTTTATTATTTTGGCCAGTTTCACCCAAATTTGGTAGAAATTTGGCTAGAAATTTGAAATATGTCTAAAAAAAACTGTAGGCAGAACTCAGCCTGTGTACAGTCTGGTTTGTCATGGACACATGTCACAGGCTACACGCACGTGTGCTGTCGCTTGCTTTTGCAAAAATACTACATGAGAGAGCCAAGATTATTGCAGAGATAGTGAAGGTAGGACACAGATCGTTGGAAAGCTTCATGAATTTCACTGCTAATTGAATACTTTATTGTCAGTGCATTCCCTGGTATACCTGAGCATAGAGGCACTGCTTTTTCCCCACTGCTGTGTCTGTTCTTGACCATAAGACAATTCAAATGGAGGGTGAAATCTTCCTTACTCTACAACTTAACATTATGAAAACTGAGTGGCCTAATTTTTTAGCACACAGGAGTATTTAGCATTATAAAGCCATTCCCTAACTTTTATGGTTGTAAATACTAGCTTTCACAAATAAACATGGCCAGAGATTTGTGAAATAAAGCTATTGTAACTGGAGATCACAGTCCACTTCTCATTCAATCACCATAGTTACCAGTAAGACTATTCACTGGCAATCTGGGAAGAGTCTGTTGCTGAACAGGCAGAAAGGATTGAATCGGGAGGCTACAGCATAGTGGTAGAATATACATGATATACTTCAGTATGTACTTGAAGAAGAAACCTCATTCTCCTTTTCTGCTTCCAACTGTTCTCTTTCAAGTTTTTTGATGAAATAGGGATTTTTGGAAATCGCACACTCATCAGATACTTAATTTTTGTGTATTAGTACATTGATTTCAACAAACTTCTATTGAAACACAAGAGTAACAGCCAGGACCATGCAGGATGGGGCTTCCAGGGCCAGTTTCAATACAACATTTCACATACATATTTCTCTTAAAAGTTAAATCTATTTTGTGGCTGCCCACAACAATTTTTAACTTGTTTTTTATATTGCTGTGAGCTTTCTAGGTCTAAGAGAGAAAGGCAAGTGGATAAGTGTCTGAATCCAATAAATGACCATCAATGTCTTCTGTATTATTTGTAACAAGTGTGAGAAAACTGGTGCTTACAGTTCTCACAAGAAGAGTGAGTTACTTAAGACAGGAGCAATATGACGACTTTAGACAGCTTTAAGGAACCATCAGGGAGCTATGCAAATAAACATATGCAGGATCAGAGTTATGACATTATTAATATACTATAAAAAAATCTTTACTTCTTTGTTCATTCAATGATGTTTCAACATTGCATTATTTCTTAAGAAATATTAATTTATGAGTACAGTTCCTTGGCTAAGAACTGTCCATTCTAAAATGTGAAATTAAATATAACTGGTAACTAAAAGTAACTGGTTTAGTGGTAAATAAAATGAGATCACATTCTCCAGGCTTCAAGTTCAGTTTCTCTAGAGCTGCTATGCCTCCTGGAAGTTGATACAGTGGCTAGCTGGAGAGCCTATACCCTTCTGTTTGTTGGAATGAGTAAAAAAAAATACTAAAATGAAAGAATTTTGCAGTGCAGGTGTTTAATATGCTATTGGATTGTTTGTAGTACTGATAGTGACGTAGAGAGGGAGACTGCTGGTGTAAACCTCCTTATCTTGGCAGTGCATGGAAATAACTGCTGTTTAAAAGCTCTTTTGCAGCCAGTGTGGAATGAGTTGAGTGGCTAGATGCCTTTTCCGTAGAAATGTGTCCACATCACAGAAGCTTACCTTCTTGGGAACTCTTCCAACTTAAAATAGGCCCCAGCACTGGACAAACACAAAGACCAAACTGTCCTTCTTACTTCACAGTTAGCATATCTCTGTCAATGCTTTCATATAGCCCTAGGGTTTAACAAGATTTCAGTCACTGGCGCTGCCAATATATAATTTATTTTCAAGTATTATAACTTTTTACATCCTTTTTAGTGTATGTTAGAACAGGGTAGGTTAGCTTCATTATGACCTGACAGGTGGAAGAAAATGGAGAAAAGAAAATAGGAGCAGAAACCTGAAGAAGCTGAAAAAGACGTGGGCATGGTTTCCATGGTTCTTTTCGAGGAGGCCATCGGCAGATGAGTAAGACCAAGGATCACACAAGTTCTTCAACTCACAGGAGACAAATACACCTTGTTCAGGCAGTTGCAGATTCATGTTTGGAGGCCAGACAAGAACACCTGACTTCAAAGGCCTGTTGGCTGATGCCACTTGAAGAAGGAGCTGCTTTGTAAAGAGAACATATCCTGAGAAAAGAGAGCTGAAGAAGAAAGCAATTCAGTTTTTCAGAAAACTGGTAGCTGAAGTTCTTTTTCAAGGGATTTTGTCTGTCACCTCCTTTGTTAAGAAATCAGTATCAACCTCTTACAGTTTGCATTTCTTGTTGTCTGTACAAGAAAGCCAGATACTGAGGTAAGCTGAGTAATTACATTCACCACCAAGAATTTCTCATCTTCAGGGGTTTTACAAGCCTGTCAAATCAACACTGCAGTGAAACAGAATGCATGAAGTTGTATTGCTACGCATTGTGTTGTGCCTCCTGAATGGGACCTCGGTCTGGAAACTAAATATGCACAAACATCTGAAGTAAAAACACCAGGAACTGTCCGGAAATACCTCATCTTTTGTTTGTTTGCACTGGTGCCTTGAGCTACCTCGGAATTTTTGCTATTTCTGGAATGTGAACTTGTTTTTATTACTTCATATTCAGTGATTGCTGTAACCTTTTCTTTTAGGTCTTGACCATTACCGCCCTGAGGTCTTTGAACACAGTAAAAAGTTACTGCTTCACCTTTTGATTGCGTTATCTTGCAATAGCAACTATCAAGCCATTGCATCAGTGCTTCTTCAGACCAGAGAGATGAATGAGACTAAGACTCTGACAGTACAACCAGCATACTTACCTGAATATCTTTATACAGGTAATAAAGCAAAATTAGAAAAGAACATTACATTATACTGTGATGTTTTTTAAAGCAGGATGTCAAGGTTATTTTCCTAAAGTATAACGGTTTTGATAAATTAGAGTGGTAAAGTGGCAACTGTGAACAGTTCCCATTAATACTAATTCCACGTGAACTACCCTGGAGATGTGCTCAAATTATTATTAGGTAACTTTTCATGATATTGAGAAAGCTATCTGATGTAAGGCAAAATATATAACCTAGAATTTTAAACATTAATACAGCTAATAATTTCCTAACTTCCCCCTCAGGGATCCAGGACTGCTTTAAATGAGGGCAATCACTCCTCAACCTTCAAAAGAAATTAATAAATAATTCCAACACAGGAAGAGCAGCAAGAATATGCAGCTCAGATTTTCCATTATTACGTTAATTTTCACATGTTATACACCCTCCTTTATATCACAGATACACTTCATTTCTGTCCTGAAATCTGTTTCTGCATTGGCATGCAGTCTTCAGACCCCTGCTGAAACTGGTGTTCTGTTAACTTTGAGTGAGTTACCTGTTTCTAAGGTGTTGGTTGGTACCAGGTTGTAGAAAGTGTCTAGCTAGGTTTACTGTTCCCATGTAATATTAGTTAAAAGCAAGCATACTATTGAGATTTCAGGGAATCACAGAACCAGTGCAGAGTTATGGAGGTGGGATTCGTTGTCTGGGAGAGGGTAAAGAACTTCACTACACAGTGAGAAATGAAAAGGAGAGAACCAAATTAGGGTTATTTCTGTGGTTCCTTAGGAATCTAACTAAAAGTAATAAATATTTTGGCCTTATAAAGGATATTGCTTGATAACCAATTATTTTTTTTTATGAGATACAAACAAAAATTTTAAAGTAATGAGAAGGGATGCATATTTCAGACCAATGAATTAATTTGGCCTCTTAGGTTTCATTCTGAATAAAGTCTGTGCAAAATTACTTCACACATTAATTTCCTTACTTGAGTTTTATAGATGTCTTTTATAATGCAATTCCATGAAATATTAAATATAGAATAAAATTATTCCATTAAAATTACTGTTTTTCTGCCAAAATATAGAAACTTTTGATTACTGTCTTTGAAAAAGTTCATTGGTACCCTGTGTCTGGGTCCAAGAAGTTATCAAAAACTTTCTATTTGGATTCTTTTTTAATCACCTGATATAAAGAGTGAGAGTGTGAGTGAGAGGCCATAGCAAAGAATCCTAATTGAAAATACTCCGTCTCAGGTTTGTTCCACATAATGTCAGGCAACTAAACTAAGAGTCCTCTGGCCTGCAATGGATTTTGGAAGTGGAGAGGCCCCTCCTCTTCCCAGTCTTCTCAGAAGGCCAGTTTTCCTGGTATTGATAAAGCCTAAGATGACTAGCAGTCTAACCTTAGGAAAACAGGTCTTAGTGTCTAGTTTCAGCTCTGAAGTTGTGTGTGAAGCTTTAGATCAAGCAGAACTCTTACTCAGATGTTTAACCTTAATGCTGAAAATATTTATTATGAGTAGTCCTGTGTTTACAGTTACTGAAGATGTTGAACAGAAGCCTTAAATATTTGTGTCTCAGGTTCCAGTACATTCTTAAAATTAGGACAACATCATTGTCCTAAAAATTCCGCCCCTGCAGAGGTTTTTTTTCCCTCAGCAGACTAGTCCAGAGAAGCAACCTGACTTTAGCCAACTTCAGAATTCACTTTGCAGAAAGCTAGAGTTCTGTTTGTTTTTCAAGTCCTGTAGGCCTCATGCAGTAAAAAAAAATAGCTTTGGCTTCGACGTTTTTAATTTGATATTGGATACTCCGTGTTCAGAAACAGAGTACTGTTTTCACTCTCACCAGCGTTTGAGGATTGTTGTGTTCTGCAGGTTTTCCCTGTGTTTCCCAGTGAAAGTTTCTGCTGTCGACTCTGAGAAGAGCTGCTTGGTGGTAATGCTGGCCCAGCAGCACATTCCCTCTTTATCTCCTCCCTTTCGTCTGACAGGTGGCTTGGACTTTCTGCGGGAATACCAGTCGTCTCCGGTGCCAGACTCCGGCCTGAGCTCCAGCTCCACCTCCTCCAGTATCAGTCTGGGAGGCAGCAGTGGAAATCTCCCACAGATTACACAAGAGGTGGAGGACATGGACACTGCTGCTGAAACAGATGAGAAAGCAAACAAATTAATTGAGTTTCTGACAACCAGGTAATGGAGATAAGCAGAGGTTATGTTCGTGTTCAAAACTCATTCTTTCATGTCTTCTCTACGATTATCTGTAGCAAATTCAATGACTCAAAGGAAAATGACTGAGCTTTTATAGCAATTACAGACTCCCATTCCTCTTTCATTGATACTTACAGAAGTATGTAGGTACTTAAAAGCACTACTGTGTCAGAAAAAAACAGGAAAAAATCTTGCCTGACAGGAATAAAATGTTTAATTGACTAATAGTATTATGTTCAACAATGAACTAATAGAAAAAGACCAATTTTTATTATAAAATTAGATAGGAAGTGTACAGGGCATAGGGAAAGGCCATGGTGAAACTAATATGTGCTGACTAGAGCCAGCAGAACCTAGGCACAATGTGAAATTAAAACAAACAGGACTTTTTTTCTTGTTTTATGCTGCTCTCTAAATGGTATGACATATTTTAAACGAGGTTTTGTAACATGCAGCCTAGGAATATTTATTTGCTTGTATTTCAGGAAATTCAGTCCAGTTGCATGTTTTCCAGGCTACAGCCCTAGGAATAGCTAATTGCCTTTGTAGTTTATGTATGTTATCTGATTCGTTTATTTCAGACCGCTCAAGTTTTGCACTTTGTTATGTATTTCTTTAAGGGCATTTGGTCCACTTTGGTGCCATGAAGATATTACACCCAAAAATCAGAACACCAAGAGTGCTGAACAGCTTACTAATTTTCTGCGTCATGTTGTATCTGTATTTAAGGATTCCAAGTCAGGTAGTGGGTTTTTTTTCCTTTCATAACTAAAAGAATAATCCCTCAAGGTCACACTGAATGTTTATCCTGTGATTTAGTAGATCTGCTTATGCAGAAGCACAATATATTTTATGTCTTAGCAAGGATGTATGTCATAAGAAAAAATTGCTTTTAAAAAATCCAGTTAGATTAGACTGTGGCTGAATGTTAAATTGAACATTTCTTCAAAGCTGCTGATAGAAAGCCTTTTGATTCTACTACATGTGGTAGTGCAATCAAAAGTACAAGTAGCTCTTCTATGTCCTGTTGTTAAAATACATCACAGTTACTAAGCAAATGTACTTTGTTAAATTTCTTCTAGCAATTAGAGTTTTGTTTTAATTTATTTTGGTTTTAGAGCTTAGGAAATGCACTGATGATATTTTGAAAACCAACGCAGTTGCTAATTAAATATCTTCCAAGATTGAAGCAGAATCCAGCATCAGTATTTATATTTAAGATCTTATCCAAAGCCTACTAAAGCTAATAGAAAGACTCCTAGTTCAGCTTAGCTTTTAAGTTTGGGGGTTTTCAGAAGCTACTGTGTTGCTGTCAGCAGGAGTAGCGGGTGGCTTGTAAATTTGTCCATGAATTGCAAAAAAAATTTTAATCGGATGATTTCAGGGTTTTGTTAATAAGCATTTGCAGACTCAGATTTTGGGTTCTGCAGTTAATTTTCTTACATTCTGTGTGAAATAAATGTAATCAGTGGGAAAGTCTCCCAAACCCAGTCATTTCTGCATCTTTTGCAGCATACACTACAGTGTGTATCCTCCCCCCCAGAACTGGTTCAGCCTGCCTGTGACACACGGTAAAGTCTGTCATTAAAAAAAAATTAATTATGTGCTCCTCTTTCGTTCAGGTTTTCATTTGGAGCAGCATTTGAGTGAAGTTGCTTTACAAACAGCTCTTTCAAGCTCTTCAAGACATTACGCAGGTCGCTCTTTCCAGATATTCAGGGCCCTAAAGCAGCCCCTTTCTGCACATGCGTTGTCTGACCTCCTGTCAAGGCTGGTGGAAGTTATTGGAGAACATGGAGATGAGATTCAGGTATGTGTGTAGACACAATGCTTCTTAGTACTGTTGATTTAATATGTATTTAATTTAATATGACAATTTTATCGAGGTGTTCTGGAGTCAAGTGATGTAAAGTAGAATGTAGCCTTAGAAAAGGTTACCTCTGAGTTTACCGAATCCATATGTACGTTATCAAAGCCTTCATCAGACTGTTGCAATCTTAGTAGTTCTAAAGATAACAACTAGAAACATTGAGTAAATATCACTCAAAATTACATTTTTGTGGTGACCATTTTTTCCCTCTTCACGTCATGAATTAGAGTTTAAGGAATCCATCATCCTCTCTGCTGGTGTAATCTGACAACATAGAGCAGACACCTCCTTGTTTCTCAAAATTAATGTCTTGTGGAATAAAGGAACCCACCCATAACAATACAAAGCTTACACTCAACCTGTTTTGATCCCTTTCCCTCTTAGTGAACTATGATGTTCACTTGCTTTAGCTAAACAGCCTGTTCTCTTCTGAAATTCTGCGATTTATTGTGAGGTTCGAGACTTAATAATGAGAACTACTAGCTCCTAAGAAAAAATAGGCTGACATTGCCTCCATATTTTACTTAGGTAATGAAACTGCCACGCAATGACAGTAATATTCTGTCACAACTGTTTGCACAGAATTTAAGTCAGTGACCTGCAAGTCAGAGGTCCTGTGTGCCATTACCAGTCCCCTGATGAGATACGTGCCCTTCTTGCAGGCCTTCATAGATCATTCAGCAGCAGAAAATAAAACAAATTTGTAATGACATTTTAATGCTCAGGGCAGGCACATTGATGTTGTTCTTTCTTCAGGAGAAATTTTATGAGCTGAAAAATTTTAAAATGTTCACTATTTCGAATGTCTGTGTTGAAATTGCTAACCTCCTGTATTGATAGGGGTACGTAATGGAGGCGCTACTTACGTTGGAAGCTGCTGTGGATAATCTGTCTGACTGTTTAAAGAACAGTGATCTTTTGACGGTGTTATCACGGTAAGAGCCTGTTCTAACTGTATCTTTTTTTCAGTGCCTCGTGATATTAAGCGTGCAGTTCTGCAGTCTGACAGCATACAATTATTTTGATAAGACTGAGCTTGTTTGTAGCCTTCAGAGAACTAGACTAAGAGCACATCTCAGCTGAATTTTGCAGTAGCTGAAATAAAATTGATAGAACTAATGGAACTTTATAATGCATCATGAATTCTGCCTTGCTGCCTCTTGGCTAAAACTTATTTTAACCTTTTTTCAAATATTGTAAGTTTTCACATTCATACCATGTACTTGAAAACACATCTAGGAAGAAACACAGGTTTTGGCATATCAGTTTCATACAATCTATTGTTATCAGATGAAGTATTCCCCAAGAAGCAAATGATCATGGTTTGTTCTCCTCAGTGTAACTACAGACAGTTTTTTCACATGTGTGCATAATCTATGTATTTTGCCAGACGTGTAGACCATCTTTGTGAGACCTTTGACCTTAAAGTAGACCTTAGTACATGGAGGGAAATTGCAGGCTTCCTTCCATAACTCAACTTTTGGCAGTACTGAGGGAGATGAATGCATATCTGACACCTTGTAGCAACAAAAGAATAGGGAGCATATTTGAAGAATATCCAGAAGTTACCATGCTTTACATGCAGAACAAAAATACAAGGGCTATCATTTCTGAAGCTAGTAGGCAGGGTGCTATGAATTATACTGCAGCAGCAGAACACGAGTACAGGTGGGGAAATACAGCTTCTGGTTTCTAAACAAGAGACATTTGTCTTTAGTGCACATTTCAGGAAAGAGGAACATAGAGTAGAAAATAAGAAACACTCCAGAAATCTGTGTGGTGCAATATTAATTACCTTGACACTACTGATTCCATAAGATCCACTTCAGATATTATAGATGGTAGGGGCTTACAGTGTATGAGTTTGGAATGGGACCAGAGAGTCAGGAATTAGCTGTCCCCAGAACAAACTTCGCTTGCATGTGTCAACACAGCATGTACATCTCTACAGATTGATAGGGATTGTCTGGATCATCATGTGATGGTCCAGTCATTGAAATTAAATCACCTCTGCTTTCTGCAAAGCATCTTGAAGAGACTTTAGCATACAGGCAGGGGAAGATGCGATGACAGCAAGGTTTCTGAAGGACGTGTACTAGCAGGAACCTAGGCAGCCACATGACAGGTTTCTTGAGGATAGTGTGGCATATTCATGGTTCTGCTTAAAATGCAGTTTTTTCTGCCTGCAGCTCTCAGATTAGCCAGTAAGCCATTTTGCCTTTCAGCTGTGCCAAATTCAGGGTTTGCTCCACTGATGAGGGCATTTTAAAGACCAAAACTGGTTTTTGTTCTACCACTGTCCCATTATATGGACGTTTCCACAAGTCACCTCGCAGCTCTGTATCTCCCATCCTCATGTCATTCTTTCCTATCTAGACTGCAGACTATCCTGCTCTGGCTTGGTGCAGTGCCACGTGAACCTCACCAGTTATGTCTGTAGGCACTTCTGGAATAAAAAATCCAGCAGTAGACAGTGTGGTGTTTTCCTTTTCCTATTGAAATATTTTTTTACAGTGTAATGAATACTTAACTCGCATCCAGTGTATCCAAGTTTCAAGCTGTGCGTTCACTCATTGCATTGTATGTTGTATGTTTTGGGTGCAGTTCGTCTTCGCCAGATTTAACATCGAGCACCAAACTGACTGCCAACCGGAAGAGCACAGGACAGCTGAATGTGAATCCTGCAAGCGGTAACACGGCCACTGCTGAACGAAGCAGGCACCAGAGGAGCTTCTCTGTACCCAAAAAGTTTGGAGATGTGGACAAGTCCTCGGACCCACCACGCAGTGCCACACTGGACAGAATTCAGGCGTGCACCCAACAAGGCCTGTCCTCTAAAACCAGAAGTTCATCTTCTCTAAAGGACAGTCTCACAGACCCATCCCATATTAACAATCCAACCAACCTGCTGGCCACCATCTTTTGGGTTGCTGTGGCTTTGATGGAATCAGATTTTGAGTTTGAGTATCTAATGGCATTGCGGTTACTGAATAAACTTCTAGCTCATTTGCCACTAGATAAAGCTGAAAACCGGGAGAAGTTAGAGAAGTTGCAAGGACAGCTGAAGTGGGCAGACTTCTCCGGGCTTCAGCAGCTACTCCTGAAAGGATTCACCTCCCTTACTACCACTGATCTCACACTACAGCTCTTTAGTTTGCTGACACCGGTGTCTCGAATATCGATGGTGGATTCCTCTCAAGCTATAGGTAAAACTAGTGGTTTTCCTTTCTTTTGGTTTCTGTTGCTTTGACGTTTGACATTGGATGACAGACCTCATCTGTGCTGTCTGCACAAAACCAAAACTGGCATTTTGTCTTTCTCTTTTAATATAGAATTCTCTTCTAATAATGTAATTTTGCTTCAAGTTGGGCGGGCTTTCTGGAAACTTCATAGCAACAAGTTTCTGAAAAGTGAATCTATTGCACAACAGGGATTTGGAGGAGAGCGGTCATGTATTGTTTAACATTTCCTTTCTAGTGCTTAGCAGCATAAAAGTTTCTGAGTGCTGACAAAATAAACATATGTAAGGAGATACTGTCAAATTTTCTATAACCTATTTTGGCCAGATTTTCTATTAAATTATTTTCAGAATATTGCAAATTATTTGATTTAAAGGTGGTCCGTGGGTTTTTTCTTGGAAATATCAATATTGAAAACTATTGTACAGTTTTTAGATAAACTACAATAGCACATTAATGAATGAGGAGAGAGGCCTGGGTTATAAGGAAATAAGGTAACATTCTTTCTTTTCAAAAACCAGACTGTGTCCAAATATAATCTCTTGACTTGTGAGCTCTGAGCTCCCACACAAACAGGAGCAGCTTTTGTAACATCTCTCCACTACAGTCAGTGCCTATAGATCATTAACTGCCTTGAGCTATGAGTTCAAGCAGAAGAGTTGAATCCCAGCTCCAGACAGAGCCCTTACACTAAGAACAGCAGCTGGCCCTTGGCACTGGAACCATCTCCTGGCTTCAGAAGCACCCATTTGAGTGGTCTCATCTGACCTGTCAGACTTTTGTTTCATTATTATTAATAATTTGAACAGTTTCAAACAATGGAAGCTGTGCCTGGCAGCCTGAACAAAATTGTTATTCATTTATCAATACTCACTGAGTTTCTTTTTGCGTTGTAGCAGCAGTAATGAAAATGCCACCAGTTAAGACTGTCAGTAATCCACTTAAGTAGAAAAGATAAACATATTCTTTAATAAGAATAAAATGCATACTTGTGTGAGATATCTTATCCTGTAAATACCCGTTTTTGTGGTAATGTTTGCAAAATATAACTTTATAACAGTACTGTTGCCTAAATGACATGTTGAATTTTCAAATTAAAGCCCGTTTAAGACAAACAGTGTGGCCAAAGGCGTGAACAACTTGACAGACTGTGTGACTTTATGACTAATGTAATTCTGAAACCGTGACTTCCCATGAAACAACAACTTGAAGATCACTGTGGCTCTTGCTGTCCAAAATACATATTTTGTTCTGTCTTTTGCTGTTCTAGGATTTCCACTGAATGTTTTGTGTCTCCTGCCCCATTTAATTCAGCACTTTGACAGCCCAAACCAGTTTTGTAAAGATATCGCTGAAAGGATTGCTCAGGTATTGAAGTTATTTACTGATTTGTACATCCTCAAACCCTGTAAATGCAGCTGCCTTGTTCTTAATGTGTTTTGACATTTATATTTAATTAGGTTTGTTTGGAGGAGAAGAACCCCAAGCTATCAAATCTTGCACATGTCATGACCCTTTATAAAACACACAGCTATACGAGGGACTGTGCTACCTGGGTAAATGTGGTTTGCCGCTACCTTCATGAAGCATTTGCTGATATCACTTTGAGTATGGTTACATATTTGGCTGAGGTAAGTTTTCTAAAACCTTTTCCTGCTTTAACTCTTCTGCTGCCTAAGGGCCCAAAGAGCTGAAGTCCACCTGCAGATTACTGAGGTTTCTTCTGTAGCTGTTACTTATATCTAGGAGTAAAAAGCAGAAATTAGGAGAATGAGAGGGTGTTACTATGAGAAATCAATACTGAACACTAAAACAAAACCCAGCGAAGGGCTGCAGGGCTGATTGATACATCTTGAAGCAGCTTCACTCATCAGCTTTTCAGCTGTGAAAGAGAGAGAAACTGGACAAGATTTACTTAGATACCACTGAGGAAACTAAGAGCTAAGAGTAGGACTAATTCCAGAAGGGGTTTAGCAACATAAATAAGATGCCATCTGCTATATAAGAATCTGATTCTTGATAGAAATTTGTATGCATTCCTCTGACACTGAAAGGGATCATCTTGCTGCCCAAGTTTTCCCCTGTTCTCATTGCTTACTCCTAACGTTTCTCATGCATGGAGTATAGAGTTGATTCAGAGTTGATATTTGGGATCCAAGGCTCAGTTCTTCTCTTTAGCTAGACCACTTGATCTTCTGCATCCTGTGTCAGTTTAGTTTCAGGACACTATTTTGCTGTAGAGCTCTCAGATTTATTTCTTCACTTCCATGCTGTAGTGAGATGACTTTGGTCCCCCCGCTCCTCAAGGGAGAAGGGTTTGGGTTTTGGAGCAGATTGATTTTCCCCTCTGCCAAAGGGGAAAACTCCACAGGCATCTCTGATACTGGCTATCTGCAGTTTTTTGAGAGCCTTAGAGGCCAGGCTGTGATCCCACATTCGGAGCAAACTTGGCCCTGCTGCCTCAAGCTGCAATTCTTCACCTTGCACACGGAGGCTCTAAGTTAACAGTCCAATCAGATCTTAGCTGATGGTGAAAGCCCTGACTCTCCTGTAGAAGACTAAAACAAGACCTTGAAGTTTTTGAGTCTGTTTTCAAACTCAAAGGCTCTGAAGATCTGCTAACTCTTTAAACATGACTCACATTCCTCCAGAGTCTAGTGTCTCCTTCATAGCAAAAACTTGTGCTCCCAATAAACAAATCTTGTAAAAATTGAGATTTAAACCCTTTCTTCCTTGCTTTCCCAGCCTTAGGAAAGCATTTGCCCATCCCTTTTCCTGTCAGTGCTCTATGTACAGTTTACTAGAGCTGCAGCACCTCCATAAAGGCCACTGCACATGATCTCACTTCCCTCAAACAGGCTTAGACATGTGTATGGAGACTCTTTGCATTTTTCCCCTTGCTGTATATTGGCACCACACTACTGCATTAACAGCAAGCCAGGCAAGTTTTTGACCATAATTAAGGCACATTCTTCACATAGCACCATCACTGCAGGATGACAGATCAGTAAGCACAACTTCCTTTCTCTGTCTTTACATTGACTGCAGTTCTGTTGAGTCACGTCTAGGGAGTGTTTGTATGGGCATTGGGTAGCAGCAGGTCTGGCAGAGGAGCAAGAAACAAGAAATCATCTTGTTTGGCCGGCTGTGGCCATGAAAAAGATTTTTCCAGCATTCAGAATATGTTTCCCCTTTTCTTAGCTAATCCCCAGACCAAGATAGACAGTGTACTCCTGTCTCCTGTAAACTGACTGCGGGATATACTGTGAATATGTAAAGCCAAATGGGTTAAGAGCCCCACTGGGCAATCTGCAGTTGAATGTTATAGACCTTGGGAGGCCTTAACTGGCTCAGTCCCTGGTGCTTTCTCCTAAGGGAAACTGAAGAGTCCTGCAGTGCTTAAGAATAAGAAAGGAAATCTGTGTTGCAACAGTGACTCCTCCGAACACAGGTATACATTCAGAAAGGGACTTTCTACCACAAGTTATAAATACTATGTGAACAGATGCTCTCAGAAGAAGATAAAAGCTTCAATTATTGCCATTCAGACAAAAATTTGCATTTAACCTATTTAATGGCAGGTAATTGCTTGTCAGCTTGGAGTATGAACCTGGCATGAAATAAGACATTTGAACTGTGTTCTTATCCAAACTTTACAGTGACAAGCTGTGCTCCTTACTCAGTTTTACATGTTATGGTTCCATCCATGAAAAATTATTTCTTCTAGAAAAATACTTGAGAATCTCAGTCTACAGATGAGGAAAAATCACTATGTAATAGTGTAGTAGAACTTGGAACCAGCAGTACCAAAGTCAGCATACAAACACACTACTGAAAGCCTCCTAGATTTTTGCATATTACTTTTTTTTAATTAACCTTGTGCCATAATCACTCTAGGAGCATATCTGAATTGACATGGGCCCTAAGTTAAACTAGTGATTCATTAAGTCCAGGCTCATGCTTGGACTTAAATAGCTAGTACAGAAGAAGGTACAAGAAACATGTAGTGCATGATAATGTGCTCAAGGTAGATGTTTCCCCCTCGTCCCTGTTAGGTCCCTGTTAGAGGATTGCTTGTGATGGAACCATGAGCTTTCGTAACCTGTTCAAAACCAAGGAACAACTAGAGATTAAAACATCTGTGTTGCAAGGGGAAGCACATCCTAGATCAGACATTATCCCACTAATGGTTTGTCTGTCAGACACAACTTGTGAAATGCTGCCTTTTTTCCTCAGTGGACACAGTTTGACTGACTAACCTAGTCTAAGACATGAGTATCTCTTCTCACCTGATGCCATATTTGGAGGGGAAAAGGGAACTGTTTCCTGCGACAGCACCCCAGCGGCCTCATCAGCCCGCAGCAGCCAGCCCGGGCAGCCCTCTGAGGGGCAGGCTCTGCGCCCCACCTAGTTCTAGGTTAGTTGCTGCTTCAGGAAAGGGACACACGTTGCTAACAGACTGTGGATCCCTAAATCCATATAAGACCCAGATAGTTACCACACACTTAACAAGAGAGAAATCCACAGTTCTTCAGAACTTCTTATGGACCAGAGTCAAGAAAAAAAGTCTGAGAACATTTACGTTTTCTTTTTTACAAACACAGTGGAAACTCTTTGTCCTGGAACTCACTGATCTAAATGATGTGTTACCACAACTCCATCTTGCTATTTTTGTTACTTCTGTCAGCAAAAGAATTCTTACTGAACTACATGCATTTTAAAGTTGCTGTTCCTTTTAAACTGAAATACTTTCTTGTTACATATTCATTATGTATTTAAGTACACACTTGGACTGTCAACCACCACATATTCAACCAACACATATTCATCTGAACAAGTGAGAACTGTCACAGTCCACAAATGTTTAGAGTTTAAAGGGCAAGAGTTGTTTAAGCTTCAGGAACAAGACTTGTTTAAGTTGTTTAAGTCAAAGCATTCTGTTGACACCAAATTTATATAAACTGTAATGGGAATAAGAAGCTTTCAGAGGTAAAGTTCTTCTATTGCTAACCAGCAATGCAGACATAATTCCCATTATTTTCCAATAAATTTGTCAGAGAACAAAAAAAATCTTCTCTCATCCAAATAGTTTTTTCTAATCCTTTATCTCTACACAAAACCAGTATACCAGCTGATGTGCTGGATCATGTAAACTATCTACGAGGAAGGAATTAAACCTTCCATTGCAAGATCCTAGTGGAAGGCAACAAAAAGTCAATAACCCCATTTTGAAGCTAAAGCACATTTTATGTCTCAGTAAAAGTATCCATGTTCAGAAGCATGTTCCTATATAGTACATTTAATTTTAAAATTCTTGCTCTCTTTCTGTGGAGGAACAGGTAAAGCATAGTGAGTTCCATCTATTGTGCTCTTAATGCAATTTGCCTATTTTGTTTTATGAATCACTGTTTACTAGTCATTTTTACTGGTGAAAGAAATCAGAATATACTTAATGGGATGAGGGGTCTAGAAAACAAGACTGTGAGGCTAAAGGAACTGGGGTTGTTTATGGAAAGGAGGCTGAGGGAAGACCTTATCATGTCCTACAAATACCTGAAAGGAGGTTGTAGCCAGGTGGGGGTTAGTTTCTTCTCCCAAGTAACAAGCAATAAGGCAAGAGGAAACGGCCTCAAGATGTTCCAGATTTAGATTGGATATTAGAAAAAAATTCTTCAGCAAAAGCACTGGAACAGGCTGCCCAGCAAAGTGGTTGAGTCACCATCCCTGGAGATATTTCAAAGTCATGTAGTTGTAGTGCTCAGCGACATGTTTTAGTAGTGGACTTGGCAGTGCTACGTTAATGGTTGGATGTGATGATCTTAAAGGTCTTTTCCAACCAAAACAATTCTATGATTCTGTGTGATAGCTGATCATTCTAGTTTGGCTGGCATGAAACTTTCTCATTCAACAAAAATAATTTTGTCACTCAGGCCAGCAAGGGCATCCAATTACTGGACTCCACTTGGATAACAATTGAAATTTTTCTCTGTTGGTGTAGACCTATTTGCAAGTAATTGTTTTCTGGATCCTGGTACCTCTTGTAACCAGTGTGAGAACTTCTTTTGTTTGCCTGAACAGAAGGATAGGGTCTACTCTTGAGCTTCTGGTAACCTCTAACAATAACATTTGATTGTCTCTGAAATTTCTTGGGTGGGACAGTACCTGTCACCAATGAAAGAATGTGCTACCTTCCAGGAAGTTTTCAGCTGGGATATTTCACACACTCATGCAAACAGCATGTCTGTCTGTACACCTGCTGAATTACTGTCACGTGTATGTATCAGTACAGTTACATTTCCAAGGTTCATTGTCACATTCCAGGATCTATACCCAGGTCTTCCAAAATTCAGGATGTAGATAAAGCCTTTTTTTGTATTAGCCCCAACAGTAAGAGAGCCCAGGGACTCCATCTCCTTCTTAACAGAAAAAGTTTCCTTGGCAGTTACAGCCAGTGAGTGCTGGCAGTGAAGTACATTTGGATAAATACATATTGGTGTCTGAATAGTCGTAGCTTTGTTTCTTCAGCATGTTTTCTTTTTTCTTACTGGCATTCAGCAAAGGTAGAAATAAAAAGATACTCCCCTGTTTTTATTGGATGTACTTTCCCAATTACAGGGTAAATTTTACCTGCCAGTTTACTCAACTGCTGAATGTGTTTTCTGGATAAGTTAGGGCAAGCATATATAAAATATATATTTCATTATCAAAACAAGCTAACATCTCTTTTATTTCACACTTGTATCATCTTCACTTTAAAATGATTGTAAAACAGCATTGCAAAATCAGTGAAGAGAGATTAACAGTAGAGATGGTATTCATGAAGCTAGTAGCTTTATCCGTGGCAAGAAGTGGGTCAAAATTTAGTTATTTTTCACTTCTTTTTTTTAACAGCTTCTAGAAAAGGGCCTTCCTAGTATGCAACAGTCCCTCTTACAGATGATCTACAGTCTTCTTAGTTATATGGACCTGTCAGCTATTCCTGTGAAACAGTTTAATATGGAAGTGCTAAAAACCATTGAAAAATATGTACAGGTAAATACTGTATCTTCTTTCTATTAATATAGGAATTTAGCAGTATTTGCTATCATAAATTGATTTTCTTTGTAAGAATTTGAAACTAGATTAGCGGGGAGGACTACCAATACTTAAAGGGGTTCCTACAGGAATGTTGGAGAGGGACTGTTCACCAGGGAGTACAGTGATAGGACGAGGGGTAATGGCTTCAAGATGGAAGGGGCTAGGTTTAGATTGGACATTGGGAAGAGATTCACTGTGAGGGTGATGAGGCACTGACACAGGCTGCCCAGAGAGGTTGTGGAAGCCCCATCCCTGGCAGTGTTCCAGGCCAGGATGGATGGGGCTTTGGGTCACCTGGGCTAGTGGACTGTGTCCCCGCCCATGGCAGAGGGTTGGAGCTAGATGACCTTTGAGGTCCCTTCCAACCCAAAGCATCCTGTGATTCTGATTCTATGACTGTGACTGTCCAGTTTGGTATTTAGTTTATAAACATCCTGATGCCTCACAGTCTGCGCGTCCTCAGATAAGATGCCCAGCTGTGCATTCACAGTGTGGGAAGGTTTAGGCTGCAGCTACACTGCACAGGGAGCAAGCTTAATACCAGGCAGAGCCCAACTGACCACTCATTAATTATTAGCATGAGGGAGATGTGGCATGAGCACTTGCCTTCAGACTTCTGTACCTAATTTGTGGCAAGTGGAAAATAACGCATTTCTACTACGAAGTCACAGGTGTAAAGAGCCTGTGTCGAGTGATTTAAATGGGGATTCTGCAGTGACCCTTAGATTTATTCATACTGACTAAGGCATTCAGGTAGGAAATTTTAAATCCTTTGCCAAGTTGGCCTTGTGCTCATGTCTCCTGTGGTGCAGGCCAGTTCCCTAACAGTGACACCTTAGGCACATCCTGTTCTCTGCTGTTGAAATCATTCTGCAAATATGTACCTTGTCACTGGCCAAGAGAGAGAAAGAATAGTAATACTCCAATCCCACAGTTTTACTCTGTGGCACAAAATATGAATGTAAAATGTAAATAATATTAAATGTGCATGAATCTTTCCATTTCCTGATTAAGTATACCTGTTTCTAGAGCATTCACTGGAGAGAAGCCTTGAACATCCTGAAGTTGGTAGTTTCTCGTTCTGCCAGTTTAGTTTTACCATCCTATCAACACAGCGATCTTTCAAAAATGGAAATACATCGAGTGTGGAACAGTGCCTCCAAGGAGCTACCAGGGAAGACTTTAGAGTTTCATTTTGATATTTCAGAGGTACTATTTGTAATTTTGCAACTAAACACCTTAGTTCTGTTATTTGGCAATCCTAAAACACGTGTTGCAGTTGCTTAAGAAAGCTGAAAAAACAGGAAAGGAAGATTATCAAACTGAAAGTCTCTTTAATTTTTTTTAATTCACAGTGAAGTAGTCAATGACCCATGCTGGAGGGCTCTTTCTGGATTTTTGCTAGATTTTTTTTATGAAGCAATTATTAGTTGTATTTAAAATTATCTATTGAAAAACTGTGTTGCAGTTATGTCAACTGCAATATATAAGCAATTTATACTTGGGTACTAATGTTCTCTGCGACTGTTAAACACAGAAGTCCTTCAGTGGAGTACTGCCTGACTTCTGACTGAACTCTACAGGAGTCTTTATCCTGCAAAGCTTGTACACCTTTTAACTTCATACAACTGAATGGTCCTATTGACTTTACTGGGCAACTCTATTAATAGCTATGAACAAGCGTTGTAGGCTATTTCATATAGATAATAGTGAGACATCAAGGTTAAAAGGAAATGTGAATATAAATAGACACCTTGTGCTATTAATTGCTTTCTATTTAAGACTCCAATTATTGGGAGACGGTATGATGAGCTACAAAGTTCTTCTGGACGAGATGGTAAACCCAGGGCAATGGCTGTTACCAGAAGCACTTCTTCAACCTCATCAGGATCTAACTCCAATGTCCTTGTTCCTGTGAGCTGGAAGAGACCGCAATACTCTCAGGTAAACTCCTTTTAAGTAGCCCACTATTCATTAACAAGTTGCCCTTGGAGCAGCTGAATTAACACACACTTAGGTGCTTAAATGCTTATGCCCTCCATGCTCTATGCAGTGGTCCTGGCTGGCTGGGGCAGTGGCAGCAGAGCATCTGACTCTGTGATTAGTATCTTTCTTGGACTCAGAAATCAACAATTATGTCTGTCTTCTGTCCTGCCAGGGTTTTTCTTTCAGCCTGCAGGAAATTCATCACTTTAACACCTCTAAGTCTAGGTCAGATTTAGCTAAGAGTAACAGGTGAGCAAGGAGAGCAGATAGCATGTTCAACTTTCTAAGTGTTGTTTTCTGGGGAAATCAGGTTAAAAGACTTACTTGAAACAATTTTTCCAAAAAGGGATGTTTGATTGCCTTATCGATTTTGGCCATCTGCCAATTACAATGTAACCATGCAGAATGAATTTATTTTTCGCCTTTTGTTTTAATACAGCAGATTATATAGCAGTGACTCAAGCCAAATTCTGCAAAAAATAAATATACATGAGCTTCATTTTAAGCTTCTGAACTGTCATTTTGAAGTGATGCACATGATCCAATGTTTTCTTATATGCTAAATAGAATTAATAAGCTAATTAAAAAATATTAAACACCAAAGTCATTAAAAGTTACTTTATGCTTCCTTGTGTACATAGTTGCTCTGAAAGCAAACCTTTGAGCACTTAGTGACTAATTCTTCACTTGTTTCCTCCTGATTAAAAATTCTTAATGCATATGTCTATCACCAGGGGAATGAGTGGTTAAAATATGCTCACTTGAGAAACATTTGTTTTCTAGAAAAGGACAAAGGAAAAGCTGGTGCATGTCCTTTCCCTATGTGGTCAGGAAGTTGGGCTGAGTAAAAACCCTTCAGTAAGTAGCCTGGTATTGACTGCTTCTTTGTTTCATTGTGCCCTATACTTTAAAAGTGAAGAACTTTGTTTCCCAGAGCTGCTATCCTGATTTGCATAGATTCATATCACACTGCTGTCATTATCATTTGTACTGGCCCATGCTACATTTGTCAGTGTACAGACCGGGGAGTGAACCTACCTCTCACTTAAAGATGATTTACATAGAGTTACATACGGTTTTGCTGTGAGAGACCTGCAAGGCTTTAGGGTTTACTTATGTCATCTTAGTGGGCAGACAGTAATATTCTCTGGTATTACCAATCTAGAGGCTTTAAAAAGTAAAAAATTAAATTATGGAAATAAAACTGGGAGGGGCATGTGTCTGATTTTTCCATTAGATAGTAGTTCTAATGTTAATCCTTAAAGTAATATTATCTGGTGCCAGGAAATGGGCAATAGATCATCCAGGGTAGGAAGCTCTTAAAATAGTTATTAAATATTTTCTACAGAGAAAGGAAAATTTCTGAATGGTTTTGTATGTGTTGTATGTCACTTATGTTGAACAGGTCCTTCATTTCTGCAAGGCAGGGAGTGTTGCATTTTTGCAACTGAATTGCAGACATAATTATTTTTAGTAGGAGAGGAAAAATTATAGCTTGCTAAGTCTTCTGATCTTGACATGTTTCTGAACATCATTTTTAACTGGAGATTTTTTGATGAGTTTACTATCTCATCCCCTTGACAGTATTTTCTTTCCTAAGTTCTCTCAGTTTTGTTCCTATAAACATACACAGACATCCAGGCAGCAACAATCTGCAGCCATTAGGAGGTAGCTGTAATATTCTTGGACGTGTTCCTGCAGTATGAAGTTGTTTCTTTGTACAAGTTTAATCTGAAGGCACCTGTCCAACATAAATAATAAAGAGTGTTCTAAAAATACTCAGTGAAGGAATTAGGTGTGTACTGGAAATACAGTCTTCCGAATAACCAATTACAGCTTTTCGGAAGAAACAACCGGAGGGAACAGTTTGTTACAAGAGAAATCCTTTGAATTGTAGGTAATTTTTTCTTCCTGTGGTGATTTGGATCTCATTGAGCACCAGACAAGCCTGGTGTCTTCAGAAGACGGCACAAGGGAGCAGGAGAACATGGATGATTCAAACAGTGAACAGCAATTCAGAGTCTTTAGGGACTTTGATTTCCTAGATGTTGAGCTGGAAGATGGGGAGGTACAGTATATTTTCTCTGAAAAAACTTTTCTATTAAAACAGCTTGCTCTTCTTTCTACTAAACACTGTACTCTTCTTGTAACATAAAACTTTAACTGTGTAACTATAAACTTAGTTCTGAGATCAGATTATTTATAAACGTTCACTTAGTGTTTATTTCAGTAGCATAACAGTAAGAGGTTACCACACCCTTCCTTTCCGAATCTACTTTAGGAAACACTGCAAAACTTACTGGAAGATAAAGCCTCTGTTCTAGTACCTTTTCAGTTAATTTACTGAACTTATTTTAATACTATTTTTAAAGATCTAAATTGCTGACCAAAATATATTTGCTGATTAAAACCCCATAAAATTAAATTGTTCTAAATCTGTTGGTTCAAGAGTAACCCTCTAAAATATGAATTCAGGCCTTTGGGCGGTTGTTACTCCTGCAACTGCTGATGAAATCACTAGCACATAGATGGATGTACCTTCCACTCTGCTTAGGTGTCTGTGATTTCATCATTTCATGCAGGAGCTAAACAGAACCCTGAGGGCCCAGATCAAGTCTTGACAGGTGAAGCCTGTCAGCTCGCCTTGCGCTGAAACTGCTGAAGGAAAAAGGATGACGAATTGCTGAATTTTGGGGGGCTACACCCTTTGACTTTGTTTATATCAAACCTGGGCTATTTTTTTCTCTTTGGGTAGGAAAGGCAAAAAATGATTATCAATTGCAATTGCGAAAAAAGTCTAACAATTTTTTGCTATTTAAAAGTTCAGAAATCATTAGCTATGAGGCACTGAAGGTTCAGATGTTCAGAAAATGTAACAGTTTAATAAATTGTCTTGTCATAATCTTGTTTTAACATGAATTCTCTCAGATACTGTTCTTAGCCCTGAGAACAACATGTGTACAAAAAGTAATAACCAATTTTCTCCCTAGTTGAATTACAGTAGTAAAATAATTTTAGGGTAAGCAGACCCCTCAGGTGTGAACTTGTACATCTGAATTTTTACTTTTTTTTTTTTCTAATGAAGAGAAAGGATGAAGGAGTGGAAAGAGATAAAGAGATGTCCCTGAGTCCTTATTTTCCAAGTCAGGAATCTCTGTATCAAAATAAAGTTGTTTTGGCTCACAGCTGCCCATGACTTTACTAAAAAAAACCAAAAACATAAGCAGTTGGCATCAGCATTTGAAAACGCATTAGCCAAATATAAAGAAGGAGCTTTAAAGTTCCAAACCATGATAAATAATAAAACAGTGATGCTGGGTTGTTTCTCAAAAAGTGTACTGGCTGCAATTACTTCTGTGTCTTAAATGCTTTCAAGACTTTACAAGGACCTGGGGTTGCACTTTTGACTAAGTACCACATGATAATTTTTAGTCCAGTGAAATTCAGGAATTTCTTCTTACTCTTCAGCAGTTAAAACCATATACAGGTTATGTCTAAATGTGAATAACAGTTCCTTTAAAATTAGCATACCTTCATGGACTATAACCTTGAAAAGATTTGGTTTATATGTGTAGCTTACTTCAAGACTGACGCCTAAATTATTCATTGTACTAATTATCTCGAGTCAGTTCTGAAACAGATAATAAACTTCTCTAGTTTCTGTGAAGTAAAATGAAAACATAGTCTTTTACTTAATACAGTTTTTAAGTTGCCATGGACCTGAAACCCTTCATTCCAAGGTTTAGTCCAGACTGACTTAATGCTGTTTTAAATAAACACTCAAATGCAAACCTGGTGTAAGAGGCTGTAGCTTCAATGACTCGTGTACATCAGATCTGAAATAGATACATTCATAAGGATGAATAAAACAGCGTTAGAAAACTTAAGCTAGCAAGAGCACAAATAGTTGTTCCAAAAACAGTCTTATGATTTAAAAAGACTGGTGATGCTTGGACCACAAGATGTACTTGTTTGAAATTTCATAAAGATGTGCAAGCAAATAATGGTTATTTTCAAACTTTAAAAGTTAGGCTGAAGGGTTGAAGTTTCTGTGATTAATATTAGTTATAATTGTAGGCAAATGTTTTTGATGTCTTTAATGCAGTAATTTTACATAGATTCTTTCTATTTGTTTTTCTGTCTGTTATATCTGCTACCCAGGAACTTCAGGTAAGAATGCTACTTGAACTCAGATGTGCCAGTTTATGTTATGCCTTCTTGCAAACTTGTATTATAGAATAACATTATAGTTTCGTTGTTGCCCTCCCCCTCTTCAGCGTGTGTGTGGCCGGGTGGGTGTGCGTGTGCTTGCACTTCTGACAGGTGCTTTGGTTTTTTGTCTTGTATTAAAATTTTTTTGAGACCTTTTTCAAAATTCTGCTTCAAGTTTGGTTTTGACATGATCAACAGTCTTCACAAATTTCAAAATGTCTTAATTCCAGTATCAGCATTTTTCAAATTGAGCCATTTTGCCTTTCAGTACCTTGCTGCAGAAATAATCTGTAGAAATGAAGAACATCTTTATTTATAACATAGTAACATTGGGGCCATTTGTTTCCATGGGCAAGTAATGTATCATTAGCAGCTTCTCAGTTATGATATATTGGCTCTGGTTAGCATCTTGCTACAGCTGATACCTGAGGTGTCTTCAGAAAGTTTATATCATTGCCTACCAGCCTGAATTTAATTAAAGAAAGAAATACCCTCAGACAGTTTCATTTAGTTAAGCTGTATACTCCTGCCAGCTTTGCTGGACTCATTTACCCTGTGAAGAAAACTGAAAAGGCACATCAGTGGTTGCCAGTTGGGGACCTAAAATTGCAGTTTATCAACGCATAGAGATAAGTGAAATGATAAAGAATTGTAATGAGTTGTGCAAACGAGACAAAAATCAGCAACAAGAGTATTTGGCTTGTTTCTGCTAGTTTGTACATCAGCTATTGTGCAAACACAACCCCCCAAAAAAGCTTTGTCTGAAAATGCCTGTGCACTAGAGGATACAGACGCATGGAGATAGTGCCTTGCTGTGCCGCTCCACCACACTGCTGCTGTGCTCTACAGTATTTGTGTGACTCCGTTACCTTTGCATGATTCTTACCGGCTCCTCCATAGCTACACTGCTGTCCCCAACAGAGGGCTACTTACCTTTTACTGCCTTCTGTATCTCTCCTTTCCCCTGCATTGTGGCAAAGCTTAGAGTGTCTGCAAGGCCACTCTGCTCCTTTACCTGAGGGTGGTGACTGTAGGAAGTCCTATGTGGCACCTGCTCACTGCTGACCAGACACATTTACAGTATGTGGCTTTTCTTTTGAACTGATGTTTGTTACTGGTGGCTTTCCAGATAGGAGACAGCTTTGCCTCTGCTGTAGATAAAAATGAACAGCCTCTCAAATACACCTTACCTCCTTGTTAACTGTGAAAGATTGTTTAACACGCTGTAAAAACAGCTCCATCTTTCCACATGTGTTGACCTCTTGTTTAAATTCTGAATGAGTCTAGGTGCTCCTGTAGCAAGCTTACACTGATCAAAATGCTGTGGCTATTTGGGTTATACTGTGGTTTTCATCTCTCTTAGACTCCTCCCTCCCTTGTAATTCACTATCCCCCCCTGGATACCCTAGCAGAGTCCCCTCTTCTTCTTGATTGCTTTCTTCTTTAAGACATTACAGAATAAAACTGCAACAAGAAATATTCCTATAGTTATGGGCTGCAGAGTTTAGTGGTAGCTGTACTAGTCATCAAGAGGATCAGCATGTGATGATGATCATCTTCACTTGCTTGCTTACATATGTTGCTCTGTTGCTTGTTAGTTCAGTAACTCATGTGTTTGTGAGGATGTCTCATTGCTGCACGTGTCCTCCAGCCTTCATGGGGAGGATGGATTGCCATTAAAATAAGTAGTTGGGAACTGCACAGTCATTATTTAAAAAGACCTAATTTCTTAAATCTTAGGTATGTTCTGTTCTCTACGCATGATCTGCAGGATGAAAACACAGGGTCCTTCCAGTAATGTGCTGGTCTATAACACTTTACATTCATGTGCTGTTGAATAGTGCATTCCTTAGCTCCTTGTGGATGGCAGTTTTTGCATTCCCGGATTGTCTTTTTCCTAATCTTTTCCCCTCATTTTTATTCACAATCAGTGAGCTTAGTATCATGAAACTGAACTTTCCCTCTGCCCAACCATATTCAAAGTCCATTGCATTAAAGGGCAATGATGGAAAATAGGATCCATTTGTGCAAGTTTGTTGATTGTAAAGGAGATAAGATTGCAGTTGAACTAATTGTACTTTGTAGTTGGGCCCCTTTCAGTAAATCTCTGAATAGCCCAGAATGGGGATTACTCAAGTGTTTAAAATGACATATCTGCTTAAGGAATCTTACTGAACTGAGGCTTCTTACCCCATGATTGCCCATAATTTTAATCTGCACGAGCCCAGGATATACTCCTTCTACAAACATTTGATAATGTTTATAGAATTTCATAAACATCTTACAGTGCTTCTGCGTTTTTAGGCAGAACTGTATTTTAGTCAAATTCATTGGTTTCATGTTTAAAAGATCACCATCATCTTGAATTTTCAGCAGTTGGTTTTGCTTCTTTAAGGGTGTTGCATCTTGTAGTCTTGTTTTAGACAGCCAGCCCTGAACTTCAGGCAGAAGTTTCTTTTTCTCTGTAAATTTCCTTCCCATGATCATATAAGTTTGAGGGCTTTCACCTACCTAAAACTGGACCCGGTTACTTCTGGGTAAAGCCTTCATTGCTGGGTTAGGCCTCCTTGGCCTCTGTGTGTCCATGACATGGATTTTGTCCATGACATGCAGTCCAGGTGTGGATATGCAGAGAGGAACCTGGCTAGATGTGAAGACAGGAGCAGGAGAAGTAGCACAATTAGTGAAACAGGATATGGTCCACTGGAAAATACGTAAAGGAAACAAATGGAAAACCAATGGAAAGCTAATTGTCTTTTTAGACACAGAAGATATCAAGTGATCTTTGTATCAGTCCACCAGCCTAACAAACAGGCGATTTGCTTAATGTACTCAGCTTTATGCAACTCTGAGTGGGATAGGACTTGAAAGCCCATATAAAATGTTTGCTCCATTTGTCTCCTCAAAAAGTGAAGCTGCAGTCAGTACTAATCAGGTTATTCCCACAGAATAGTTTCAAATAAATTCAAGTTAGGAAAAAAACCTATGAGACCTAGAATAAAAGTTTTTAAAGTGTGCTGCTTTAGCTATTACGTTTGCATGCTAAATGAAGGGTTCATTCAAATCTACCTGAACTCATCCTTATGGCTATGTATATAATGAAGAGAATCTATAATCTTTAACATATGTTTTACAATCAAACCATTGCTATGAACTGTGCTCCTAATATTTTTAAACATCATGGAAAAATCCTTTAAAATTGCTTCAAACTTTTCTTTTGCCTGCCATTGCTCTGCTGGTATTGAGGTGTGCATTTATGGGGACTCACAAAAAGGAATTCTTAAATTGGCAAATGCATGAAAAAATCTAATACTGGAAAGAATGAATCTTCATGTAATTGTCATTTCCATGCTTCTGCTCTTATCTCCAGGTGAAACACTGGAAAATTTTAAATGCTCCTGTTACATTATTGCTTAACAAAATAATGTTTATATCAAGATTGCATTATACTTTTACGTAAAAGTACTTCTTGAGCTAACTTGGATCTAGTGATTAAGTGGTTGTATATGCTGGGTTTCAAATCAAGGAAGCTGACCCTGTATCTGATTTCAGGGTGAGAGTATGGACAACTTCAACTGGGGAGTGCGCAGACGGTCCCTGGACAGCCTGGACAAGTGTGACATGCAGCTGCTGGAAGAGAGCCAGCTCTCCGGGAGCACGCCCAGCCTGAACAAAATGAACCATGAGGACTCAGATGAGTCATCGGAGGAGGAGGACCTGACCACCAGCCAGATCTTGGAGAACTCAGACCTAGTAAGCTGCAAAGTTGCAATTTAAGAATAGAAAGGGTTGTGTTTTTAAATAAGCTGAACTTTTAGTTTGCTGCTGCCCAGGAGCAATCTAATCAGCTGAAATTTTGGGGTGAAATTTTCCCTTACTTGCAAATGTAAACAGGAATTTTAATGCAGAGTTTGAAACACAGGAAGTGTCAAATATGATTATTTGTCTTTTTTTCCCCACAGAGGACTATGTGACAATTTTGCACAAATGACCAGTAGTAAATCTTTCTAATGTTTCTCATACTTAAATAGGACAAGGCTACAGTTTGGTAAACTGTGTCAGGTTTTCATTGTCCACTTCTGGGATGTTTGCATAGAACTTTTATAATAGAAACACTGAAAGGGTTATAATATGCCTGTGAGTGCAAACTAAGAGAGCCACCGTCACTGCCCTTTAAGACAGTGTCTGCTTTGCATGTTCATACAAGCAGTGTGTGCTGGGGTAGCTGTACACTCAGTTTTTCTCTGCTTTTGTTGTCTTTTAAACAGATTATAACTCTTTCCCCATCTGAGGATGCAAATCATATTGACTCACTTTCTACATCATGTGACACGACCTCAGCAGACCCTCATCATTTTAATATAGGAGCATCCAGCTTTGATGTGTCTTTGCCTGAGATGAACAATCTCCAGGTGGCTGAAGGATCCAAGGTGAATACATTTTTAGTTTATTTTCTGACTGGACTGTATTTTACATAACACTTTTACAAGTTATTTCACAAGAAATAAATTCATGTGCTTCTTCACAATCATACCTTTTCCTCTCTGCTTATACTTTCTTCATGAGAAGAGTTTATTTACTGTTTTCCTTCATTGCACTTCATATGCACCAAGATGCTACATGCTCATTGGAAGACAAATTTGTACACAGACTACAAGTTACAACCCTAAGGGAAGATTCTTTTGTGCTTCATGCTGATTTAAAAAAACAACATGCCAGCTCATGTGGTGGGTGTATGCCTGTATTCTCTTGAGATTTTTTTGTATGTGGGAACCTATTGTACAGTTGTGTGCACTGAATTCAGTTCTTGCCTTTTGGCAGACACTCAGAAATTTTAAATTCATGACTGAAATATTAACCCATCCTGGGGGTGGTGAGGCGGGATTTGCAAGGATACAACACTCGTGTTGTATGCATTTTATTTCAGACAATTGTATCAGAAGATGAGCGTAGAGAAAGGTTGGTAAATTATTATCAATGTGAGGATGGTTTCTTTAATTTTCTGTTTGATAATACTTGTCTATGGGAGATCAAGGAGATCACACTCCTCTCAGTGTCTCCCCAGAAATATAATCTGGAGTGGGGGATGTGTTTGGGTTAGTGTGTTTAGGACACTGTTGCCTTACCAGTAAGGCTTTCTCTGTCATGTCTACATTGGGTGACTTCTGCAGAAAGAGCTGTGTAAGAGAATGGGGCAGGGGAAGAGTATGTCTTGTGTAATCATTGGATTTCGTTCCAGCTCTTGCCCTTGGTCCCCTCCAAGTGCAGCCACAGAAGAATTTGATACAGTACAATTAGAGCTGCATGTAACAGAAGTAATGGAAATTGCAAGGGAAGAGGTCATAGAAAAGGAGGATGGAATTGTGCTGAATATTAAACGATTTGTTTGTGTCAAAAACCTCCCCAGGATGAGGAAAGGACAGGAGGAGGGCAATGTGGGGAAGGATAGGAAAGGAGAGGAACCTCTCAAATTAACGGTTGGAAAAGGTAAACTTGTCTTTTGTCAAAACAACTGTCAGCAGACAAGTTACCACTTAACAACCATGAGCAGCAGATGTTGGCAGAATTTCAGTTCAGGAAGCTGCAGTCAGAAGAGATACGTTTGCAGGTGGTGACTGTGGCTAATCTCATGCATCCAGCTGCTGTAGCTGTTGGTATGTGCATTAAGAACTGCAAATCACAGTTCACGAGTTTCATACACGCCTGGGGTTTTAGAATCATTACTGTGAAAGTGTCTTTAATGTCCCAGTGCCTCTGCACCCGTGTTCATCAAAAAATGAAAAGCTTTGGGAAAAGCAAGTAAGTGAGAAATGTAAAATCACAGCGGTTGTGGGGTTGGCAGGCAAATTCAGCTACTTCTGACACCAGTTTGATATTGGTGAAAAACATAACCCCAGTTAACAGAGATCAGCCAGTGTTATAAAGATGTTTGAATTGATAAGCTTTACACTTTAGTATTTTTTGCCTCAAATATATTTTCTTCTAGTATGTACACTTGTGTATATTTATTCGAAGTACATTGGACTCTCTTTAAACAAAGTTAAAATACCTGTGTTTATATTTCTTTTAAGGAAGAAGTAATCCAGTTTATAGTCAGAAAACTTGAACTTGGTACTTATTTTTCCTTAATTTGATAACACAAAATCTGACTTCTTTCCTGTTTCTCTTTTCCTCTAAGTTCTTATTTTCAGAGAGCTTCTGGTGTATCAGCAATGCAAAGGAAAAATGTTGCTACTTCTTTAGTGCTGAACAAAAGGTTTTCATTGTTACATCATAAGGACAGACAAAAATACCACCTCCACTTTTAAACAGAAGAGTATAGCATCACAGAATCGTACAATCTTAGAATCAAGCAATTGTTTTGGTTGGAAAAGACCTTTAAGATCAAGTCCAACCACTGAACTATGTACCTAAGCACACTTACGTGTCTTTTAAGTACCTCCAGGGAATGTGATTCAATCAAACAGATGCAGTGAATAAGAGCAGCAGACTGATTAAGTAGGCCTCTCTCTTCTCACATGTTTCAGTGCCAAAATCCAGATATTATTGTTAACAGCACAAACTTAGTCAACCTTAATTTCTATTAAAGATAGTGATCAATCCAATTAAGATAGTATTTATAAGGGCTTAGAAGGCAATGGTGGATAATGATATACAAGAAACAAAGATTCAGATGTTGCTATTTTATGTACTTTTAAAGTTATATAAATTTACTGATTCCTGGAAGCATACTCAAATCCTGCATGAATATTCCAGTTTTTTTCTTTTGCTCTATGGGCATCGTATTGGATCCCAGTGGGTGGGGAAATGTTTGCTTCCTCTTTCTTCCTCCCTGGCCCTATTCCATCAAAATGTGTTTTCCTCATACAGACACCATCATTGCAGGGAATCAAGCTAATACTTCGTATTTGAAAGGGCCTAATGCTAAGTACTTTTTGAAGAAGCACGAACAATTTATGCTTCTTGCCAACTGCTCTGGCTCCTATTCTGGTAATTCAGCCTTATAGCTTTCATTTCTCTTTTCAGGGTTGTTTGTGCTCTGATTCATTTCCTCCACCCTGGACTCAGAAATATTCCCGTTCATGTAAAAAGCAAAACAAACAAAAAACTGGTCTCTTAATTTCTGGTCCTGCCCTTTCTGATACAAGTCTTGGTTAGTTTTTAGAAATGCAAATCCCTGGAATTTCTCTGTAGGATCCAAGCAGGTTGGGTAACCTGTAGAGAGGCGCTTTTCTATTTTAATTCTGCTTCCAGGGATTTCCCTCCCTACCAGTTCCCAGCACACACCTGTACTGCACATATGCATCTGTGCACAAGCACACACCTTATGAAATGCCCCAAACAGAAAGAAGCAGATAGAGCTACACACTACTGCCACCCCCACAGGAACTGCTTTGCTAAGATGTTATGGATGATGCAGTATAAAGGCATTAAAAATTAAACGAAAGTAAATCTAAATTTAAATTAAAACTGAAACAAAATTTGTTCAGACTAAAAATGCAAGGGAAATTAGGAAGTTTTGAAAAGAAATCAAGACCTTCAGGTGCTAATGGATAAAAGAGGGAAAAAATGATAGAAGCATAGGCCTTTTAATGGCCTGTAGAAGGCTTTGGCTTCTTCTTGAAGTTGTTATGCAAATGGCACGCTAAGAATAGTTCTCAGTTCTAAACATGCATATGGACCTCCAAACAGTGACTGTTTTCCATGTATTTTGAGAGGCTTTAATTCACTCTTGGATACTATAAAGAGATGACAAAGACAGCCTGACAGTAACAACCACCCTGTTGTTTTTCCTGAAAAAACCTACCCTGCTATGTCACCAAATGCTTTTAAATGCATGAAGTTTTTGCTAGACAAATGAAGTTGAAGAAATGCCTTAAAAATAATTTTGATCCAAGACAGCAAGTTAAGCAAATACAGAATTTTTGCAGAAGTGTGATTCATATCACTTATATCTTGTGGCTTTATAGCTCTGTAATTTAACATGTTGTCAGGTGGATTTTTCCACTATTTTTTTACTCTTCTTTAGTGGAATTAACTTACTAATTTGCTGTTTTCTAAGACATTCTGTTTCATTCCCCTAGGTTGAAGCAGTACATGAAGAACATGATGCGGCAGTCCATGAGGATGACTTTTCAGGGTCTACAAATGAACTCCCTGGAGCATTTGAATGCAGTGATAGCCTTAGTCTGGATATGACAGAGACTGAAGAAAAAGTCGACAGGCTAGAACAATTTGCTATTGCTAGGTACTTGTATATTCATGGAAGATCTTCTACACTGTACAACAAAGTGGTAGCAAAGTGGTAGTTAATGGAATGTCTGTTTTGGTCGCAGGAGTTATAAAATTCTAATGAGTTTAGAGCAGTGAGAAGACAATGCCCTAATTTTCTGCATAATTATCACACAACTCAAAAAAAACCCCAATATTTTGCTTTTAAGAAAACCATGCATTCATGCAGTTAGTCTTTATACATGCAATATTTTTAACTAAAAGGGAAAAAAAAATTTTTTAATTTGGAGTAATGGAAATACTGCTTATTAGCTGTTAAACAGACAGTCATGTATTCATGCTTCTGATTTCTTATGGGACTTAAGAAAGTCACAGTATTGTCAAAAATCCCATCTGCTTACTCTTGAGGCTGCTGGTGAGCGTGACTGGACCCTGGTAGGTTAGACTCTGGACCCCAGAGTTACACTGCAATTAGCCTGTGTTTATGGAAAGGAAAGGGAATGTAACAAAGATATATTTAAAGAAGCCCTCTCACTGTCTGTGTGCCACATGGTTCAGAATTACAGTTCCTGTTCTTGCAAGCTGTAGGAACTATTTCTCCATCCCAAAGGATAATACACAAGATTAAAAAGGATAGTCAGCCTGTTTCACTGACCATGGAGCGTCAAAGTAATGCTCTGCTCTAAGAACAGCATGGAGAAGGGATGAAACTTCTCCAGTTGATTATGCTGTGGGAAACAAAAGAGGTCAGCATATGTCATGTTTGTACAAGCTAAGATCCTTTCCATTACTTTTGCTATACATTATTATAACCAAGTTTTCCTAGGAGGGGACTCTATCCTCCTACAAAGTTTCAGCCTTCTTCCTCCAAATGATGGTACCATAAAACAATTCATGTGTCCTGGGATGGGGGAAGATAGATGACAATGGCCTGAAGATATGGATTTTGACTTGGAGGATTTTCTCATTGTAGCCAACATCTTGCCAACCTTCAAAAGTAATTTGAAATGTCACCAGTATTTTTAGAAAGGTGCTGTAATCGGTCCTGTGATTATATGTCTCCTTATAACGTATTTTATCTGCCACCTTCTTGGTATTCTCATTTCATCACAGGTTTTTTTTTGGTTTCTTTTCTCCTTCAGCTTTGGAGATGTTGACCGAAATGCCTCCCCTCCTCCCTCACCCTTTTTTTCTGCCATCCTTGCTGCATTTCAGCCAGCAGCATGTGATGATGCAGAAGAAGCCTGGCGTAGTCATATCAACCAGCTCATGTGCGACTCTGATGGTTCCTGTGCAGTTTATACATTTCATGTGTTCTCTTCCCTGTTTAAGGTGAGACAATAACTTTAAGACACAAAATCAAAGTGGTTAGACTGTGTGTGGCTGTTAGGATGGCTCTTGATAGTAGTACCAGTAATGAGCTACACAGTATATAACCAGAGCATTTCTGCACACTGGAGCACTGCCATACTAGATTTTCCTGCAGAACTGGCTTCTAGGATCAGTTTTGTCACAAAAAGAGTATTTATCTCATACTTGCAGGTTTGGAGATAACATTATAAAATGTGGATCTACTTTCAAGAGTTTATTCTTCAGTACTTTACAAACAACCTGAAACAATTGCTGCAAGAGACAGGAAACTGCCTTTTCATCTCAAACTATTGTTAATCTCTTCTTTCATCTCAAACTGTTGAAATCTGACCATGCCCAGAAATATACACCTACCACCATCTCCCATTAATTCCAGAGATTCAGCCTGAAGACTAGAAGTACATTTCTCCTTTCTAAAACTGCTTGCTCACAAAGACAAGCATCTTGCAAAAAGATTAGAGGAAAAAAGGAGTCAAATATGCAAGCATCTCTAAGGAATTATGTTGGTTTTACGTGTAATTAGATTTAAAGCCTTTTCTAATTGTTTCACCGGCTTTATATGAGGCAGCTGCAGGATGTTTCGTGTGCTGCAGCAGGGTACGCAGTAGCCAGGTAACGTCCTGCAGAGTGTAAGTACCCATGATCTGAGAGTATGCAATTTTTTATTAAGAATGGGAACCTGCTGAAATTACACCATCTCAAGATCTTTTCATGTCTTTAAGACCATCGTTGTAAGAAAGATACATCATCTAATGTGAATCTCTTCTCCATCCTGTTTGTCAGTGCTCCCTTGGAGTTAATTGTACGTCCTCTCTAGCTGCACGCTTCACCCTCCTTTAAACATTACGCTGCTGTAAATATGGGTACCTTCTAGGCATTCTTTTAAACACTTCTGAGTAGCCACTTGGAAGGAAGAAAACCCAGTGCTGGCTTGAGTTCAGGACAGTTCAACTTTGGAAATTAGTCCCATGTTTCTTCATGATGTGTATTTCACCTTTTCTGCCCTGACCTCATTCCTAGAGATTAATAGCACTGTGCAAGTGTTCTGAGTGTTATTTGTCCTTTTTTTATTCCCTTTGAAGAGGTGTCACACTTCTGAAAGTTCAATAAGTAATACTGGGTAATGCAAAACCTAAACTTTACCTGTAAAGCACCTGTTCAACTCCAAATCCTGGTGTACACACGCTGCATTTGCTGTGTGCTTGCCCTATATTCAAAAGATAGCCTACTCATTTTCTTCAGGTGGTACTGGAGGAGAAAGGTACAATACAGCTCTCAAAAAATTTCACTAAAAGCAAAACCTGAGTAACAGTAATAAAAAAAAAAAAAAGAAAAGGGTGTTAATAGTGTCAACAAACCAGATTTTTCTAGCTGGAGTTCTAGCCATAGTTTTAGTTGATAAAATAGCTTTGATCCCCTCTTCAGGGTTAAAACATTATGGGTATTATTTTCCCAGATTTTTTTCGTAAGTTCTCAGCTTGTCTGGAATTGCATTGTTGTTTGCACCATCAAACTTTGCTACTCATCCGCTAACTTAAAAGCCTTTTGACCCTCAGGAACAGGAAGCTTTGGAAACAAGCCCAGTATGTGCTAGGCTTGCAATGTAGAGTACTGCCAAAATAGTTAACTGTGAAACCAAATCCTTGTTTGGAGCAGGCTGTCAGCTAAATACTCGGTGAAGTGAAAGAAGTGCATTTTCCAGGGCACCTACATTTCAGTCTGCATCAAGTTAATGGCATCTTGGATGTTGTCCTGTGAAATTATAAACTTGTTTAAAATTCCTGAAAATACTGAAGTACTTTTCCTGTAAACAAGTCGTATCTGAGAGATCTCTGGATTATCTTTATATTCTCTCTTTATATTCCGTCAAATCAAATGTCCTCAGCAGATCAACCCATTCCAAGACAAGTCAATTTGAGAGCTTCCAAGTAGTTTCCATAATCGAGCCCTTCTTTTGTTACAAAAAGTCCTCTTCCCAGAAGAGAAAACCTGAGGTTAAGAAGGAAACACTCTGAGAATATGTTGTTACTATTTACATTGACACAGAGCACGGTAACTTTATGCAGGCATGAACCTATTGATAATACGCTGGCGGTGGGCATTGTTACCTGCAGTAGTCCCATTTTCTAAAATACATACTGCATTCAGACCTTCCTTGAAAATGTCAGCCACTGTAATCTGCACCCAGAGGACATAGCTGAGATGATAACTTCTTATACAACTGATAGTCCATGTAATTGCAAAATAAATATATTTAGTGGAGTACTATACACAGATACCAGAGTACAGTTTCTCTCGCTGTTTCACATTTTAATACCTTAAAACACTGTTCAAAACAGTTTTCTTCTTAGCTGTAGAGTAATTGTTGCTTTTATGAATATTTGAAAAGGAAAGCAGTAAAGGAAGAATGTGTTTTCTTGCATCTAAATAGTAGACTGGTTGGCTTTTGATAGAGCCATGACTGAAATGCTTTGAGGAAGTTATTTTCATAAAATAAACTAGAACTGTTAAAATACATGAGTAGATGTGTACTGGAAGGGACCTGAAGAATTCATGTACCTTACCTTGCTCAGGACAGAATCAACTATAACTTGAATTCCAGCTGTTCTTAACCTTTAGGCTAAGGTGGAAATTCACAACATTCTTAAGCAATTTAGTCCAATGCTTATCTCTCCTTATCACTTGAAAACTTGTCTTTCTGTATTTCATGCCCATGGTTTCTTGCCATGGTACAGTGGTAGTTTTTCTCTTCTTTGCAATTACTGTTTATGTTTGAAGACAATTACCATGACTTCACCTACCCCAAACTTCTCCTATTTAACCTCAGTTCTTTCAACCTAAGTAAGAGGTAAGTTCTTACCCCTAAGTAACGTTTTCTAAACTTCTGTTGCTGTGGGTTCTCAGTGACTCTGTCTGTCACTTGAAAAGGAAAAGTTCTGTATTTCAGCCTAAGTTCTTACCAGCACCAACTATAAAAGGGTTACCTGCTTTATAGAAGGTATTCCTGTTTAAAAAATTCACTCTGCTAACTGCTGTACAGCAGAATACAATTAATTATTTTCTACTTCTGACCCAATCTAGTATGCAAATTTTGTTCTACAAAGTTTTGCCTTCCTTGTTATTCTCTGCCCTGAGTTTGTTCTGTGGATTGTTTCATCCTAGGTGTATGACCTTGACCTTTCTTTTCCTTGCACCACTTCTTCAGTCCAATCTGAATTCTAATCCTGGCTTCCAAGGAGTTGGCAGCCCCTGTAGCTCAATCAGGCATGCATTTAATGAGCATGTTGCATATTCCATTATTCACTATTTTCATTAGTGACTTGGTTAGTGCTTGAGACAGTCCCCCATGGAATCCTACTCAATTTATCTTTCGAATTGGACAGTCAGCTGCTGATAATTAACGTCTGAATATGGTCTGGCACACCTAGTTGCCTCTAGACCAGGTTTCTCTGCCTTACTTCTAAGATGTAAAAGAATTAATATGTAACTTACCAATTGCTTCTACTCCTAATAGAAAATTTTAACTTTTCATGAAAATTGAAGTCATATGATTTGTTCTGACCAAATCTGTACTGCTTATTATTCATCTGTGTTGCTCCAATTCATGAACTTCCTGTTTAATTCTTTTATTCTGGGTTTATTGGGGTACTTATTGACATAAGTACTTTCCTCAAGTTTTTTACAACACCCTGCATTCTGAGTTCTCAAAGATACTTCTTGTGGCTCCTAGACCTCTTTAGGCAGTATTGTAACTATCATTGCATGAATTTCCCTAATCTGCAAAGATATAAAATTATCCAAGCCCTTCCTCAAAAGATCTGTTCTCACCTCAGTTTTCATAGATGTCTCATTGTTACTTGTACATAGACACCATTTCTGGGATCAAGAAGAAGGCATTAAATACGTCAGTCTTTTCAGTAGTGTATGTTAATAGCTATTTCTCTCCACTGTGATTTCTTGGCCTTCCTCTTAATTATTCCTTGTTTACTTCTTGACATTCTCTCTTTCTTGTGCTAGTTCATTGGGCATCTCCCTCTCTGATTATTGTGTCTACATGTCCATGCTATTTTTCATACCCAGTTTAGTAATTTAAAACAGTTTCACTTTCTGGTCTTCTTTTTTGCAAGAGTATTTGACTGAGTGAAATATTTGTGATTTAGCCAGCTGTATGTCTTAGTATGTTTTCTGTCTTTCGGTGGTACAGAATGTGTGTCTGCCCTCTTTTTTTCCTGAAGGAATGGCTACATCTCATGATGTCCCTTCCCCATGAAGGAGCCCATTCCTGCAAATCCTGGATGCACTGAAGTCTGTTTTATGATATCTATAATCTGCCTCCTTCACTGCCTCAGATTCACGAACTCCATTATTCTTCCCCAGGAGGGCACTGCAACACCTAAACAGGTTACCTACAGAGCCTGAGGAAACTCTGACCTCAGACCTTTCATGACTCAGCCAGACAAAACCATGGCTGGCCTGATCTAGTGTTGGTAATAGTCCCACTTCAAGATGAACATTGGATCAGGTGTTCTCCAGTGGTCCCTTTCAACCAACACCTCTCGGATTCTGTTCCATCTCTATCTAAATTTCCTTCCACTTTAACATTTGCATCTAGCTCCCTTCTGTTGTTTAGGATCAAATCAAGATCTCTTTCCTTTGCCACAAGAGTCATCAGTAGCAGTTTCACTAAGACTTGGACTGAATCTTTTTTTTCAGAAGACATCATAGCAGTAAATCTCCAAACCCTATGATTCAGATGGTTCCCTAGTTGCTGATAGAAATAATCATTTACCTGGTTTGGCAGTTAACACTGCTATAGACTCAGTGCAGCAGAGAATCTGAAACATGTGCTGGGTTGACATGTATAGCACTTAGTTTCTGTGTTGAATTAAGATATATAGTAAGACATGTATCAGTCTAGGAGATCTTACCTTCATTCAGACAATCAGTTCAAATGTTTTAGAGAGAGATCCACAAATAAGCACTTATGAACTTGGTCTGTAGAGGAAGTTTCTCTTCTACTGTTTATTAAGTTAGTGATGGTGTGTACTCTACCTACAGTGTGAGGCTTATGTAGCTTTTAAAACAAAATCACTCAATCCAACAGCTTCTATTATCAATGAACTATCAATTCAACTCATCTGATTTTAGACACTTCAGTGCTATAGTATAAGAGCAATAACAGGCAATTAAAATGTCTGTCATCCAGATCTGCATTTGCAAAGCACTCCTCTCCAGTGAGGCATATATATGGTTATGTAGATCCAAACCTACACTCCTCAGACAAATGCCTATGTTAACATGGAATTAATCATATTAAAATGTTGCATATTTTTATTTTTAAAAAATATTTTCATGTTATTCCTGCCTGCTGAGCAGTTGGCCTTAGCGAGATACTTTGACAGCGAAACCTGCTGTGTATTTATCAATACCATTATTTCAGTTCTGGCAAGACTAAAATATTATTTTTTTATTATCCACTTTATATATTAGTCACTGAAACAAAGTGTCAGCACTTAAATGTTTCTGGAAGACTAGACTGGGTTAGAACTCAAAACACCAAGAAAATCTCCTGGGAAGAATAATTCCCGGATGCAATGCTCCAGTGTTTCTGGAGTCCTCCCAAGCAGAAGAAGTTTCACTAGGAATGTTTTTTTCCCACAGGGGAAAACAAAAGGATTTTTTTCTGATTTTTCCATGTTGCTGCTTGGCATTAAGATGTCCATTATATTATCTGATTAGCCACTTGACATGGAATACTAACAAAACAATGCCCGGAATGGGCAGAAAAAGTAGTGTGCTGATCAACTCTGTTAACTCCATACAACCAAGGGGAAAAAAAAGCTACCTGTGGGTTAAAAGGCTTTAGAAAGATCAAATCATCTTTACAAGAAATAATGGATTCCAGTAGTAGATTATTATAAATTCTGTAATTAGTTTCACAGCTGCCCAGCCGTACATGGTCTCCAGCATAGCAACTGTTACTCAGTGTCCTTGAGCAGACCTTCAGTTCTCCACAGGAAGATGGGTCTCTTTTGCACTTTATTGTGTGAAGAAAAAAGAGTGTGCTGTTGGTTTGCAAAGGAAAGAAGCTTGTACTTGAGTAAAGCATGTGATTGTGTTTTGTTTTACAGAATATTCAGAAAAGATTCTGCTTCCTGACGTGCGATGCAGCTAGTTACTTGGGAGACAACCTGCGAGGAATAGGCTCCAAGTTCGTGAGGTCTTCTCAGATGTTAACATCGTGTTCAGAATGCCCCACCCTTTTTGTAGATGCAGAAACAGTGAGTATATTCCTTTCAAAAGACATGCTGCATTGCAGTGCACTATTTTACTGGGTGTTTCACTTCTGAGCAACTCGTGAACACCTCGTATCTCTAATTTTTATCTCTTGTTCTTAACCATATTGCCATTAATTTCCCACATTATTTTGTTAGGTAAGTACTGGTAGATGGGCAATATAGAATTGTAGAATAGATACGATGCATTGAGCCTGTGTGCCAAAACCCAGGATAAAACAGGTGCCTACTGGATCCAGTTGGCTCCACAAATGGAAAAGGAGAAACTATTTTTTACATAGTTCAGCATGAAAGATGGTGATGTGCTTAGTGATTTCATATGAGTCAGCTGTGATGTGAAGTGGATGGTTAAAATATATATTAGAGAATGAATGAGATGGCCATTCCCATTGTTTTCATTCTGGCCCAAGTGTATCCGACAGCATCAGGACAGTGTGACCTCACACAGAAGTATGGAGGTAGGAACTTTTGGAGTGCAATCTCGGGCCCGCTGCTGTGACCATGGAAGAGCTGTGACTTGGGTCATCAGAGAACTGTGGAGATTAACTAGTTAAGCTTTGTGCAGTATTTCATTTTAGGGAAGTCCTCTGCAAAGCTGTTAACACAGAGCACAGTTTCAATTTCACATTGTCATAGGTGCAGCTTTCGCTGTTGAGTTTCCAGCATGGTATTCTATTTATGTATATTTTTACATAGAAATATTTTTCCATATCTAAGTATTCTTCTGCAAGATCTTGACCAGACTTTCTATTCTGCTAATAATTTTATTCTTTTATAATGACATTTACTAGTTCTTTTGATTTCATTTCTCCAGCTGCTCTCTTGTGGCCTTCTTGAAAAGCTGAAGTTCAGTGTTTTAGAACTGCAGGAGTACCTGGACACGTACAACAACAGGAAAGAAGCAACACTCTCGGTATGCTGACTTATGTTATATTCTTCAGTTTCAATGTATATATAGTTATGCTGTGCCAGGAGACTGCAGATGCACTCAGATCTGTTTAATATTCAGCAGAAAGGCATATTTCAGATACTGGACTCATATTAAATGTTCCTTCCTGAACAAATGAACCAGAACTGAAAAAAAGCTGTGTATCCCTTAATTTTAGAAACACTGGCATCTTTAGTATTCCATGTCTCTCTCCCATTCAGTAATTAATTCATTTTCTTGGTTTATGCAGTTCAAATACTAATAGAAATCAAGGCTACACTTTTTAAATTGCAGTCAAAGCAAGTTGTCAGTCTGTGTAAATATAAAGTGTAGTTGCAAGGAAGTGTTGGAGAGGGTTCAGAGGAGGGCCACAAAGATGATTAGAAGGCTGGACCACCTGCCCTACAAAGAGAGGCTGAGGGAGCTGGGCTGAGGGAGCTGGAGAAGAGAAGGCTGTGGCAGGACCTCATTGCAGCCTTCCAGTACCTGAAGGGAGCATACAAACAGGAGGGGATTCAACTTTTTAAAAGGATAGACAATGGCAGGACAAGGGGGAATGGATTAAAACTAAAGGAAGGAAGGTTTAGATTAGATATTAGGGGGAAGGTTTAGATTAGATATTAGGGGGAAGTTTTTTACAGAAAGAGTGGTGAGGTGCTGGAACAGGCTGCCCAGAGAAGTAGTGGATGCCTCGTCCCTGGAAGTGTTCAGGGCCAGGTTGGATGGGGCCCTGGGCAACCTTATGTAGATCCAGGCCTGAGGGTGGTGTCCCTGCCTGTGGCAGGGGGCTTGGAGCTCTATGATCCTTGGGGTCCCTTCCAACCCATGCCATTCTATGATCTATGATTCTATGCCATGCTGTGAAACTAAAATACTGCTTTCCCTTCTTCAGTCAAACTATTGGCTTTATTGATACCCTCTTTAAATTTCTTTCTGTAATAGTGGCTTGCAAACTGCAAAGCAACATTTGCTGGAGGCTCACGAGATGGAGTTATCACCTGCCAGCCAGGGGACTCTGAAGAGAAGGTAATGGATGAGCAGTATTATCTCTCTCCTGTGAAGTGACATGTGTGATATATCTTGGTCTCAGACCCACAAGAGCCTGCTGCAGTTCTCCTTGTCTCTCTGCTGGGCTTGGGCCTAATCCAGATATCAGACTTCAGGCTCGAAGGTATCGTTTTGCCTCAGTCCTGGCCACAGGAAGTGGGAAGGATTCAGAGACAATACTTCTGCCATCCTAGTCTAGAGGAGGAAGCAGAGCTGACCCTGCCTGGGTTGTGTGTGCTCTCCCTTTTAAAAGATGTTGCAGCAGCAGTTTCCCACAGCACAGTGTCTCTGAAAGTCACTCCTGGCGAAAATCACTCCGCAAATCCGCAGCTGTTGCAGACTCGGTCTGCCCAACAGCAATACTTGCCTGGTTCACATCCACTTAGATAAGCAGTTATGAAATAATGGCTGTAGAACAGCCTGTGAAATAGTTCATGCTGGAGATAAGGATTAATAGCTAAGGTGAAATACCTCGTTATCACTTTTGAACAACAGTTTTACACTACTGTGCATATATACATATATATATATGTATATTTAGTGTGTTTATTCCAGTTAAGAAATTAATCTTTTCCGAAATCAGCACTTTCAGCAGGCATTCCTGTTATTTGATATACTAAGTATAGGAAATAGCTGGTGTCTTGGTGGTTATTTTGTGTGGGTTTTTGTTTTGTTTTGTTTTTCCTTTTGGAGGAGAAAGAATGGAGGTATGGGAAAAAGGGAGGGGTAGAGAAAATCAGATGAAATCAGAAAGCAGCAACAGCATGTAGAAGAAAGTGACATCTCCTCTTTCTGTGTATTTTAACTTACAAAACTAATGATGACATTTTCAGAACAGTTTCCTGTTGTAACCATTATTTTTTCAAATACTTTGTTTTATTCTTATGTTGGTTTCAGTTTGTCTTTCTTCTCCCCCAATTCACTTTATTTTTTTTCTCTTTTTATCTTAACATCTCTTTCCCACATCTATGTATTTGTCCTTCTGTCTCTGAGCTCCCTTGATCTTTCTTTTTTTATGCTATTTCCCAAGAATCCCACATCCTTGCCACCCCTGCATTTTGGCTTCCTTGACCATATTAGCAAATCTCATTTGCTAATAAATCCTCTGGCTGCAAACACAGGAGGTGGAAAAACCTCTTCAGTCTTCCACCACCTGGCACTGGCACCAGCAAAAGTTAAAGGCACCTTCCAATGCGTTTAAGATACTGTCTCTCCTGCAATTGTAGCTGTGTATGAGGAAGTTACATGTGAGCTATTCCCAAATCTAAACCAGAGGGACCTGGAACACATGCTCTCCTCTGTGTCCATCAGGAGAGGGAGACAGCTTATCCATAGCAAGGTGTAACTATCAGAATGTGCATCTGCTTTCTCTTCCCATCGATGCACAACACTGAAGAGTGACTTCAGGCTGTAGTGTTACGTACCTTGCTGTATTCAGCTTAACTTCCCCTCTTCATCCCTCTTTTGCAAACCCACAGAATGGGATGGAGGATCACACATCTTGCTGATCCTCTGTGTCGGTTCTTTTTTTGAAAAAGTAGAGAGAGAGAAAGCTGAGGATAAGAAATGAGATGTGAGCTCATATAGCTGTTAATAAAAGTTAATAAATGTTCTGCTTGTGTGTTGGGGGTTTTTGGGTGGGTTTTTTTTAATAGGTATTCTCTGTTTCAGAATTAAATGTGTTTTGTGAAGCTGGGGTTAGTATTCTAACTGCTTATCAAACAGTCTCAAAAGAAGGACTTCTCACTACTGCAGGAATCCCCAGCATTGTTCCTCCATCCCAAAATGCATTATTCCTTGGAACTTGACAGGATGTAGGTCGTTGATCAACAGGTCTTTGGTCTTCCCCTTCTCATTCACCTGTCACTTGAAGCAGCTCTTCCCAAAGGAACATTATTCAATGGAAGTGTAATGAGAGGAAGAGTCCAGGGAATCTGAGGAAATATGATTAGGAAGGGACAAGGAAAAATCACTCCTAGAGTGACAAGTATTCATTTTCTTATCTTTCCTCTCCTCCCTCAACTTGAAAGGCTAAGGAATCTGATAACTGTAGGGGAAAAAAAATCTCTTACAGTGGTAGTCACAAGAGACCCTGCCTAAACTCTTACCCATTGAGGGTCAGACTGTGGCCTGAAATCCTGCTGAAAACTGGCATAAAAATTTGCTTGGCTGAGCACAAACCCAGGTTACTTCTGGAAAAAGTTCAGAAATGATTGCCAGGAAGAAAAAGCAACACCTTCCTCTACAGAAAGGCAGGAATCTTGGATTCCAACAACTCCCCACCTGGAAATAAGCTTGAAGTGAAAATATTCCCTTCTACAGACAAGACAGACATGCGATCAAACTCAGCGTTAGCACAAATGGTTGAGTCACAAATGCCTGTTGATGCTGGTAACTAACTTGGCACCAATTTCTCTCATCAGATCTTATTTCAAAATAATTGCACATGATTTGTTGATCACTGTTGCTGAAAATGGGCAAAGGCAAAAACTTGCTTAAAGAACATTAAAGCTTGAAATAGAAGTAGCCTAGGTCAGCTACTAGAGCTAGCAACTTTTCTGAAATTGGGTAAAAGCTTCACATCCCAGAATGTCTTTACCCCCCTTCTTGCAACAGATGACAGGATTTGTATGTGTCTGTGATTTGTAAGCTTTGATGCTGCATTGGGCAACAGAGTCCTAAGGACATAGGAGTCAATTCATAGACAGAAGGTAACTGCACATACTGTTGTGCTGTCTGTCCAGGTGTAAGTCTTGGATGAGCATGGCTCTCAGACCATGCTTCAACTTTACTGAATGGGGATTTTTTTTTTTTATTCTAGCCAAAGACTGGTTTTATTTGAGAGGGTAGTTCTGGACAACATGGAAGATCCTATTTTTCTTGTCAATTAGTACTGCTAATTGAAATAAGTATTAATTTCCTAATGAGACATTCAGTCTACTCTGTAAGTCGGCATACACGTTTCTTAAACCTTGCTCATCACAAAACTTGCCATAGGCTAATGGATGTGGGTTTTGCCAACTTAAACTGTTAATGGATATTTAAAATATGGTGCACCCCATGAAAATTTGCCCCAGAAATTCAGAATGTTCTGCTCCTGTGGGTTTTCCTGTGGCTGAAGGTTCAGTTACCCGAGGCCACCGGTAAATCTGGAGATGTACCTCTTGCGTCATCTGGAATTGACTTGAGTTACAGGAAAGCTCAAGGCACAGGGACTCTTACTGTTAAGTTAGAAATTCTTCATTATCAATAATCAATTACCTGAATGCTGTTTGGTAGATCCATGGATTGACAATGAGGTAAAAATAGCCTGGGATAAGCAGCTTGTCTAAATGAGGAACAGCTCTGGTTTAGATTTCTCCAGACAGAATTGTTCCTACCATCCTTCAAATCTAGTGGGTATTTAAGAATGCACAGCATATGCTGCCTCTCTCTTTTCCTCTCTGGTATAGACACACACACAAATTTGTGTATATGTATGTATATATATATATATACACACCCACTTTCCTAGTTTGTGGGAAAAGCTTTTGTCTGCTGGAATGTCAAGTCAAACATAAAACCATAATAAAATGCACTTGCAATTAAAAACCCTTGCACACAGCAGTTAGTTTGTTATGGTGGGACTCTCCTGTGCCAATATATGACTAAAGACTCCGTTGCCATCAAAATGTTTACGTCTCAAGAAATAATTATGTAACTCTCATCTCTTTTCAGTGAGTAAAAACGATTCCTTGAGAAAAGCAAGAAGGCCCTGTGATCTAAAGACTATTCCTTTGCTGTCTTCCTGCTCTGCTAATAGTACAGAACAGTAATTGTCTCAATAAACAGCTAAATCAAAATGTTCCTGCTAGGGCATGTGTCTTTCCCTGGTGTAGCATTTACTAGCTGCATAAAGGACTGTGCAAGTGATCCAAATACTCTAAACTCAGCTGCCAAACCTACTAATTGGGGTAGTGTCTAACAAAATCAAAACATTTCCCTTACTATGGGAATTAAACTAGAAATTGAGAGGAAGAGTGAAGGATCATTCCACCTGAGCCCTTGCTGCTGGGGACTAAAAGAAATGTCCTTCAGTTGACAATCGGTGTCTTTTCAACTTCCAAGGAATATTTCATTTTATACTGGAAGAGAGAGGAAGAGAAATTACAAACATGGAATTATAGAGCAATGTGAAGTTGAGCTGGAGTAGTTTAGGGAGACTTAGTATCCAGTATATTTTCTTTTGGTGAAGAAGAAGATTATTTCATGTAATGAGAAACCTCTTCCCCACTCCTTTTTTTATTTTTTTTTTGTTTGCCCTGGTTTTGGAAGCAGTACAGAGAAGACAGTATTTTCTGAAAAGAAAAAAGACTATGGAATTCACTTATTTGCTGCTTCCCCCTCTCCTTTTAAAGTAAATTCCATAGCAAATTAGAAATTATCTGTGGATTCCAATATTTTTGTAAGTCCAAATGAAACTTTGTGGTGTGCTAAACTTCAGAGGAGCTTAAGTCAGAGACAAAAAAGCTTTGAAAACCACAAGCCAGCACACCTGTGAATTTGCTAGCACACCGTGATCTGTCTGCTCTTGTCCTCTTCTTATCTTGAATTTAGCTTCACAAAGCTTAATTTACATGAACTGCATGGAAGCCAAGTTATAAAGGATTTTTTTTTTCAAGAGTACTAAATAGAAGAACAAAAAATATTGAGGCAATGTGAAATGCATAAAATTAAACATCACAAGAGCTTAAAGCTTGGTTTGCCATGGTGTTACAGAAGAGTAGTGCAGGGTTTGGGACAATACTTTTCATACATTTTTAAATTAGTGAGGCCCATGGAGAGAAGCCAGGCTGAAATACTTTGTTAGGCTGTACAAAGTTAGCGTTACTTCGCGTTTCTGTGTGTGCTGCCTTTGTATTGAGGGCAAGGTAAATCATTTTAATAACAATTCCAAATGTTTATTAACATGGCGTGTGCATATACACTGACATCAGGCTGTAACTGGGCAGATGTCATTGTGTGTGTTGGTTACTGCTTTTATGTGATGACTCTGTTCATCTAAAATGTCATGAGAATGTAGTATACATATATATATAATAACAAAGGCTGCATTAGACACACACAGTGTGTTCTTGGCAAAGAAATGATTTGCACTTTTTTTTTAGGACTGTAGTCCCCTAATATCTGAAATGCTAATGTAGAGCCATTAGAATTTTTATTACTGTTGCAACAGGGCTTACACTGCATTTTAATAGCTCCAGAATTATGCATCAGTGAATTATTACTGGTGAGAGGAAGGAATACAGAGCTGTCTCAACTTGTGGCTGTGCCATGTAGTGAAACCAAACTGACATTTTCCATCATTTTTTTTTCCCCTATGACAGTCATAACATAGAAGTTCTATGCAAAATGTTTCCCTTGTAATGTCCCAAGTAATTAAGCCAGCAGTCACAAAGCTTATCCTGGAAATTTCATTAGATCCATTATGTCCAAAAGTAGAAGTATTTATAAATAACAAAGTTCAGTTCTGTTCATCACTTGAAAACCCTCCCTAATTTTGGGGTACTTGGCAATATGAGCTCTTTTTAATAACAAAGCAAACAAAATTAAATGAAAGTATTATTTCAAGTGTTTTCTAACACAATTTCACTGTAAGTTCCTGAGCTACTGAGTGGGATAAATCAAAACTAATAAATCCAAAGATCTAACTGAGGATATTTAGACCGAAATTTACCATTAGAATTACAGCTTGATTTTGTTAAGGATGCTGTGCATGTTATATGTGATTATTTCCAACCAGTTACCAGGTTGAGGCAAGCATTGCTAATACTGCTGACAAGTTATGCCATTAAAGATGGGCTGTGCTTCCTATTGCATGCATTACACTGACACTATACTTTCTTTCCTTTCCTTTTCTCCTGTGCCATGCTTGCTGTGTAGCAAATGGAATCTCTTGCAGTAAGTTCAAGTTCTTTCATATTCTTTGTCCATCAGTGGATGGACTAATACACCCCAATTTTACTGTTTTACTTCTAAGCATGTTTTCCTTTTTCGTTATAATCCTCCTGTAGAATACGTGGCTCTACATGCAGTGACTAAAATAATTTACTAAGGTGTGTTTTGTGAAATCTAAAAATGCTGTGCCAAAATTCTGACACCTTCATATGCTGTTTTAAATGGTCAGTTACTTTTAATTTATTTATTTATTTTAGAAAACACAAGCCTTTGAATAGCTATAATATGCTGGAGTGGAAGATTTTTTGTTGTTGTTGTTGTTATTTTAAAAGCCATAATTTTCAATTTGTCCTAATGAAACAGTACAATTTATAGTTGACAGTTACATTTCAAATTGGTTTTGTTTATACACTGATGAATAGTTCCACTAAGACTGGTTTCTCATACTTTTTCATGAAGAACAAAAATTGAGTTGCTTGATGCACTGACTACATACTGAGTGAGTCAAACTTGAGTCTTCAATTTCACCTTAGTTTGTCTTCATTCAGGTTAGCAGCCAGAAGGGTGAGACTGAATTATTGCTCTCCTTTAATTAAGTTATGCCATGTCCTGGTTTTCAATTCGTTTTTAACTCCCTGACAGCTTCACATATATGTGTGTTTAACTGCTTCATTGTAATGTTGCCATTCAAGAGTGAATTTGATCCCTACTGGAGAGCCTCAGGCCACGTCCCTGCTAGAGAAGTAAAGAGGAGCAGGGAGTGAGCCTGTGCCCTGGGCTGGCGTTAGGGATAATCCTTGGCACCTTCTGTGGCTGGGGTGCCAGCCACCCCTGACATGCCTGGGCATGGTTTGAGAGAAGAGAGAAGCCAGAGCCATTTCCAGGAGGTTGTATCTAAACAGTCACTCATCATTTAGGGAGGAGAAAGGGTTGCCACGCAGATGCAAGGCTCTATCACCTCAGTTACAGAGAATGGCCTCTGGGCAGGTGTGTTTAACAGGCAGCATCCCTCATGCCCTACCTCTCATTCCCTTGGACACCAATAGGTTTTGTCTCTGCCCACAGGTCAGTTCTGTCTTAGCAGGCCACACACCATTCCTCCTTTTTTTCCCCAAAAAAAGGATCTGTTGGGCCTCACCCTCAGCTCCTGTGAGTCTCTGCTGCCCAATCAGGTCAGGTGGGATTCCCCCTTCCATTGAGGAGGGAGCATTCTGACCCCACTCACATTAAACTCACTGACTCAGACACCCAGAACAGTTTACCCACAAGAGCACTGGGCTCCAACCAGGTGTATTTGCAGTGCTGAACTCTGCTGCTGTGGCAGACCAACGCTGAGGCTTGCGTGGCCTGTGGCAGGACAAACCCAAACAAGGGTTTGTCCTGCCCACTGGCTTGGCACTCTCCTCCATAAACCCCCTTCAGAAGGAGCCCAGCTCTGCATGGTTATGGCAGTGCCGCTGGAGGACTGTTCATAGACATGTCCACCCTTTCCTGGCAAACAAAGTTGCAGGCTGCCAAAGAACCTTTCTTTTGACCTTGGCCCCTCAGCCTTGTTCCAGAAATCTTCGGAACTGGAACGCTAAAGATATGTTTCTGATTTGGCTTATTAATAAAACCCCTGGCACTTACGTGTTGAACCATATGTAAAGAAACACATCAGTCAAATTAACGCTTACGATGTTTTTAAAGTGATTTTTATTAGTATTTGTGCTGGCATTTGCACAGACCCCGATTCAGCAAGTAGCTGAAGTATGTGCTGGTAGCTAAGCAGGTACGAAGTGCTTTAAGGAAGGAAAGTCATTAATAGCATCTTTTTTTCTGCCATGTTTGACATGGAACCCTGCACTAGTTCCTCCAAGGAAACGGAAAATCACTGAGCCCACCCTGCTCAGTGAGTCTGTGAGAGGACATACCACATACGGTGTGATGTCTGCAAGGCTTTCCTGCCAAAGGCATGGGAGGCCTCCTCACTGGCACTGGCAGAATTTTTACTCCTTCCATGATTTGCCAAAGATTAAATATTCCTCCCTTCCCCACTGTGATCCAGCTGTGGAACTACAAGATCCGCCCCCCCTCAATAGACACACAGATGCCAGGACCACAAACATATTAACTTGACTTGGCTGGCAGACGTGCCCATCGCATGAGTGTGTCTGACACCTTTCGTGTGGTCCTGCGTGTTAACAATGTTCATAGACCAGTATCTGCTTAATCCAGTAGCATAAATTGTAGAAGCCAGATGTCCTCTTACACATGAAACTCTGTCCATCCGTTGGTAAGGTTTCTTTAAGGTGGTGGGAAATCCATGAGCTGAGGTTTAAATTGCAGGGTTGGCTGGATTTACTGCCTGTTCCTCTCCCCTCAGAGAAACAGGCAGGAGCTTTGACCGTCTTGGACAACTACTTCATTGCTTCTGTCTTGGATTGCCACCCTCTCAGAAGAGGTCTTTGACCATTTCTGAAGTTTTAAAGAGTTTTATGTTCTACGTAGCAAAGGCCTTTCCCCCATATTCTACGTCTGCTGCTTTCCAACTGCAAACTGGCAACAGTGGAGCTAACCTATATAAACTGCTTTGAGATTGATGCTGGCGTGTGCTATGTGAGACCTAGCCTTTATAATTTTGATTTTCAATGTCCTACATGGCTTACCTGCAGAAGAAAGAACACTGCTTATTTTCTGAGATAATATATGATCATACTTCAGTAAAATGTTTATGAAGAGCTGGAGTATCTCAATGTGTTTCATTCATTATTGAAAATTATCCCAAAGTTCTGATCTCTAATAATTATTTCTTCTACAAATCCTTCCTAGCAACTGGAACTGTGTCAGAGATTATATAAACTGCATTTCCAGCTGCTGTTGCTTTTTCAGTCCTACTGTAAACTTATTGGACAAGTGCACGAAGTCAGTTCCATGCCAGAGGTATGTAACGAACTCTTACACTGAAAAAAACCCTCTTACCTTCGTCTTCTTACTTTTCTTTCTATGAACTTGCACCAGAGATTATACTATGTCACCCTGAATATAAATCTGCAGACAAAACCCTTCGATATACCAGCATCTCCATCACAGTGTAGTTGAGATGATGGGGTTTTGTCACTGCCTGGACTTTCAGAGACTGGGATCATTCATACATTCAGTCTTAGGAAGTCATTTCAGTCAGTGGTAAGAAACCAAAAGGATGTATGGAATTTGAACTTTGCCTGTAGGGAGGGCTAACACTGTGTGAGCATCTGCAAGTGATTTGTTTTTATTTTAATTGAGGCTGTAATTTTTAGGGAAAATGAGCCTTCTTCACACATACAGAAAATAATACCCTTTTCCTACATCACCACTGATTTTACCTGAACTTTGTGGAGACACTTAGACCTGGAGCATGACAGAAACAAAATAATTTGGTAAATTAATCTTAACATGGATGCCAAATTAAGGATTTTACTGGAATAATACATATAATATCCAGCCATATAAACTGTCTTCATTGGATGTGTGTTAAGCCAGAAATGTCTGCAGCAGGTTTTGGTGAACGGCTGTTAAATGGTTTTGCATCCTCTCACACCTGAGCAAACAAAGGTGTGTAGTGTAGAACTACTTTGTAGTTTGACAGCAAGTGTACCGCCTCGTCTGGTTCTCAGGGTAAGTGAATCAAAAGCCGTTTCATGTTTCCAAACATAAAGCTATGTATCTTACTTTAAAAAACACTTCACAAGAACAATGCTGTTGGTCAAGTAGTTGCATAAAATATGTAATACTCTGAAATACCTTTGAGGTGATCACTTGAAGTGGAATGATCACGATTTAAGGAAATATAGTAAAATACCTTGCCATTCCATATGTATTTTTCTCCTGGTGTTTGTATTTTAAACTGTTCCGGGGAAGAAGTTACTGTACTTCACTCATAGCTGTAAAACAAAATTTCAAGCTATAAAATGCATTTTATGACAGATTCTAGTAGTTTACAGATTCCCTGTAAATGGAAATGGTTTGTTTCATTGGATGTGCTGTAGCAGCACAAAGAGTGAAAACTTCCCGTGTCTTTAAGGAACAATTCTGAAGGCTGACTCACTTTTAAAGGGGCTGTGCTGTTCGCTGTTAAAGAGAAGACAGGACAGCAGCCATCTCATCTTAGTCTAAACTTTAGAAACGCTTTGTGTTCTTTATAAGAGGATTGATTTCTGTACCTGTACTTGACAGTTATGGTTTTGTTAGATTGTTGGAAATAATGCAGCCTGTGGACCTGGGGAACAATAATGGAATTTCACCATGAAATTCACATCTTTTGCTGGACGTATAGACTGATCTTTAAAGGAAGTTTCATAGTAGGTTCACATGACAGTGGTTATTTTAGCATGTCTGAGCATGAAAAGGTAGGCCTTTAGAAATCCAATGTTCACTGATTAATCATTTATGAGCTTTGTGCCATATTAACTTTTCTGCCTGGCAAAGGGTTACACAATTCCCATCCATTTGTTAATCATATCGGATCCCACATGTGGTTTGTAAATAAGTAACAGTATCACGGCTAGGAGCAGTGTATGTTTTCTGAACCTCTTCCACTATGATATGAAAAAAAAGTAGTTAGGGGTGAAAGCTAACAGATTGTTTAGATGTGCTCCTGCATCTTAGCAAGGCAAAAATACAACATAGGGTTAAAGGAAGCACAAAGCTTAAAAATATGTAGTTTGTGTTTTGCCTATACTGCACAAGAAATGTCCTTGTGTTAAAACGGGGTCTTTTCATAAGTGCATCCAACGTAGTACTAAGTACAGACATGAAATGCCTACTGCCTGGGGTGCCTGTGGAGACTGAAAACACCCATCTCTCACCTTTCTCCTTGGCACAGCTGTTAAATATGTCAAGAGAGCTGAGTGAGTTGAAGAAGAATCTGAAGGATGCCACTGCTGCCATCGCAGCTGAGCCTGTGACGACGGAATCGGAGCCCACGTTCAACTCCACGGAAGCAGCTATTCAGTCCATGCTGGAGTGTCTGAAAAACAATGAACTTGTGAAAGCCGTCCGACAAATAAGAGAATGCAGGCAAGTTTTGCTACATCGCTTATATTAAGGCTTCCCTGTTACTAGAATGGGATGTGTTTATTGTCTTCCTAACTTTATACTGAATGGAAGGTGCTGAGTCAGCATCATTAAACGGCTTCAACAAGGTACATGGGGGCATCAGTGTTAGCACCCTTTACAAGGGTGTGCCACAAGTAATGATACCAAATCAGTAACACAAACTTGTTTGCTTGCAACAAGGAAGATGTTTCATTTCACTGTGTATATCAGAAGTACTTCTCTGAGGCTCTTGAGAATCTTTTTATATAAAGAGCTGATTCCTTAGATCACTGGCACCAGCTAACATTCAGCCCAGTTCCACTTGCACTTACTTGAATAAGTTTTCTTAAGCTTCTCTTTTTTAGATAATAGAAGTTGTGCTTTTATGTGATTTCTGTGCCTGATACCAGAGCCTGAGTAACAGATGAGTAGCTGAAAACTGCTAGTAGCACACATTATAACCCAAAAGTGAGTTGCCTTTGGCTTATAATGTGTGCGAGTCAGTTCTCCTTTTACAGCTCTCTACAGCTGGCTTCCGTCCGTGCTCATAAACCCAAACTGATGCACACATTCTTTTCCCATTTGATTGCAGGATTTTGTGGCCCAATGACATCTTTGGAAGTAGCTCTGACGATGAAGTCCAGACACTACTGAACATTTACTTCCGGCACCAAACCTTGGGCCAGACAGGCACCTACGCGCTGGTGGGCTCCAACCAGAGCCTGACCGAAATCTGCACCAAATTAATGGAACTGAACATAGAGATCCGCGACATGATTCGCAGAGCCCAGAGTTACCGGGTCATCAATACTTTTCTTCCAGACTCCAGCATTTCTGGCACAAGTCTCTGACAGGACTCGTGTGTCCTCTCTCAAGCCGGGAGTGCTGCCCTGTTGGAGTGAGGTGGCTCGATGTCTTCTCAGCCTTACAAAGGTTTGGTCAAACTGTACTTGCTCTTGTTACGTTTAGGATTTCTTCTAAAAAGATACGGGCTGAACTTCAAATGTGTAGCAATACTGTAAGGACAAAGGTAGCATAGAGCACCTGGGACAACATCCTTTGTTCTCTGTTGCACAAAAACCAGATAGCATTTCACTGAGCAACTGCAACTCACTACTGAAGAAATGACTTCCATCGCATACCAAAGCCTACTACACTGAACAGTACTTCCTTTATAGCAAATTAATTTTAGGTTGGCAAAAGTGCAATGTTTCCTTCACAAAATAATATTTTTTGTTAAAAAGAAGAAAAAAAAAGCTTGTACATTTTTTTCCTTTTTTCCTCTTACTTGGTTGAGTGAAAGATGGGCAGAATGAAGCTGGCCACAGAATCTCGCAAACTTGTTGGTCAAAAGCTGAGAGCCTGTGTGTATGAAACAAATTGTAAATGGACTATGGTTTAGTGTACACTGTAATTTGAATACGATTACTGTATCTTGAAACAACGAGCTGCTATGAAGTACATTTCCTAATGTTACTAGGCTACTGTCTCTGAAGGTACTGGGTCATATTGCAGAGGTCTGTTCTTAGGCCCCCTAAGCATCATCGATGGTCTTGGTAGATTTTCTTTTTCTTTGTTTTTGTTTTTTTTTAAAAGGACCTTGTCTGCTTTTTACTAGAGGGTTGCTTTTATGAATATATTTATACTATTAAAGGATGGTTGATCTAACTTAACTTGCCATTTTGTAGGAGAAAGTCCCATCACAGAGTCAAACCTTTTGAACTCTTATGCATGCGTATTTTTATTTAATATAAATTTCGTGTATAAAAAGTAAAAACATTAACGTGAAATGCAAGTTCTCATGTTAAGTTTCTTTAAAGAGATGTCTTATTTTATTTGTAATGTATATAAAAGTCATACCTGTATGGGTTTTTTTCTTACATTTAACTGCTGTCCAGTGTTAAATGTATGCATGTAAATCCATTGCACATCTGAGACACTTTTATTCTAACACCTATGTAACTTATTCACTCTGTAAATACACTTACTGTTTTTGTGAGGTAACTTTGGTTGATATTTGGATCAGTACATCCATTTAACTAAAATATAAAAGACATATATAATCACAACAGAGTATGTGCTTGTTGTGAAGGTCGTGTTTGTGTCTTGACTAAAGCAGTTTCATGACTGAAAAAAATCACCAATCGAAAATGGAGGTGGAGGATTGTTTCTGTTGAAAACATTGGTAATGGTTCTATTTGCTCCAGCGTTGGGTTTCGGTGTTTTTTTCCCTCTAACCAGAGATAAAAGCTGTCCATCCCCCTGTATCGGCCTCAGCTCTGAGAATCCAGTAAAGCCCAGACTGCCTAACCCCAGTTCTTTCAACATCTCTTCACAGAGCAAGTGCTCCAGCCCTGTGACCAGCTTGTTGATCAACTGTAAGTTCAGTGAAGGCCACCACCTTTCTTACAGAGAGCCCCAAACTGGGTACAGCAAGCTAGATATAGTCTAGCAAGTGGAGTAAGGGGGACAATCGCTTCTCCTGCTCTGCTGGTTCTATTTCTGTTCCTACAGCCCAGGATGCTGCCAATGTCCCGCCCTTTGCTGCCAGGGCCTGCTGCTGACCCCACACCCAGCTCACTGCCAACCAAACCACAGGGGCACTTTGCTATGAGCTGCCCACCCCCAGCCAGGCAGGTCCCCTTGGTGCTGCTGCAGAGTTCTCCCATCAGGGGTAGGAATCTCCTCTTGTCCCTGCTGAACACCACAAGGCTCCAATTGGCCTGTCCCTCCAGTCAGCTGAGATCTGTCCAAAGGGCAGCACTGCCCTCAGCTGTATTAGCAGGTCTCCCTGGCTTGGTGCCACCTGCAGACTTGACAAGTGCACACTGATGCTTCTTCCAGGTCCCCAGTACAGATGTCAAGCAGAACAGACCAGCTGCTGTATAGCACTTGTCACTGCCCTGCAGGTAGAATGCAATCCACTGAGTCAATTGTTTCAATCGAACTTCAGCTGAGCCTGAAGACCTTAAGAAGTTCCTTCCAACCAAGTGTATTCTGCCACTCTTCACAGATACAACAATACCATGATGTAACCATCTAGCTTTCTTAGCACCTTTCTAAACTTTAAGTAGGAATCAGTACATTTCCAATAAAGCTTCACTGAAGTCCAAGGACAACATGAGCTGCAGCATAGCTCCCCTGAACTTTTGCAACACCAGTCCTTTATTCAGGATTCCCTGTCTATTTTTCATCTTAATTAAAGCATCTTCAGTTAAATTTAAGCCCCTGACTCAAGAGATATATTGTGGGACTCAGGAGCCTAAGGAGGTGTCCTAACTTTTTTAGGATACGTTGTCCAGAGAATCCATTACTCCGCCATAGACAGGTACTCTAGCACAAAAAAGTTCCCTCCCCTGGTCAGTTGGAGATGCCCAGCTTACACTTTTCCCCCTCCCATGATTTCCACTTGCCAAACCATCCTTTAACCTCTTTTATATATACTTGACAGAAGCAGTGGGAAGAGACAGCTGAATGCATATACCCCAGAATTTATGCTCCAGAACATTTATTTGCATCTTCCAGACAGTTTGAGTGACTGAAGGAAAGAACTTGCTAGTGCGGTTTTAATCTCAGCATTTCCTCAAATCAGACTAAAACCCATTTTCTTCAGAAAAATCAAGCTGGTTCCCCTTCCTTCCAGGCAGGCCTTCCTCTTAGTTGTATCTTACTGTCATAAGGGGTAACAAACTATTACAGACTTGTATAGAACTTTATTCACAGCATATATACACTGAAGTTAAATAATAAATAATACAAAAGTCTTCATCCATTAGCCAATGCCAGGTCAAAAGCCTAAAGTCAAAACATTACAAGAGACTGACAAAGTATAAAGCACAGAAGAGGGCACATGGATCAAACAATGTATTTGAAGCTGTAAGTGTTATCACAGGACAGCCTCTTGCCTTTGCAGCGGCCACAAAGCTCTTGGCGATGAGGTCTCTTGAGATCAATGTGTCTTTTCTTCTGAGGGCAGGAACAACGAGTCTTTGAACAGGTCTTAAAGAAGACATTTTATTAGTAGCAGGTCAAAAGTGCTCACTTCAAGTTAGATTGACATTTAGCTTTCCTTAATCATAGCAACATACTTGGGCTGATACTTGTGTGATAGAAGTCCTGTGAAGTTAAGCTGCAAGAGCCTTCTCACTTAAAAGCCCAGAACCCTACCCTGTGTATAGCGAGGCATAACACCATATGAATGGAAAAACATTTGTGCATGCCATCAGCAGGAGGAGGGAGTCCTATCCCATTACACCTTTCCCAAATAAAATATCCTAGTACTTTGATGAAAGCAATTACTACTTCTGGAAGAGACCTTATCTAATTCAGCAACTATTAAGAGAATACCACAAATTCTGGCAGTTCTACCAGGACAGAAAAATGTTTAGCTTACCTGGCACTGGATTGCTTCCACTCTATAGGGATTGTAGCCCTTTTGGCATTTGCGACAGAGCTGTTTGAAGTACACCTGAAGAAAGAGACAAAAAAGGAAGTTCTCAGATACTGTAGATATTTATTCAATGTGTTCAGTACTGGCACCTAAACTTGTGCCAAAACATCTGACTCCACAGGTATTCGGTGTCAGGAGCAAGAAATTACTTAACTACCTTGTTGCTTCCAGAAATGCACCACACATAAGCGCTCTCCCATCTGGTCTTGCAGTCTTTACAGTGGAAGTAGCCATACTTCTGCTCCAAAAACTGCAGAGAGAGAGTTCACTGAGCAGCCCCCAGCACCACAATAACGCCCAGCTCCTTCATTACACCACCTGTTTTCACAGGCCACAGACTCCACTGTTGCAAGGAAGCAGGAGCTACCAACCCGGGGCGAGACCTGGGAAGCCAAAGTGGGGATCACTGTGACTTTCACTGCTCCTTTCGCCTGCCAACTCCAGCCGGCGTTATGGTTCGCCACCCCCCCCACCCCTGCTGCCCACAGGCTGCACCAAGTCCCAGACTCTCCTCAGGCCCCGGTGTCCCAGCGCCGCGCACCTGGAAGGCAGCCCGCTGCCTAGGGGCTGCAGCCTCCTCCGTGGGTGTCTCTGCTGCCCCCTCACTCGGCAGAGCAGCCTCTGCCTGGCCCTCCTGCTGTTTCCTGCTGCCATCCTCCGCCCTCTGCTCCTCAGGAGTGATTTCAGACGCCTTGTCCTTCTCTTGGGGTCCAGTGGCCTCGGGCAGCGTGAAGACACGACGGTCCGGCACGGGTGAGTAGACGGCAAGGCGCCCTTGGGTGCGGAGGACGGTGGGGCTGAGGGGGCGGCCAAGGGGCAGGGTGCGCGGCCCCAGCGAGCACTGCACAGCGGCGTCGGACCGCAGGTTCACCTGCACGCCCACCTCCTTGGTGTTGGCCCGGCGGAGCCGCATTGTCAGCCCAGGGCTCACCTGTGACAGCAGGGCCTGGAGCTGGGTCCGCCGGTAGCTGTCCAGGTAGTCAGAGGGCATGGGGGTGAGCGGCCCCCCAAGGAAGGGGCTGATGGCGCTGGCCCTACCCTGCTTCCAGCTTGGCTGCTTCCCCGCCGGGTCCCCGCTGCGGCTCGGCGTGAGGCTGCCCCTGAAGCTCGGGTACGTGCTGAAAGGGGGATAAACAAAGCTCTCCATGACCACAGATAACTCTACTCTGGCCGCCTCCCCGTCCTGCCTTTATCTTACCTGCATAGCTGCTGCTAATCGTTGCTAATTGATGGGGAAATGAGCCCCAGCCGGGTGGGGCTGGCCTGAGGGGAGGGAGGATTGACCCCCGCGCCCAGTGCCTTTTCCGAGCTGCAGCGGGAGGTGATGTGTTCGTAGGCACACGCGCTGGAAGCTTGGACACGCCGACCAGGGAGCCCCTGTTGCAGTCATCGCGTACGGCATCGCTTCCTTACCTCATCGAGATCTTGGTAGAAGGCTAAGGTCTGGACAGAACTAGCTGGGCAAGGCGCACACAGCCTGAGCCTCTGTATTCCCGGAGCCCTTCACTTGTGGTGTCGGGTAGGGCCCGCAGCCACGGGCTGCATTAACGACTCCAGGGCTGAAGACAGCCCCAGGGGTTTGCGAGGCTGTAAAGCGGTGAGCATCCTCGCAGAGCTGCGTAAGCCGGGAAGTCATCGGCGGTCAAAGCGTAGCGCGTAGCCGCAAGATCCTGTAAAGATGAACAGAGGTAGCTCGGCCGTAGCTGGGACAGCCAAGGGGAAGCCTGCCTGCTCACAGCTCCCGCTGCTTGTGTCTTTAGACGTGGAAGAGAACAAAGCTAAAATGGGTACCCCACAGACTAATCGGCAAAGAATGCAAGTGATTACATCTCTGAAAAGAAGTCTTTATCGGCACTGAAAAGTCTGGGCATCCCCATCGCTCCATCACGTGGGGGTTGTCTACATGCGGCTTTTCCCGTCGACTGTATTGGTTTAGGAAAAGGTACTCAATGTGCTTCGGTTTGCACAACACTCCGGAGGGAAAACAGTTATACCATTGATGCCTTTCCGAGGCATCACCAGGAAAAGGGGCTTTGTGCTTGTATAACATAGTATTTTTAGCAATACGAGCGCTTATGTATTGCACTAGCAGTCCTTCCATAATTACATCACTTTAGTTCAATTCGATAATATCATTAAAATCATGTAATTAAATCCTCTGAACTGTGTCTGTTAGTCTTCAGAGACTGTAGAATCCTCAAATCCTTGAAGCGAAGTAATTTATTTGCGTGACGCCTCACCACCTTTACAAAAGCGTTTGCAATATAAAATGCAATGGACCTTAGATAAGGGCTAGAGAGCTGGTAGCTGTGATATCTGTAAACATTCACAGTGTGTTTGAAAAAGGTCTGTTCAAGCATTTCAGTTATTGTATGAAGAGGCACTGAAGAACGTGACTGATGTAGGCGATGTGATAAATCTGTGTAAAATAAGGACTGGTATGCAGAGGTGGAAAGAAACCCCTTTATACCAACACAAGAGTAGATGAACATCTGCCTGAAATGAAAGACGGCTGACTCAAAACTGGTAAGAGGAAGAATTTTCCACCCAATGATTTTATGGATTCATTGCTGAGACCAACAACTTGTCAAAAGTCAAAATAGGAATGGATATGTATGTGGAGAATAATAATGTAATAATGTTCTGTAACATCAACTACCGTGATAATTATACCTGTCGAGGCCTACAAAAACGCCAAGGTAAAAAGGTGAGTTTGAGACTGCCACAAGTAATGTCTCTCCATCACAGTACTGCTGCTTAGCCTTTTCCTAGGACATTGGAGTTAACTGCTGTTAAACTCTAAGTTGGAATACGTTGACCTTGGATATGATTCTTCTTATCTCATTTCTCATTCACCTTGAGTACTGTGTCCAGCTTCGGAGCCCTCAATACAAGGAGGACATGGACCTGTTGGAGCACATCCAGAGGAGGGCCACAGAAATGATCGAAGGGCTGAAGCACCTCTCCTATGAAGACAGGCTGAGAGTTGGGCTTGTTCAGCCTGGAGAGAGAAGGCTCTGGGGGCACCTTATAGCAGCCTTCCAATACCTGAAAGGTGCCTGTAGGAAAGCTGGGGAAGAACTGTTTATGAGTGCACGTAGTAGTAGGATGGGGGTTGTTTTTAAACTAGAAGAGGGGAGATTTAGGTTAGATATTAGGAAGAAGTTCCTTAATATGAGGGTGGTGGGTAACTGGAACAGGTTGCCCAGAGAGGCAGTGGAGGCCCCATCCCTGGAGACATTCAAGGTCAGTGCTCTAAGCCACCTGATCTAGTGAAGATGTCCCTGTTTACTGCAGGGGGGGGTGGGCTAGATGACCTCTAAAGGTCCCTTCCAACCTAACGCGTTCTATGATTCTTTGCATATAGGGATGCACGAATAAAAGCAGCTGTCTGACACTGGCTCGGGTCACTCATCTTTTATGGTGACAAACCAGCCACGGCGGGAAAGCGTTAACAAGAGATGGCGCTTCCTCCGCCACCTGCTGTTTCCCCCCCATCCTGCCGCTGTCCTCGCACTGCCGCCCTAGCCTGGGGCCGCCTCGGCGCCGCTGGGAGGGAGCGGCGGGCGTTACCCCGCCTCCTTCCCGTGACGTCCTGGCCGGGGAAGGCGGGAACGGCGGATGCTCTGAGTGCGCAGGTGCCTGGGGGCGTGTTGGCGCCAAGCTTTGAACGTGGGGGCAGGGTGGCCGGGGGAGCCCGCGGCTCGGCGGTGCCGCGCCGCCCCTTCCTCCCCCGCGCGTGCCGCCGTCCCCGCGGGGAGGCCGCGCCGGCTCGCCCCGCGCGTGAGGCGATGCTGCGGCCGCCGCGCCGCCCGAGGGGTCGGAGGGAGGTAAACGCCCCGCGCGTCGCTCTGCCGTGCTGTGCCCTGCCCCGCCCTGCCCGGGAGCTGCCCCTTCCCGTGCGGCGGCCCCGCTGCCCATTTAACCCTGTCGTGGGGGGTGGTGGGGTTCTGTGTCCTTCCCGCTACCGCTCGTCTCCTCACAGCGTGCGCGGGGGTTTCGGTTTGCGGCCTGCCGGGGGTTGGGGCTCGGGGCTCGTCCTCTGCGGCCCTTCGGGTGACCCAGTGGCG
>VZTU01008577.1:56144-87847 GCA_013400835.1 Zapornia atra | reverse complement strand
TTGGCAGGCCGCTGGGCAGTATCCCAGCAGGATCGTTCCCTAACGGGAAGCTGCGGAAATAAGTCGCTTCAGGTCTCTTCGTCTCTTAAAATGTGCTTCTGAGATGGTTTTTAATGTCCTGGCTTTCTTAGGTCGCTTTTGCCCTTTAAACACCTGCCTTTCCCTTCATGGTGGTAGGGCAGCATGTATGGAACAGCCATCGCGACGAAACTGGTGTTATAGGGGCAGCAATAAACGTGTTAAGATAAGCAGGAGCTGGCAATGTCCGCTCTGCTTGAAAGCAGCTTTAGTCCAAATTCTTGGCACATAAGTTGAAAGAGTGTGTGTAATAGCATATGTTGTATCATAGCATGGAGTAATTAGTATGGGGTGGTTTTTTTTTAATTCACATTAAAACACCTCAAAAATTCCCTTCCCATTCCATCTTTATTTTCTCCTGTGTTTGAGTATTTTTATTACCTGGTATAATTAACCACACTCTTCTTGTCTGGTGTATTCATACCACGTTCATCATTGCAGTGTTTGAACACACATCGAAGTCCTCGAGCCAAAGTGCTGGGGTTATGACACCTACCAAGACATGGGGGAAAGCAGGCCCACGGCATTAGAGCAGCACTGTATGACAGTGTTATCTTATTTTTTCCTCAGTTTTTCCAACAACTGTTCCAGTAATGTTATGGATAAGACAATGGATTACAAACCTGTGGAAAGACCAACTTTCTTTGAGTTATTTAAGGCACACTGCAGTGAATCAGGTACAGCTTCTCTACAGTACAGAATTTTTATTAGGGTTGCATTCTGGCCATTGATGTTTTATACACATCTGCCCATAGAAAAGCATTATGCAACTTGTTAGTGGCTCTTCTTTCCCCAAATCTGTTTTCTAATATCTACTTTTTAATCTGTTTATTGAAACATAGATGGTTTGGGGTTTTTTTGACAATGTGTGCTCGGCTACTTTTTTTTGTGCTAGTTTTAGCTGTGGCCTCTTCATATACACACATGCAGACTGGGTTTAATCTAAATGCACCTGTAATAGTATGAAAAGGAACCTGTTTAAATTGCCAGTCTTAGTAAAATAAGACATAAAAGTATACTTCTGGCTTTTATTTAAACAAGCTGGGTAATTATCTGCTCTTTGGTTTGAGAATTTGGGCAGACATTCTTTTATCCGGTGTCAGAGTTCAAAGCTATCTATAAACAAACAAGCATGGCAATGGAATTGCATTTCAATTTTCTACAAGCACTTAAATGCCTAATGTGTTCTCACATCTTGCATAAAGGATACTTTTTTACTTTTTCTTTTCTTATCTTTTTATTTTCATGTGGTTTTCTGTATGTTTTTCTTCACAGACTTAGGGCCTATCAGTCTCAACTGGTTTGAAGAACTCAGCGCAGAAGCACCCCCATATGAGTCTAAACTGTTAGGAGAACTTGATGGTCCCTTTGGCTGGCTCGATCAAGCATCTTTTAAAACCCCAAAGGCAAAACTCTCTACGTACAGTCAGCTGGCGTCAACTCCCCTGATTTTTAAAGAACAGAATTTGATGTTGCCACCTTATGCTTCTCCTGGAAAAGAACAGGATCAGAGCAAAATAGCATTGAGTGAGTAATTTTTAATTTTTTTTTTTTTAATGTGGGATTTTAAAAGCTGCTTGTGCCCTCTGGAAGCAAAAGACTTTTTTTACCTTTTGTTGGTGCAGCTGATAATTGCTAATGTAATAGATACTGCTGTTGCAGAAATTGACTAAAAAAACTTATCTTAGTAGGCTTCTGAAGGCCACCTACAAAAATGCAGAATTAATCTTACTAATGAATTCAGCTTTACAATAAGCTGGTAATGTAATGTTATGTAAAGTTCCCTGTAGAAATGATATTGTTGTGGTCTTAATACTCTTAAGTATATTAAATATATTAATACGAGGAGACAAACAGTGAGCTCATTAATGTAACCCATTGACTGAGAATCTGAGCAATTTACTTTTTCTTAGCAGTTTCACTTTTGTTTTATGCAAAATTTCTGAAAATATTTTTGAGAGATAACGGTGCTTATCATGCCGAAGTGCACGGCAATCTGTGGGGCACTCCTTGGCCTTTCTTTGAAAGATTTAGAAGCCCTAGACTCTTTGAGTTAGTACAACTGTACCTGATGGAAAGAAGTTAGGCTTTTACATTTGAAAACAAAAAAATCTACAGCTTTTAGGATGTCCTTCTCATTACATGGTTTCCAAATCCCAAATATGTCATGAAAGTACATGCCACTCTGCTCCTTTCTGATGTACCTGCAAGCTGTAGTACCTATCCTCCTTGCACAGAGAGACAGATCTTTTCCGTGGGAGAACATCTAACCCTGATCCTGCAATGCCTGGCTTGTTCATCTACTGGGTCTGTGCCTTCCTAGCAATAAGATAAGCTTTTCTAAACAGATGACAGACAAGCAGGAGACTCCCTTTATTACCAGAATCATTGTTAGATCCCAAAGCAAAGTCTTTAAAGGTGTAGAACTGTGCTACTGATTTAAATATACTTTATAACATCCCTTCTGTAGAATATTGCTACACTGTTTTCCTTAAGCTTACTGCTGAAATTCTGCTCAATTTACTCTCAGCTGAGAACACCTTTCTTCTAAATTTAGCTATTTGGACACACAGAGTGTTAAGTCCCTAGTGAATTCTGGGTAGCATTTCATTCATTGCAAACATAGGAACCACATGACTCCTTTGTTTCAGAATAGTTACTTTTGCTTTGTGCTTGTGCACGTGGACATTTGTATATACTCCCTGAGGAAGGGAGGAGACTGTTACTGAAGTTTATAGTCACCTGTGGCTAGCCCAAGATCTTTTTTTTTCCCTGGTTTTCTTGTTTAGAGCCAACTGGTTCATGTAACTAATTTTATTTCTGGTAAAAACAAGAGCATGGATGGAAGCTGATGAATTTCACCTTGATGTGGTACTGGGATGCAGTGCTGCTGTGCATGCAGACTCACGAACTTGGAGGCAGAGAGAAGTGCAGAAACCTAAGTGTAATTTCTGATATGGAAGTAGTTTGGAAATTTCCAAGTGGGAATTCTTTTGGGTAGTTGCTCCTCAAAGTGAGGTGCTCACTGTTCAGAGCATTCCACTGTTTTGGTGGGAACATTGTCTCTTTTTCCTAGAGATGCACAGCACGTAAATAGCTATTGCTACCAGTGACAGTGCCTCCATTAAGAGTTCCAGAAATGTTTGCTTTATGCTGCTGCTTCAAATCAAGAAGCATGTATCTGGCATAAACTTGGGGGAGAGCTGGTACAAATGCATGTTTTCATGTATTGATTTGTCTCCTAAGAATAACTTCTGCAGTGACAAGAAAGGTACAATACAATATACTAAAACTGAAGTGGAATAGGTGGGTTGAATAACATCAAGGAAACATGCTGAAACACTTGTATGTCAAATGAATAATGTGGCATAATGAGAGATTTTGTCTGTGTGTTTGATATGTGTTTAGCATAGTTTGGATATAGAATTTGAATGTGTTCCAAAAATAGATAAAAAGGTAGTGTTTTGTTGGGTTTTTCTCACTAAAAATCAGGTGTTGCTTTTTTTTTTAAAAGCCTATTTTAAACTTCAAAATCAAAACTGTTACTTGTAGTTCTGAAATGTTGTGTCGTTATCTTCTGTGTCGTAGGCGGAGAGAATCTGATAAGCCCACGTATTGCAATAAGAAAAACAGATCCAGAAAATGAAATGCTTGCTTCTCCTCCTGGTACCTGCCACAACTGCCTTGCTGCTAGGTATGCTAAAGATATCAAGACAAAGATAAAATAAACTGGATTTTAATAAAAAAGAAACATTAAAACCACCATGTTTGATTGTTAAACTTCTTCAAAGCAGTCAGTAATCCTGTATGTCTTATATATTTGTGACACTTGGAAGTTGCTAAGTGAATTGAAAATAACACTTCCTTGCTTTTAAGTGTTCTTCTATTTTTTTAACTTCTTCACAGCTGGCACATGGCATTTGCTGACATTGTTTCAGCTTTCCAAATTCTCAATATCTAGTGCAAGAAAGAGTAGTAGTGATGTACCATGTGCTTCTCAAGTAGTAATTTGTAACAGTAAATTTCCTGAGGGTTTTTTATTTAGTAATAGCCTTGATTTCCACATTGAAATGCATATATTTCTGATAAATATGCTTGTAGTAGTCACGTTGATTAAAAGAACATTTACACTAATTATTTAATTAACCACAATTAATTCCGCCAGTTTCCATAGTTTTGTACAGCATATTAAGAAAAAGATGGTTATATTGAATTCTAGCAGGCTATTTGCCAGTCAGATCATCGTTGAAAATTAGCATCTCTACAGAAGAAGCATTTTACTGTTTGAAGTAAACTTATAGTGAGGTTTAAAATACTAACTGATGGTTAGGAGAAATCAATTTAGTCAGGGAAAAAGCCATGGTTGCAAAGAAAGACGATAATGGAGATGGCAATGTGTGTAATGTCTGAAATACCCACTTATTTTCAGAAACTGAGAAGCAAAATTAATATTTTTTTTCATTTGGTTTTGTTTTGCAGCCCAACTATTTTAAGTGCTTACAGAACACCTCAGAGGAGTAACATCCCTGGTTTGTGTATTTTTTTTGTTTCTTCGTTTTTAAAAAATATCTGACATCTATATTAGGTATTACTTACTGTCCTTAATACATCATGTTTTTTAGGGCCAAATGGAAGCTTGTTTTGCACACCAAAATTTTTGGAGGTAAATATTTTGTTTTCTGTTTTCAATTTGGTTTCTATTTCTTGAGTAGGACATCCAGAATTCTTCATAGAAATATTAATTGTTAAATATATTCCTAGGTCAGAACTCCTAAACGTATTTCTGAAAGTCTGGGAGTAGAAGTGGATCCGGATATGTCCTGGTCAAGTTCTTTAGCCACCCCCCCTACGCTCGGTGCAACAGTGATAATAGGTATTTCTGAAAATGAAGAGTTGGTAAAGGTTAAAAACCTCTGGGTTTAACACTAATTTCACTTAGTGTGAACTGGTTGTTTTTACTTTAAAAAGGACAAAACTCTTACAGCGATGCTTAGTGGGTGACTTCAAATAACACAGAACTAAAAGGAAGAAATGAAATTGTGCCATTGCTTTTCAAAAACTTTCTTCCTTTATATTAGGGATTAGGCAATATAAATCTAGTAATTAGCTTTCCAGTACCTAAAGGGGCCTGCAGGTAAGATGGAGAGGGGCTTTTTATCTCAGGGAGTGTAGTGATAGGATGAGGCGTAATGGCTTTAAACGGAAAGAGGGTAGATTTAGATTAAATGTTAGAAATTCTTTACTTTGAGGGTAAATTCTTTATGGTGAGGGTTGTGAGGCCCTGGCACAGGTTGCCCAGAGAATCTGTGGCTGCCCCCCTCCCTGGCATTGTTCAAGGCCAGTTTAGATGGGGCTTTGGGCATCTTTAAGGTCCCCTCCAACCCAACCCATTCCATGATTCTGTGAAAAAACATAGCAAGGCATAGAAAGAGGATTAGATTATTATTGCTTATATTTGCACTATCACAAAACTAGATGCAATTAGGTTAAGCCATGTATATTTATGAAGTCTAAGGAAGTAGCCTGTTAAAAAAAAAAAACTTTCCAGCAGCAGTGCTGGGTTCAGCACTTTTAAACCCTGTCACTGTGCCTGTCATCATACTGATGCCATGAGACTCACTGAGATACTTACCCAATTGAAGACCGTATTTTCTGAGTTACTTCAACAGGGCAATTCTTGGGCTTCATTTACCCTGCAGCTGCACAAACACCAGTGCCAGTATAACAGGGTGAAAATGAGTGGGTGATGATTGTTTTAGTGACACCAACAGTGATGCCAAACATCAAGCCTTGACCTAAGGTGGTGTTTTAAGTAGGATTTCTTTAGAATAAGCAAAAGGAAATTCGAATTTATGATTTATTGATCAGAACTCTTGAGAAAATGGGAAAACCTGGATGTCTGCTCATCTACTGACATTGTTGCTCTTAATGTGGTTAAACTATCACTGTACAAAGCATATAGAGCATGCAAGTATATAAAGTGTGTTAAGAATGCCTGCAAGAATTGGGGATCTCCTCATACAACAGTTGGTCATGGCACCCAGCCTGTCAGAGTTCAAGGAGCATCTGGATGATTCTTTTAATTGTACAGTTCAGTTTTAGGTAGTGCTGTGAGGAGGAGGGAGTTGGACTCTGATTCTTATGGGTCCCTTCAATTTGAAATACTCTTGATTCCTCTGTTGGCAGAGAGGGGTGATGCTATTCAGAAGGCTATTGAGTTGTGCTGGTTTGGGTGTTCATTGGTTCAGAATAACGTGAGCTGAAAAGAAAGGCTAGGGAAAGCACCCATAACTTAAGGATGTTCTGGTTGTGGTTTGAGCTCTCCTCATTCTCCCCCTTCCTGGATGAGCCTAGAGTTGTATAGTAGTGATGTCCACTCTGCCCTGTGTAAGGAAAGAGTGAGTGATTTGGCTGCAATATGGAACCTAGATGTCTATTAAATGTGTTGTTTTGAATATACTGCTGTTTAGGTGTTTCCTTTTGTAATGTAGGGGAAAAGATATTCCTGTTCTTGTGGGAGGGAATGGCAAAACCCAAATTTCTGACAGAGGCTTGAAGATCACAATCTCTCTCCTTTGACAGAAACAATTAGCAAACAGCACCATGAATAACTGCTGGAAAGGGGACTGGCAGTGATGGTGGGCTCAGGGTGGTAACCGGTCTACCCACACAGCAGCAACTGCAACCTATCATTTAGGGTGCTTTATGCTGTTATGAAACTGCTTTTGTACACTGTCCCTCAGCCTCACCTGTAGGATATTTTAGTTTGTTGTTTACAGATTTCACCTGCATTTAAAATAACCCTAAGAAAACCCTCCCAGAACAACCATGCTTGAACATAGTGACTTGCTTAGGAGCAAGCGAATTGACTTGTCTATCTTTCTTCTAAAGCCAGAGAGAGTGATTCTGTATCTGGAGCAAAGCAACAGGATGAAAGAACTGAATTAGTGAGTAGTTTCAAGAGCTATGCCGTTCTTTATATTCAGTTAAGCTATTTAGTTACATGCTTAATATGTTCCTTGAAGTAAGATTAAAAAATTCTGTCATTTTCATTCTAGGCCCTCCTAACTGGGTATTTTTAAAAGTTACTGCTCACAAAAATAAACCTATAAAATTGCAGACTATCTTCACAAATAACTCCCTTTGAGGAAGGGGAATGTTTTATGAAAAAGATGTGGGTTTTTAACTCTGCTGTGTTATTTTAATAAAGCAAAATCACTTGGGTTCAGCAGCAGAGAGAATCATTTAAAGAGAAATAAAAATTGCAACTTTGCACTATGCTACTTATCTGAGGGTTTGTATGTGTGTTTTTCTTCCTCTTCTGTCAAAGTTTTGGGAGTTATTGTTCAGCCTATCTTGTACGATAACTTCTCATGCTCAACCAATGTACCAAGTATTGATTTCACTCTTTTGATATTGTTAGGAAAGGGAGTGTTCCTGCAAAATTGTAATTTTAATCTGGGCATGTGAAAGCTGAACGATTATGCAGGCTGCAAGCTGAGGATGGCGCTAATGGGATTCAGTTACAAATTTATGCTTGATTCTTCCCTGCCTGAAACTTCACAGTTAACAAACCGTTACAAGTTAAAATAAGCAAAACGTTTTTCCCCTTCCTCATATTTCCTTGGTTCCTTTTTGAGAGGCTTAAGCAAACTGCTGAACCGATTCGCTGCCCTTAAGCCAGCTGCAGAATTGAACCTGATTTGCACAGAAAATGGGAACTATCTGCTTTCAGATGTACCTGTGAAAGTCTTACCTCTCATTTTAAGAGATGCAGAACTATTCAGATACTGAAGTAAATGTTTAGAGTTGCTTGCTTTACTGTTAAAGTGACAGTAGTGTGTAGTATAACAGCTTTATATATCTTTGGTTTGCAGATTTTGCACAACTCTCTTTCCAACCACAATAAATGTCCTGGGACAAGTCGTACGGGTATGATGTCCATACCAGAGACAGTAAAGCTAAATGCTGAAGATGATATCAAAGATTTTGGTATGCATTGATGCTTTACTACTGAGTATACTGTGAAACAAGTCTGAGGATAAAGTTACCCTGAGCTGACCTTATGACCTATCTCCTCTGCCAGTTGTGTACTCCCACTTCCTGAATTGATTCGACTTCGCAAAACAAATCTGGCATAAAAAAGGAAATCTGTTTCTGTGAAGTCAGTGAATTAAATCAGGTTGCCATGCCACTTGTTGACAACCAGATTAGTGCTGGCATAAGCAAAGGCATGAGGCTGAGAGAAAAATGGTACAGGCTCAAGGGGGAGCAAGACTCTTAGCTATTGGACAGGTTTAACTTTATCGTGAAGTTTCACCCCAGTATTCACTATTCTGTGGTAAACTTGTTGGTTAATCTTGGGGTATCTTTTCTGCATTTATTTCACCTATTTGTAGTTCAAGACATTGTAAATCCTTCAGGGAAAACGAGAGATGTTGTGGGTTCTTTGTGCTTTTTAACGGATGCAGAAAATACTCAGCCAAGGGGAAAAGATGGTTCTATTCTGTGGTCTTAGATCTTGTTAGCAAACAGGTAAAAATGTACACTTTAGTGTGAGCTCTTTGATTTCTGTTGAGAAAGGATGGCAGAAGGAAAGACAATTAACAGAAATTTGTTCAGCATGTGTGGGTGTGAAAGGATGCTGTAGAGATTGACAAGCTAGGCAGGATGACATATCCTTAGGATTTTATGTCTCCTTGCCTGAGTTTGACTGCCCTAAAAGTATCGTTTGACAGAACAGGTAAAAATTGTGAAAGAATAAAACCTACCTGTCTACCTGGATGGGAAATATTTGGATAGTTGGGTCTAGTTTCATACATTGGAGGAGGCAATTTTTTAAATTTGGTGTGTATAAGCTTTTAAGGCTGTTTACAGAGCAGAGTTTACGTAATTTTTTCCCCCACTGCATATTATTTCTTTACACCAAAAGAAATCATTATTTTTCTAATATTTGTATCAGTCATGTGGAACTTCTTAAAAGCTTCCTAATCAATTAAGAAAATGAGAAGCTTTTATAAATCTTTCTAGATATTATACTAATCTATATAGAAGCAAATCATAGTTTAATAAATCCTTAATTAACAGTTTCTTTAGGTGCCAGTTATAGACAAAATAGGCAGCTTATTAAGGTGCTTGGTGCCTACATCTGATACAAACTCTGGAGGAAAAAAATCTTGACTTTTATCTTGTAAAACTTACTACTCATTTTCCTGTCTGTAAGAAAAGAAAATTATTTTGAGACAGGTAGGTTTCATCTTGGAAACCTGCTTAACCACTATGGTCCTCAGGAGGCCAAGGCATATAGGTCTTTTGCCTCCTGTTTCCTCTAACAGCTGCTGTTGGAGAATAACCTACTTTACGGACATTTATCTTTCTAAACTCAACTCTTGAGTAAAAAGGTAATTATCATACAATTGGAAGCTGTATTTACCTATAAAAACACAATGTTATTCCTAAGCTATTAACTAAAACTTAATTTTTTACTTCTTTCTCCTCATCTTCTCTAAACTATTTAGAATTGGAGATGTTAGATGGTTTATTTGGCGAGATGAATAGCTTTGAGGACACGTTCAGCCTGCCTGCTAAGCCGAATAGAACTGTTCTTGTGATGCCACATGCTCTGGATGCAGTGGAGAAATGTGAAATAAACACAGACAAAGCACAAGGACAGGGGGATGTTCCTTCTGAGCAGCCTATTGGGAGAAGACCCACTGGCATTTCACAGCAATTGAAGACAACTAGCTGGACTGAAGAAAGCCACTCTGTTGAAATGAAGGATTCTCTACTCCACACCACAGATGAAGATACAAGGGATGGTAAAGATGTCTGCTCAATAAGACATGAAAAGAAATTGGAGTCACTTAAGATCACGGGAGATTTGGAAGATTATAGAACACACAAGTTACCTGAGAATGACCAGCCTGTGAAAGAAGACATGCAGTCTTCATCAAGCCAGTGGTCTCAACTGAATTTATCTGATCTTGATGTAACTCACTTGGAAATGTCTGTATGTAGTTCTCCACCCTCTGACTTACGTAGAGAGAAGAATTTAGAAGAGAAGTCAGTACCAATGGCCAAAGATGAAGTTATGGAAAAGTCTTTACTGAATACTTCAGGCTTGATAAAAGCAGAAAAGCTGCTGAGTGTCAACTTGTCAGAAAAGTGCTATGAAGTGAGGAATTCTGAAAGCAACCCAACATCCGAAATCACTCCAGGAAAATCTCTGTGTGTGAGTGTTCAAGATCCCAACTTAGTAAAAGGATGTGCAACTGAGAAGGTTTCCAAAATTAGCTACTTAAATTGTAATTCTTTTTTAATTGAAAGTACAAATGTCACAGAGTATTCAGTAGTCTACAATGGCAGCTTTTCCAGGCATTTAAAAGCAGCTTCTAAATCTGTTGTAACTGATGTTGTGTCTCACCCACTTGTGTGTAGTGCAACATCTCCAGATAATTGTAATGACCTACATGTAACAAATAGTGAAAATAATCTTGCAGACTCTGGCTTTAAAAGCCTAAATATGTTATCCAGCTTGAGAAAGAGATCAAAGAGATTTATTTATACCATAAATAATACTTTACTTTATCAAGAAGAAGAAAAAGTACAGAGAGAAGAAACCTCTGAAGCTCCTGTTCATCCTGTATTACCACACTTGGAACCCAATTCGTGTGAGTGTAAAGGTTGTCACGTGGCCAGTGCTGATGAGCAAGGTATATTATTAAGCTTTTCATAGTTTCTGGAGGATTCTGTATTTGTTTATTAGAACCTGTCATGTGAATGTTTCAGATAAAATGGTGTAAAATCTTGTGTTTGTGATGAAGTAGCTTTGCTAGTCTGGGAATCAAGATGCAGAATTGGTCTGTTATATTAATGATGTCATAATAGCATTGTTTTCAAATACTCCGGTGCTAACTTACTGGTTTAGTCACATAAATTTCTGGAATAGAAACTTGCACCTTGAGCCATTACTCTAATTGACAAGCTTAATTACCTTTCACAGTGCTGTTTATATATCAGGGGTCACCCTGAGTTGATAACTTCTGAGAGATTATAAAGAATGTTAAAATCGTATTGTTATTTTTCTAAAATTAGAGGGTTTAGGACTACACATCTGTTTCTTCCAGAAGAACAAAATATTTCAAAAAATTATGTATATAATGGAAGCAAGCACATACTCCTACTTTTAAAAGCTGCTGTTCTTGCCAGCAGAATTACTTAAAATTAGAAATTTAATTGTTTGAAACAAATCCTTATGTTGAGACACAAAGAATGGAAGCCTGTCTCTTCAAATTCCATTACGACTAAAAGTTATTTTTAACTGATAGCATATTCACTACAGGCTTGTTTCTAGCTATTAGAACATACTTGGGTTAAACACATCTCCAACCTTGTAAAGGTGTTCACATTTGAAAACAAAAGTGCTACCTGTGGTACCACTGTTATGCGTGTGTAGAAATGATCTTATGGGGAGAAATTTTATTAAAGTCTGAATTTGCATTTGTTTGAATAAATGACAACTACTTTATTAACATGGTGTTTTTCCGCAATGTCTTCTCTTGTAGACTGCTTGCTTCTTGCTGAGAGAAAACGTTTGCAATCGAACATCAAGGAAAATTATTTCAGCTCTTGTACTTTAAAAAGGGATATAATGGGCAATTCATCTCCTAATTCCTGCAATGACAGGCTGAAGCAACAAGACCTGAAAGCCTTGGGGGAAAGTGCAAGAGAAGCTCAATCTGCTACATCGTTAAAGTGCTTACAAGTATCTAATACACAGAAAGAAGAGGCACCAGATTCTTTAGATACTGAAATAATTTCAAATATAAAACGTAAAGTTCTAACTTCAGCTTGCCTAATGGCAAGGAAGCGTTCTAGATTGCTCCCTAAAGGCCGTTGCCTAGAGAAGCGTGAGGAAGACAAGTTTATGAGTGGTAATGTGAACAGTGGAGCTACTGTACAGCTGAGCCTTGAAGGCCATGCAAGTTGTTCTTCTCCTAGGGCTAATGAATGCTTGATTGATGTGCACCATGACACTCCATCCATGGCAGACAGCGGTTCCAACAATCAGACCAACTTTGCCATAAAAGGGGTCAGTAATGGTTGTTGCAATAAAATATCAACTTCTAAGAGCTGTACTACAGACCAGTGGTCAGTAGCTGATTGTAGACAAGTACTTGCACCTTTGGGAATAAACTGCTCAGAAAATGATAGTGTTGGGTTAGAACAAAAGGACAAAACAGATGCAGCTGCCTCTTCAGAAGCTGCAGCCATCAAGCAAGAGCCAAAGTCAGTTGAAAACAATGGAAGCCCTCAAGCAACTGCTTGCAGTAATGTAGCTGTAGAGGTTGCTAAAGAGTTATTAGATTGTATAAATGATAATTCTTTAAGTGAAGTAATTTCTGAAGAAGATAAACAAGTAGCACCTATGTATTCCAGCACAAAGTCAAAGGAGAAACTAAATTGTAGAGGGAAATCATCAGGAAATCTCAGTGCATGTGGCTTGAATCTGGACTTTGGTGGCTTTCAGACTGCTTCCAATAAGCAGATTAAAATATCTGAAGTCAGTATAGCCAAAGGCAGAATGCTGTTCAAAGATATTGAAAATGAATCCTTTGAAGCCTCTTCCATGGAAGGAGTCAGAAACTTCTCAAAGCAAATTAAAAAGGACAATATCTTTTTCTCAGATTCAGAAAACAAGTTGGGCAGTAATTTATCTGATTCTTTAGATTCACAGACAAGTTTTCCTGAGCCAAGGCATACAGAGTTTATTTCACCTAAAGTTGGCTTGTGTAAAAGCTTTACTAGAAGTCAGTCATCCTTGCAAGAAATAAATCAAACTTTAACAGCAAGCCAAGAAGCTGAAGTTGCTGAACTTTCCAGTATCCTGGAAGAAACGGGTAGTCAGTTTGAATTTACCCAGTTTAGAAAACAAAGCAACGTGATGCAAAGTCATGTCTTTCCACAGTTTGGAGTTGTAGGAACACACGGAGCAACAAGTGTGGAAAATGTTTCAGAAACCAGGAAAGATGCTGATTTCTGTAGCACTTTAAAATGTGAAAATCAAGTAAAAACTGACAGGTATTGTACTAAGCAGGGAGACATAAATGAAGACTCTAAAGTAGTGGAATATAAAAAAGAAAATGCCATGGTTTTCCATAAAAGTGACAAAAAAGTTACTTTCACCAACTTCAACAGAAATGGAAGTAGAATACCTGATGGGAGCTTTCCAGCAGCCGAACAGGTGAACTTTCCTAACTTTGTAGGCTTTACTTCAGCTGGAGGAAAAAAAATAAATATTTCTAAGGAGGCTTTGAGCAGGTCTGCAGAGCTCTTCAAGGACTTGGATGAAGACAACCATTTTTTTAATCCTTCTGAAAATAGTACTACATGTAAGAATTCAAATGGGCACATGTCTTCTCACTGCAATTTTGTCAGATGTCGGACAAAGGAAAACAAAGGAAAAACAGTTCATGTTTCAGATTTCAAAAGCATGGGTGCTGCTTCCCACACAGGTTCCATTTCCCACCATGCACAGAAAAAAAATGAGGAAATTATTAGTACACCTTTCAAGGAGGATACAGAAAATGAGACAAAGAGATCAATAAATAACAAGAATGTTAATTTGGGTAGTACTGACAAGATCATCAACAGTCTATCATCTGTTAAAAAATATAACCAGAATCATAAAACTTCCAGTCAGGTTTTGAATCAAGGAGATTGCCAGGGTGAAGGTAGTTTGCAAGAAGACTCACTGGATATAACATGTGTAGAAAATGCTGCTGTAATTGCTGAACATACTTCAGCCATACCAGATGAAATGGAATGCCTGTCTCCTAATTGGAAAGGAGAAGATGGAAAGAAAAATGAATGCTTGTCACAAAATCTTGGAACTCCAGTTGGTGGGGTTCTATTTGCTTCTGATGCAGCTTTGGATCATTCATTGCACTTACTTGATGCACAATGTGGAGAAAGAGATGTAATTGGTTTGGATAACTCTGATAAACAGAAGTCAAGTCATAAAAATATGGAAGAAGAAGACACCACCCATGATAAGAACCAGTTAGTGAATGACAGCAGAATAAAAATACCTTCTTACCATCCTTATCCATTATGTTTCAAGCAAGAGGTGGATATTGAAAAAAATGAAGTAAAAGGGAATTTTTTGACTGGTTTTCATACAGCTAGTGGCAAGAAAATAGCAATTGCTGATGGATTTTTGGCTAAAGCTGAACAATTTTTTGCAGAAAATATTGATGTAGGAAAGGAACGTCATGATAATTTTGAGAACCCCTTAAAGATAAAGACATGTGGAAAAATCTCTCTAAAAGACTGTGATTTATGTACTGAAAACATTGCTCAATGCGATCCAGAAAAACTTAGTTTTAATAAAAAGCTTGGTACTGAAGAACCTAGAGATCAATTTAAGCAGACAGTAGAGAGCAGTCCTGTTAAAGCAGATACATTTGTTAATCTAGGTGAAGAGTGTGAAAGAAGTTTGGTAACTTTGTATGGGTATGAAAAAGCTGATGTTAGACCTGGAAAGTCAGAACTGGAATCCCTTCTGGGACAGGAGAGTGATTCTCTAAGTAGAACTAATTTGTCTGATGATGGAAAACTGTTTGCAGAGGGAGGCATGGAATACTCAGCAAAAAGGAGGGATTATTCAGAAAGCATGCATGATTTTCCTGTGCACTCAGCTGCATCTCTGCACTTAATGAAGGTATCGAAAGACCTTGAAGAGAATTCTGTGCCTAGAGACACAAAAAATACTTTATCTGTTGGGGATAATAACAATAAATCTAAGCAGTCCCTCCTCTTAACTTCAAAGAGTATCTCTTCTCATTTGAACTGTGACAATCAGGATTTTGACTTAGAGTCTTTAAATGATTCTTCTGTTGATGCAAACTGTTTCACAGACACCATGGTTAATGCTTCCCAAACCCAGTCACTAGTGAGACCTCCTGAAGGTGAAGCTAATTTAACTAGTTTAAGAGAAACATTACTTAATGTTGAAACTGTAAAGGATGAGATGAAACAGACTGTGTTTAGTACAGCAAAAGGTAAAGCAGTTTCTGTTTCAGAAAGTGCATTAGCAAGAGTCAGACACATGTTTCAAGAAGACTACAATGAATCTGTAAAGTACAAAATTGAGACTAACCAAGCAGAATTTGCTGGAAATTTGTCTGCCATCGTTCAGACTGATTGTCCTAATTCCACTAAATTTTTAAATGCCACAAGAAGTGAAGAGATTAATTCAGCCACATCCCACTTTAATGAAGTAAATGCAAGTGAAAATGGTCACCAAGATGCAAACACTTTTACAGATGCAAAGTCTGTTTCAAGCTGTCAGAGGCAGTGCTTTGAGCAGAATATTCAGGTTTCAGGGTGCTTGCCTGTTCCAGATAAACAGATAAAGCAGTCAGATTCTTCTCTAAGCAAGCTTGGATTTTTTAGTACAGCAAGTGGTAAGCCTGTACAACTCTCAGAAGAGTCACTCAGGAAAGCTAGACAGCTCTTCTCTGAAATGGAAGGTAACCATTCATCATCTGGGCACGGAGCACATTTAGTTGAGGAAGGTGTTGAGAACTCTGAAACACAGGCTGATGTGCTTCCTAGGAAAAGGCAGGTAACCTTACCAAAAGGGGAAGAAAATGCCAGCACTGAACTGATTCCAAATCCAGCTTTTGGGTTCAGCACTGCAAGTGGAAAGCAGGTAACAGTCTCAAAAAATGCCTATGAAAAAGCAAAGGCAATTTTACAAGAATCTGATGACTTTTTAGGCAGTGGGGTTTGCATTACACAACCCCATAGTTCAATTAAAGATAGTGGGCGACCTGTGAATTCTCTAACTGATAAAGTGATCTCAGAATCCAGAACCGAGAAAAGCTGCAATGAAGACTTAAAAAGCACCTACCCTGAGGAAATAAAGTCTTTCCCAAGCAATTCCCACATTAAGATGCACGGGTATGTACCACACAGTGGCAAAACCAAGCAGTTCAAAAATAGCTTGCAGCAAGGGGAGGCCAGGCGTTTGGGGATGAAAACAGAGCCTGAAGCAGTTTCATGCCACACTACTGCTAAATCCCATCTTCTCCAAACTCCAAAAAATTACTTGGAAGTGGAGGCTGTAGAAAGTGCAAGGGCTTTTATGGAAGATGATCTTTCAGGTTCTGGAGTACAAATTAATGCTGCACAGTCCTTCAGTGGCAGGCTGGATAACAACTTTCAAAATAAGAGCTTTGGGAAGAGGCGCTTTGAAGAACAGGTCTCACTCGGTAGGTCTTTGTCTCATATACATTCAACTCACTTCTGCACAGTTGTTTGGTGATTTGGAGTTTTTCGTGTCACGTTGGGTTTTAGGTCCTATAGAAGTTGAAGTTCTTCCTCAGTGTGTCAGTGACAAAAGTGTCAATGTGTCAATAAGTGTCAATGCCAAAACTTGCTGCAGGCAGTAATTCATCCACTCTTTCCAGCCTTAAATGCACAGTATGAGTTAAATTTCAGATTAGCAATTCTGAAGGTGTGCAGTGTTTGCTGTTTTATAAAGTTATGGAGAAATCTATTGCTCCTTTGCTCTCTAAGCAGACCTTTTTTTTTTTTTCCTATGTGCAAATCTAGTGGTTTTTTTCATTAAAAAGCTGGTAGTACTGTTTTCATTTTCACCATCTTCTGCCTTGTAGGTGAGGACAAGGTTTCACTTGCATTACTAGTCTGATATGAAAAATAGTTGTTGGTCTAAAAGCTCATTGTCTGACCATCTAAACCTGTATCAGAGCTGAAGTGTTGGTACTTAAAGCACAGTCAGCTATAGCTGTTCAGGGACCCTGGCCAGCTGAACACTCTTTATGGAAGGGAAGGGTGCAGCAGTGGCTGCCTAGCTGCACAAGTTCTGGCACAGAGGTTGGGACAGCTCGTGTGGGAAGGTTTGGGTAGGCGTGAAAAGGCAGATAAGACTTTACAGCCCAGCTTGAAACCGCTGTGGCACAGTTGAACCACATCCTTAGTTACAGCTTCTGTAAAAGATGTATTGCACACTTTTAAAAAATTCTGTAGGGTCTGTTTGATTACTGGAAGTACAAAAGAATGTGCAGGTGAGTTGTGCTGCCAAAGTTCACTGTGGTACACTTCGAGGCAGACTGTCTCCAGTATGTTTGGCATCTTAAGGCTCACAAATTTATCTTTGGATGGAACAGACCTACTGGCCACAAAAGATTCTGCAACAGGTTGCATTATGTGCAGCCTTGAAATCACCCTGAGTAACATAATACTCAGTTTGCAAATTGTGGTGAAATGGCTCTGTGCTTGAATAGGCCTTTTAATACACATGTGTGATACTTGATAATTCTGCTGGCTCTGACTTCTTGAACATTTTATTTAGAAATTATAATAAAGCTATAAAATATTGGTGAGAAACTGAACTTAAAAGGAACATGAGTTTCAAAAACCTGTGTTTTTATTCTAGGAGAACCTCCAATTAAAAGACAGCTACTGCTTGAATTTAACAGAACAAAGAATCCCCCCAGATCTTTGAAACCTTCAAAAAGCACCCCTGATGGTAATTTTAGTCTTCTTTTGTCCTAAGCAGCAATATGATCTCAGTTGTTACCTTCAGAATTCTTCAATTTCCAGTAAACTAACATACAATAAGATTGCTTAACTGCTTTTATCAATAGTCATGAAGATTCAAGGAATCTGCTATGGTAATGTCTCCAATATCTTAAAATCACACAATTAATGGTGTGCCTCATTGTGTAGAAACTAAATATATTAGAAAGTGCTACTTTTGCAAAAACTGTAATTTCCACCCTGGTAGGATTTTATACGGTTTCTTACAATCCTACATCTCACAAATTCTAGTGTCACTAGGATGAAGATATTTTATTAACTTGTAGTTTCTCAATTAAAAATTGTATCTACAGGAAGATGACCAGGTACTGGTAATTTCATCACATAATATTTTATGAAGAATATACTTACTGATAGTTGTCTACATTACAGATGCTTTTAATATTTTGAGCCAGTAATATGGAGGATTATGAAAGTGAAATCCAGGTTTTAAGGTTTGGGTTGATGCTTCATGTGAAGCTTGTTACTGATTAGGATAATGTGATTTTGGCTACAGCTCTTTGTTATAGGATAGGCTGTGTTCTTTAAGGAGTTTGCTCTTTCTAAGCACTGCATGCTTTCCACCTAGAATTCAGTAGCAGGATTGATCAAATGCACTGGTTTAACCAGTATATTGGTTCCCGAATGCCATCCTAAACCTGCACTAAGCATAATTTAAAGAAAGTTTAAAATGGGATTTGTAAGTTGCTGACAGAGAATAATTTTATACCCTTTGTGTATGTAAATGCTATCCTTCCCTGCAGCAGGATGTGGACAGTATTGCTCTTTGGTGGAACAACTGAAAACAGTTCTGATCTCCTGTACAGTCATGCCTCTGACTTCTAGAACATGTGGCATCTTGGATATGTGACCTCTCATATGAAACTTCCTCTTTGCAGCCCAAGGCCATAGCACAGATGAGTTTAAATTCCAGGCAGATGTGATTTAGTTATGTTGATAATGCAAGGATAAGCATGTCCTTCGGTGATAGGAGGAGGAGTTTGAGCAAATGTGCCTTTTTTTTCTGTTGTAACTTTAAAAAAAAAAAAGTTGCTAAAAGAGCTCTCAATTGAATGGGGAGCCTGCCTGGAATTACACATGATAAACATTTTCCTTTCAGGAGCCGAAAAACATCTTGCAGGCTCACAAATAAGAACTTCTGAGACTTCAGCATCGTGGTCACTTACCCACTTACCTTTCAGATCTTCACTAGTGTGAAGCTCTTTTATACAAAGATTTTATTTGCAGGGGGGAAAGAACAAAGCTTTTTAGATCCACTCTGGAAACTTATATGTAACATTAATATAGGAAAAAACATATGCTGTAAATATCTATCCATGTAATGTACCATTTCAAAATTTTTTCTAATTATCTTACAGGCATTTTCAAAGACAGAAGAAAATTTATGTACCATGTGCCTTTAAAACCTATAACTTGTCAGCCTTTTGGGTGAGAAATTTATAATTTATCTTAGAGTTCTTATAATGAAATTTCTTAAAACCTACCAAGCTCTTGTGACCTTTTAAAAATACGTGGTAGTAATTTGCTACTTCAAAAGAAACAAGAAATTACCATGCAACACACATTGCTGCAGTAGACCAATGAGATGCTAAACAAATTTTACACTTGTATTTCCCTTTTATCAATAGAGATTAAGCATTCCTTTTTTAAAATGTCAGAGACTGATATTATATCTTTTTATCGACATAGTGTTGAAAGTTGTGTTAATCAAGAATAACTTAATTAAATTAAGAATGTCAAAATCCTGACAAAGGTTTTTGTCAGGAAGCTGAAACCTGTATGTTTAAATATTTTAACCTCTGTAGGGCTGCTAAAGACCGGCAAGAAGTCAGGAATCCCACCCTTATTCTACCAGATCAAGACTTTAAAGGATTCAAATCTAAACCTGTCGTTTTCCAGCACTGTGCCCTAAGGCAGTCTTCAAATGGTACTTCAGGGCTTTCTACTCCATGCAAAGCCTCAGCAGCAGCCAGTGAAGAAACAAGGAGTTCCTACAAACCTGGCAAAGCTGCAAAAACTTTTATCCCACCCTTCAAAACCAAGCTGACGTTTTCTACAGCTGAACAAGGCAGCAGCAAGAGATGTGACTCAGCCATCAGCAAAAATACGACTGAAGAAGCAGAACTGAATCAGATGACACCTGAACAAAATGTTACTGAAGCTCAGGATCACCAGCCTTGCATCCAGCAAGCGGCAGACACTGACCTCGAAAATGGCAATTTAGGTATTTTCAGAACTTCATCACCTATTGTGAATACCAACTATCAGAATTGAACCTTTAAAGAGTTTGCATAGTCTGTCAGACTTAAAAGGAAGCTTTTTTTTTCTTTGAAGTTGTTGGGGTGGGTTGTCTTTTTTTGCAAGTACATACACAATCAGTCAACTTATATGGCTAACTTGCAAAGAGGCAGAGTTTAAATGCTTGAGTGTTTGATTTTATTTAGCATGTGTGCTTGTGCTTTCTCAGCACTCTTGCATGTTCCAGTGTCTCTAATTTCTGTAACTATTACAATTAAATAATCTGGACTTTTTCAGAAGGACTCATTGTGTATATTTGAACAGGTGCATGAGCATTTGCAGAATTAGATCTCTATTTACAGGTCAAAATCTCAGGATTTTGATTCGTAGTTTTCATCAACTAATTTCTGTTGTTCACTTGGAGTTTTCTATGAAGATAGTGTTCAGTCTGAGAAAAATATGTGGATTTAAGTTTAGTCAGGGACTTGTATATTCATATTCACTTCATATAAATATTATTGAAATGCCTTCAGTAACACTGCTTTTTAAAATGCTTTTTTTTTACACTTTGAATTTCGAGTGTGTCGCAGTTTTTAAACAGCTGCAGAGGGGTTTATAAAATATGCTTCTCTGAATCTGCTTTTAAACTGTGATTGTATACCTTAAATTGATATGTACTGTAAAAAGGTTTTGATGTGTTATTTTATCTTTGCAGCTATGACCAAGATGATGACAAATCTCCGCTGTGCCAGAGATCTGCAGGAAATGAGAATTAAAAAGAAATACAGGCAAAATATTAGGTCCCAGCCAGGCAGTCTTTATGTGATTAAAACATCTGCAAGAAATAGAATCTCTATGAAAGCTGCAGTAGAAGAGAAATTTCCTCACTTTTATTCTACGGACGAGGTATTTTGATATCTTTTTAGTGCATATCTTTCCTGGGATCTGTTCCTTAAGACAAGCAAAGAAAACCTCAGTAGCTTTGTATAGATACATTCCTCAGTTTTGAGATAAGTATTTACAGTAACTGTTGTACCAGTTGCTACAGTTTTTAATAGCTTTGCATTTACACAGTTTTAAGACTGTTCCAAATAATAAGGGTCATAAATGTCTCTGGAGTGTTATAATGACACAAGAGAAGCATCAAACAAGGAAAAAACCCATCAATTATAGTTGCTGTTGACTTTCAACCCATAGGAAGAGCTGTTTTAAGATAATACACGGTTAAAATTTAAGCTTAGGCAAGTCTATATCAAAAGACTCTTGTTCTTGGTACACTGAAGGCACAAAAACCTATTGAATTAAAAAAAACCCCAAACTTAAAGCACCTGGTGATGCTGATGTTCTCTTAAAATAATTGCTGGGAATTCCTCCATTCTCCTTGGATTGTATATGGAATGGCATGGTCAGACAAAAGCTGTCTCAACCTCAAGGAATAGCCTGAATTTATAACATTAGATATAAAAACTCACGGCTGAATTCTTACTGTATTGTCATTGTTTTGTCTGTTTCATCTCATTTTTTGCAGCTTTACACATTTGGTGTTTCAAAACATTGCATGCAAGTTAACAGCACAAATGCAGAATCTTTCCAGTTTCTCATTAAGGACTTTTTCAGTAAGGACTATTTATTAGCTGGAAATGGGATGCAGCTTGCTGATGGAGGATGGTTAATACCTACAGATGAGGGAAAAGCTGGAAAAAAAGAGTTTTACAGGTACTGTTACTTATGAATTTGAAACAAGTATGCTGTTTATTAGTGGTTCTCTTATCCCATAGAATAAATTCGACGCAGTGATCTTTTAAAGCTTCTGACTACTTTTTGCTGTGCCTTTTTAGTACACCTCTGGTAGTACAAAGAAGTTGTAGAATGATAAATATACTATGTAGACTAATGTTGGTGATCTTCACTGACCATTAATGAAAGCACACAAAGTCAATTTAGAAAATTTCTGGGCATTCTTTAACAGTATAAATATTGTAGGAAACTATTACTATTTCCTGTGAATTCAGCAGTTTATTGTTGTGTTTAATTAGCATTAGCAGGTGTTAGATAATTTTTTTTCAAGTGGAAAAGAATTTATTTCAGTTGGGCTCTGAATTTCTTCAGGGGAATGACAGTTGATTGAGGGGGTGCTTCGGGCTTTCCAGGTGCTAAGCACAAGGCTGAAAATATGTCTTTTTCAATATTATTTAAGTTGATGGAAGCCAAGACTTCAGTAGTAAAACTCTGATTCATTCAAGCTTTCCTTTGAGTGTATATAGGAAGGAAAAAACAAATTTCACAAACAGCCCTTGCTCTTGCACTCTTCCTGGCCCTTCTGTTCCTCCTTTTGCAAGTCCTTTAACATGAGCACTTTCATGAAAATTACAGTTTGTTTTAACATAAGCAAGTTTGTACCTTACAATGTCATCAAAAGCACGTGTGACAGAACAAGGAACTACCAGTGTACTGGTAGCCTGTGCCAGTTGACCACTCCCATGGTTTTAAAAAAACTGAAACAGGAACCCTTATCTCTGATTTCCAACTCTTGTCTGTCACCTCTCGTGTGCTTCTCAGAAGAGTCTGTCCCTGTCTTCTCTGAATCCTCCCATCATGTAGTTGTAGCCAGCAGTGAGGTCCCTTTGCCTTTTTTCTGCAATTCAAACAATCCCAGCTCTCTTAGTTTGTATATCATGTAGTTAGCTGCTGAGAGCACAAGGAGGTCACTTTGATGGCCTCCTGTGGGATTTGTTCCACTCTACCAGTATCTTTGTCCTTGTGAATCCAAAGCTGGAAAGAAACTTCAGATGTGGTCCCCTGAAGAGAGGGGAAAGGTCGCTGCCTTCCTGGCTTCACTCATAAGACACACAGATGGTTTTGTGCTTCTTTGCTGCAAGGACACATTGCTGCCACATGGTCATCTTATCCTCCAGGACCTTGTATCCTGTCCTGCAAAGCTGTTTCTTAGCCAGTCAACCCTAGTATGTTACAGTTGCATGAGGCTGTTCCATCACAGGTGCCAGACTTTGCTCTTGCCGAATTTCCTGAGACTCCTGCCAGCTTGTTTGTCCAGCCTGTCCAGGTTCTGCTAATAGCAGCCCTTCCCCCCAGTTTATCAACCACTTCTATATATCTGGTGTCATCTGTAAACTTTCTGCAAGTGCCACGGCTCCATGCCATCATCTGGGTTGTCAGTGAAGACATTAAACAGCATTGGTCTCTATATTGGTATCTGAGAGTTGCTGCTAAGGACTGCCCACCCGCTGGACTGTACTGTCGATCACAATTCTTTATGTTCAGCAGTCCAGGCAATTTTCCACCTACGTTATCTGCTTATCCAGCCCATATATTGCAATTTTGTGATAAAGAGATTGTCCAAGTCCTTGCTAACATAAGCAACATCCACTGCCCCCCTGTTGCCCACAACATCAGTTACTTCATAGGAATCACTTGTGTTGGTTAGGCATGACTTGTTCTGTGTAAATCTATGTTGGCTGTTCACATCATCCTCTTGGCTTTCACTTGTTTAGAAATGGTTTCTAAGTGTTTTTTCATGCTGCTCTGAAAGATCTCGAGTCTCTCTGCTGGTAAAACAAGTTTGTCTCAGAGCAGTCCTTAAAATTGATGGTGGTTTTGTCTAAATGCTGTAAGGCAGAGCTAATCCTCTCACAGTTTTTTTGCACCCTGTGGCACTGCATGCCTTAACTGTGTCATGGACAGCTGTAGGACGTGTAGGCATGTGCATTTACATAGTCACTCAGAGGCAGAGTATGCAGGACTTGGCCTAACTTGCTTTTTCCTCCCCATTTGGCAAGTATTTTGCTATTAGCAATGCCATCCCCAATTCTGCCTTTCTCTTCATTGGTGACACGGTTGTTGTTGGAGGTTTTGGGGATACACCTCACAAAGCATTTATGGTAGATGCATAAGAGGCTGTCAGGGGTGTTCATCCATGTGTCATTACGGTGCAGGGCCTCTTGTCTGCATGTCAGCATTCGGGAGTTGCCCGTGCTTTAGAAAACACGCTGGTCGTTCTTTTGTAAAGCTGAGATTGCTATTTCTAGGCAGAGTAGCAATGCTGCTACACAGGTTTATAAGTGACATGATGGTCGAGGTTGTCTTTGTCAAGAAGCAGTAGATCTCTAGGAGCTATGCATCCAACTCTGGATCAGTGTATTTGCAATCTACTGCTTAGGCATCTTGCCTCTACTTGCCTCTACTGGAGGCAATCTTGATGGATTTCACACAATCTTCCAGTGAATGAAACAGGTATTAAAACTACTTGCACAAAATATTTTATGCCTAAATGTGCCAAATATCACCAGATATACAGCTTTTTACACTTTCATTTTTCAGGAACGGAAGAGAGAAACCACCAGTGTACTGCTAAACATCCCAGAATAGCCACAGTGGTTTTGGTGTCAGAATGTACTCTGGGTGGCAGTGTCAATCTAATCCTGATTACCAGGTGTACTCTTGAGCAATTTGTAGAGGTTATTCCACAAGAGGTTGCCTTCAGTTTGTAGATCTTTTCTAGGTTTTTTATATGTTAAGAATAAATGCCAACTGGCTGGTCAACTGAATCAGTCTTTTTATCCCTCCAAGTATATTAATTAGATCTCCATCAACTTCATTTAGTCCCCTGTATTTAGGGTCTTAAGCTTAAACTGAATTCTGTCTAACTCCTGAGTTGCACTATCCATCACAAAAGATGACAGCCTGTGTCCTAAAGTTTGAGACTGCTTTGCTGTCTTCTAATGTAGCAGTAATAAATTTGATGGACATGTCTACTTCGTACCTTCCTGTATATGACTTTTTGGCTTTTTAATTGCTTCTTTTCCTCACCCAACTGCAATGTAGTTCCTTAAAATCTTGAGGCTTTCTGACAAGTCTGACATTGACTTTTTGGTAGCACTTGGGTTCTAATCTGTCTCTAATCCGTCTGTTCTAATCGTCTCCCCAGGGAAGTGGTCACAGCACTGAGCTTGACTGAGTTCTAGAAGCATCTGAACGATGCCCTCAGTCTGACTTGTCTGGCCCTGTGTGGAGCCAGGAGTTGGACTTGATCCTTATTCAGTCCCTTCCAATACAGGATGTTCTATGATTCTAATGGCTCAGCTATTTGAATCTCTGGTCTAATTCTTGCTCTTCCTTCTTTAATGAAGTGGCCTTTTTCATGACTGAGAGGGATAGAAAAAATAGGCGTCTTCAACCCAACTCACGGAGGTCATAGTGGTAAACTCTGGACGTAACAGGGAATGAAAAGTCCATTTGAGTGGTTGCTCAATGAAGCAGAAGAAAGGTCTTCAGTAGTAATTGAAAGTTCAGAATGTGTTGTTCAGATGTATGCTTAAAAAAAGCAACAAAACCAAAACACCTGAGCCACAACTCTGTAAACTGTGAAGTAGCAGGGGATGGATTGTAATGAACTCATCAAGCAAGCAGGGGGAATCCCAGGGCTGAAAGGGAAAAGAACATACCTCTGTGATATGTGCCTAATGGTGAAGCAGACAGAGCATGCCCCTACTGCTAGGGTCAGAAGTTTCCATTTCAAGAATGCATGCGTGTATGCACATGCACACTGCCAAAGCATATGAGGGCAGAACTAGAGTATCAGACAATAACCAGATCAGGTTATGGAATGTAACCTCCCTATTTGCATTGTAATAAATATTCCTTTGTTAATGTTGCCTATGTACACATACTGAATGCAGTGCAAGGGCAAAATAGGCAAGTAAAAATTTTCAGTGGATTTCAGGTTAATTGATTAACAGTTTATCTGCAGAGCCCTCTGTGACACTCCTGGTGTGGATCCAAAGCTGATAACAGAGGCCTGGGTTTACAATCATTATAGATGGATCGTATGGAAATTGGCAGCCATGGAAGTGTCTTTTCCACATGAATTTGCCAACAGATGTTTGACACCAGAAAGAGTGCTGTTGCAGTTGAAATATAGGTATGTGTATAGCAATCTGTTTGGAGTTGTAATTTTTGTGATACTGTGTGCTTTCTTGTTCATAATACTAGAAAATAATCACTTCTAGCTTGTATTTACTGTTTATCAGATTGCTTATGTTGTTACTCGTGCATATCAGTATTAAAAATGTCATGCATGTTATTTGCAAAAATTTAGATAACGCTTTGCTATGGTGGTACTTAATCATGTAGATTGAGCAATAGTTTGCTGCAATTTATTTTAATTGTTTTACAAATGGGATGGATTTTGTTTGCATTAACAAAGCATCATGAATCCTTTTTTTTTTGTAGGTATGACTTGGAAGTTGATAAAAGTAAACGATCAGCAATCAAAAAAATAACAGAAAGAGATGATGCAGCAGGTAAAACACTCGTGCTGTGTGTTTCTAAAATCATATTGCTGAATGCCATTGTATCTTCTAGCAACAGCAATAAGAATGTGGAAAGTAAAAATGCAGCAGCAATAATTGAAGTTACTGATGGCTGGTATGGAATTAGAGCTCTTCTGGATCCACCTCTCAAAGCTTTCTTACATAGAAGAAGGCTGACTGTTGGTCAGAAGATCATAGTACATGGAGCAGAACTTGTTGGCTCTCAAAATGGATGTACTCCACTGGAAGCCCCAGATTCTCTTATGTTAAAGGTAAAGCAAAGTATTCATTCAGCTTGGTTGGATGGGACTGAGAGTTGGGATGCTATCTAGTTAAGTCATACTTGGTAAACAGAAGGATTTGACAAAGTTTAATAACCAGATTTGTAAAACATGGCACAAAATAGCTGACACTATTCAATACAATTGGAAGAGAAGTTTTATAATATAAATTTTTGTTATGTGTTTTGACAGCTCCAACTACTTATTTGGTTAAGCACCAAGTTACAAAAAGTACTTATCCATCACAAACAGTATGGAAGTTGGAGGAAGAATGTTGGGGGGAGCAGTGGGGAAGCAGGTTGTGAGAGGGTGGACTTGGGAAGCAGGGTCTTGACTTAGTTGAGGGTGATTCACGTGCTAGGTGAAGTCTCATCAAAAAAGCTCTTGCTCTTCTGGCTTAAAGCAATGGCTTCCCATAGACACTCGTTTCTTAGAGAATTTTAATTCATCATATTTTTAGCTCCTGTTTAAAGTACCTTCTTCAGTGTGGAAAAAAAACCTTTAGAAGTGTGTGTTCAGGTGCAAAAATGAGGTATTTGTTAGTGAGGTCGGTGTGAAAATAGTCTTTCCTCTAGATGAAATAGGTTGGATATCTTTTTGACCTCCCAGTGACAGTGTTTCATTCAGTGTTTAACTCCCTCAGCTTTCAGCGAACAGCACTCGCTGTGCACGGTGGGACGCCAAGCTGGGCTTTCAGAGGGACCCCAGACCCTTTCCTTTGCCTTTGGCATCGCTTTACAGTGAGGGTGGTGCAGTGGGCTGTATTGATGTGCTTATTCAAAGAACTTACCCTATGCAGGTATGGTATAAGTATTTTCTGAATCTTAACAGGTTCTGTGAGATCTAAATTATATTAATTGCTTTATCATTCCTCAAATCAGACATAATATAGAGAGCTAAACAATTTAAGAACAGGTACCATTATGTGTAAAATGAACAGGAGTGGTTCTTGCAGTCTGCGTGCATTTAATATTTCAGGACTTGGAGTATCCTGCTGTGAGAAGAATTTGAGTTTGTGCTCAGTACCCTCTGGTTGGATTTGCTTTCAGCTTCAAAAGGCCAGAAATAATTTCATTTCAGTCCTGTAATCTAAACTGCACAACACAGTTTCAGCTCCAAGTAGAAGTGAAACCCAGTTTTTTCTGTGATTAACATACATAACCCTGCAAAGAAGTTAAATATTTACAGCCATTAGTAAGATTACTTTTTCTTACATGTAGCCAACTGTACTGGGTAAGATCTACTGCTAAAAAATATTGCTGAAAACACAATGTGATTATGGTGTAAAATAGAATTAAGATCTTTAAATACCACTTGATATCCAGATGTTTTAAATACGGTCAGATTTCACTGTAGCCACTTGCTTTTATGACAATACCAACTACAGAAAGAAACAATATTCGTGTTAGTGATTATTCCTCCTAATGTTACAGTTTAACCAGGATACAGCTTTCAGATTTTGATAACTTTTTGCATAGCATGTTACACTTGGCACTTACATATAGGGGTTTTCTTTAATTGCTTCCTTTCTAAAGTATTGTATGGCTTTGTAGGTGTGGAATGAATTCTGTAAGGGTAATAGCAGCACTGTTTCCTTGGGATCGTTACTTTGGTATTTAGATCATTGCTTTAATGGAGGAAATTGCCGCACTTACTGTGAGAACTGCTTGATGGAACTCACCTTTATTCAGGCCCTGTCAAGGGGGCTGTAATCTGTAACTGCATCTCAGTGAATGGCTTCCAGGCTGGGGGCGGTGGGGGGGGAGGTGCTGCTTTGAATCTCCCTATATCAAGAGACTGATGGAGCCGATGTGGGTGGTGTTTTGTTCTTAAAACACTGAGACTCTTGCTCAAACCTACTAAAACGATAGGAATACTTGAGCTATATGTATCCTTTCTACCTCGAGAGTCAAAGAGTGTAGGAATAGCAGTAACCCTAATTAAAGGCCTCAAACTGTGAATACTGCAGGGAAATACATGGCATGCAGCTAATGAGGCAGGCAGAGCCTAATTTAACAGTTCAGTGCTGTGTAAGGATCAGTCCTTCAACCCTTCGTTGTCCTGCTCTTGCTATGCTCTCTTGCTGTTTTTCTGTGCTAAACCTGGAGCTCATCTGAACCTGTTGCTTAGTTAATTTAATTAATTTAATCAAGAGTAACTAAATAATTAAAAACCCAAACCAAAACAACAGAAAACCCAAACAAAAACTAAACAAAAAAACCCTCCTACAATAAACTGTTGTCTCTTGAATTAAACTGGTGTGATCTAATGAGGTCAGATCCATGCTAGAGACAGTGCAAGGGAGAAGATGGAGCTGTGCACCGAGGAAGAAGGGAAGGGACCACTTTCAGCAGCAGTGACCTCTTTTGCTTACCCGTCCGTCTCTTCAAACCAGACACATCAGGCAGGGCAGCAGACGAGGCTGCAGCTCTACAGAGTCATTTCAGGCAGAAAAAGTTCAAGAGCATCTGTAGAACGACATCGTGGTTCTTTCACAGCATCTCATCTAGCACGTTAAAACACAGTGCAGCTGATGTGAAAAGACAAATTGGGTCAAATGCATTTCTGGTATATTTTCAAGCTTTGAGTTTGAGGGCTTGTATCTTAATGTAGCTACCAGTGGGATCCAGCTATCTTCTAAATCACATCACTCATAGCTATTACTACAAGCTACACTTTCTGCAGCTGTTATATCATGCAGTTTTGAAAACTACTCTGTTCTATCTGTATATTTTTAAGTGAAGATTTACTGACCAACACTGTGGGGTTTTATCTCTTACACTGAAAGAACTTACAATCTACTACCTGTTCATTTCTAAAGCATTTTTGCTTATCAGTGAATATTAGGAGAAAGCTAGATGAGGTTAAAAATAAAAGAAGTCTTGTTTTTTGTTTGAATCTTTCAGTGGGTGGAAAAGACATCAGCTGGTTCATATGTGTTTCGCAATAGCCGAGCTGAAGAAAGGGCAGCTGCAAAGCATGCAGGTGACCAGCAAAAGAAACTGGAAGCTCTGTTTGCAAAAATCCAAGCAGAATATGAAGAGCATGAAGGTAAAGCTTTCACTGTTTCAGAACACATAGTAGGAACACAAAACCTTTCTTGGCATTTACAGAAGGGTTTAAAGCAACTGGTAAAAGCTTACCTGGTGATAGAGAAGCAGAGATAGGGTGTTGAGTTGTTTTCTTTGCTGTTGTTTTCATGTTCCATTGCTTTAGTTTTTTTACTTCCTATGCCTCAAGACCTTTCAGGACAAAAGAGTTAAATATTTATTTGCTTGGAAACTCTTCCTGAACATGTTGTTAGCCAGGCTACTAAAAAATGACCATTGAGATAGTGCTCAGGGAAATGCTACAGGACTGTAGCCTTGGTAGTTCCATTCCCTTCAAAGACCTGGCACTAACATTTCATGCAGAAGTGGGCGATGCTTAGGATGCATCTCAGTAGGCCTGAACACAAAGACTGAGCACTGGGCATCTTTCCCCACAAACATTGCAGGACTTTGGAGATACTGAGGTCAGTGAAGCAACTAAATGGGACAGAGACCCTGGTGACACAGGACATAGAATCACAGAATCTTTAAGGTTGGAAAAGACATCTAAAGTGTCCAACTATCAACCCAACGCCACCCTATCTACTAAATTATGTCCTAAAGTATCTACACGTTTTATTAACGCTTCCAGGGATGGTGACTCCACCACCTCTCTGGACAGCTTGTTCCAGTGCTTGACAGCCCTTCTTGGTGAAGAAATTTTTCCTAACACGTAATCTAAACCTCGCCTGGCACAACTTAATGCCAGTTCCTTTTGTCCTATCACTAGCTGCTTGGAAGAAGAGACCGTGGAGGAAGCTGAGTTACTGAGTGCCTTTTTCACCTCAGCCTTAGTTAGCAATAGCAGCTTTCAGTAGTCCCAGGTACTGGAGCAAGGAAGAGAATGCTTAATGCAGACTGGACATACCTAAGTCCATGGTTGATGATGGATGCACCCACAAGTACTGCAGGGGCTGGCTTTTGTCTTTGTGAGGCTGCTCCTGATCCTCTTTGAACGATCACGGTGATTGGCCAAGGTGCCTGAAGACTGAAGTAAAGCAAATGTGTCTCCTGTCTTCAAAAGGGACAGGAAGGAGGACTCAGAGAACTAACTACAGACCAGCTGGCCTTACCTTGATCTCTGAAGGTGATGATACAACTAATCCTGGAAAGCATTTACAGGCACATGAAGGACAAGAAGGTGACTGGAAGTAGTAAGCAGGGATTCACCAAGGGGAAGTCATGTTTGACTAATCTGGCAGTTTTCTGTGATGAAATACTGGCTTGGGTAGATGGGGAGAGAGCAGTGGATAGTGTCTACCTTGACTTCAGTAAGGCTTTTGACACTGTTTTCCTTAAGATCCTCACAGAGAAACCAATGAAGCATGGGCAGACAGGTGGATTGAAAACTGAAGAGTTTGGCCCAGAGGCTGGTGATCAGTGGCACAAAGTCTACTTGTAACTCATGGTGTACAACAGGGATAAACACTAGGTCCAGTCCTGTTTTAACATAGAATCACAGACTGGTTTGAGTTGGAAGGGACCTCAAAGATCATCTGTTTCCAACCCCCTGCCAGGGGCAGGGACACCCTCCACTAGTCCAGGTTGCCCAAAGCCCCATCCAGCCTGGCCTTGAACCCTGCTAGGAAGGGAGCAACTTCTCTGGGAAGCCTGTTCCAGCATCTCATCACCCTCACAGTGAAGAATGTCTTCCTAATATCTAATCGAGTGCAGATCAAGAGAGGTGATTTTCCCCTTCTACTCTGCTCTGGTGAGACCACACCAGGAGTACTGGCATCCAACTCTGGAACCCTCAACACAAGATAGACCTATTGGACCAGGTCCAGAAGAGGCCACAAGGATGATCAGAGGTCTGGAGCACCTCTCCTATGAAGACAGGCTGAGAATTGGGCTTGTTCAGCCAGGAGAAGAGACGGCTCCAGGGGACCTTATAGCAGCCTTCCAGTACCTGAAGGGACCTACAGGAAAGCTGGGGAAGGACTGTTTTAAGGGCATGGAGTGATAGGATGAGGGGCAATGATTTTAAACTAGAGCAGGGTAGTTTAGATTGGGCATTAAGGAGAAGTTCTTCACTATGAGTGTGGTGAAACACTGGAACA
>VZTU01008577.1:32644-55999 GCA_013400835.1 Zapornia atra | reverse complement strand
GGGGGGTTGGACTAGGTGACCTTTAAAGGTCCCTTCCAACCTAACGAATTCTGTGATTCATTATGATTCTATGCTGATAGGTAACACATGTTCTCTAACTGCTTTGGAGTCCCCCATGAATAAGAAGGAGAAGGCAAATAAAGCCATACACTAAAGAATAAAGCAACCCCAAAACCCTCCCAAACCCACCCACCACTGAATTCTTATTTGGAATCAGGGATTGCTTTATAATTCTTAACTTCACTGATGTGAAGTTCCATGTATGTTACCTCATTGTTGTGTTTGACTTGCCTATACTGGAGTCTGCTGTGCTGAAGTTTATCAAAATGCTAGCAGCAAAATGACTTCCCTAAGAAGAGGGTAATAGGTTTCATGATGTTAACTTGGCTCTTAGCTCATGTCCTGAAAAGGCTTCATGTGCAGGCCCATGGTTGCCCACTGCCCCAGATCATGGCATCTTTGAGACTTTACTGCTTTATGAGAGGAAGTGACAGGCCTACAGAAAATATGTTGTATTTAAATGAATGAGATTTTATTTCTGCTCTCATTTTTCATACACACACACACACATATATATATTAGTTCCTATATAAAAGTGTTTTCTGTTTTTATTCTGCTAAGAGCCAAGTACTACCATGCTTCTTACCTAATTATTTTTCCTTCACTTGTAAGGTGTATTGCTGTACTCCAACATAATGTTTTGGGGGTTTTTTCCCAACAGAGAGAACTAGCAGAAAAGTGCCAAGATCACGCATAATCACCAGACAGCAAATCCATAACTTGCAAGATGGTGCAGAACTTTATGAAGCAATTCAGAATGCATCTGATCCTGCCTATATGGAGGTAACTGTGGATCCTACTGGGCTACCTTGGAAACACTCGTGGAATCATTGCAAATTTAGTAGCTCCTGCTAAAAGCAACTGTTAAACTAATTTACTTTTGGAACCTTTTGAGGTCTTTCTACAGTATGCTGAGTGCTAAGTAAAATTAAGATTAAAATTTTTGAAGAAGCTTTCATGAAGGCTTGTTTAAAGAGATGAATAATAGCTTGAGATTGTAAAACAGAGTAAGTTATCTTGATATAAAAATCCAGGCTATAGCAGAATTAAAAGTTAGTGTTACTTGTTATTGTTTTCTCTTGTATACATGACAACTAAATGAATCTTCCAAGTCCTGAGTTTCACACACTTATTCTTGAATGCTGTTCACTAAACTGTTTCAATGATTACATTGTCTTTGCTCTCTTCACTCCCTGTTCCAGTTCAATTTTTAAGTGTTTATGGCTTTATTACTGAGATGCAGGTGATAAGTCCCTGCCAATTGTTATAAATTAACTGCATGCCTTGCCTTTTGCAAGTCAGGGAGCCACGCAGTCTGTGACTTGTATTTGATAAAGTGTTACGTGCATCTGTGGTGCTACATGTAAAGGGATCTGGTTCTTGAAGGCTTGGTCAGAAAGGCACCACTCCTGATGACTTCTAGTGTCAACCACTGTGTCAGCTCGGAGGTAGCAGCCTGCTGAGAGGGGCAACTCTCCTTACAGAAGTTTTTTCTAGTGTTTCTTCTTTCTTACTCATAAATATTCACCTTAGTTTTGCATTCTTAAGCTTCACAGTAATTATCACATAAAAGCAGTGTCTATGTAATACTTAGACAACAGAGTGCCAGCTGAGTACCAGTCGGGACTGCTGACTCCCATTGTGCTACCATACCTCACTGCAAGTCCTAACAGTATATCACATGAATAATAAATTGCTTGTAACAGATGAAGACTTAAGAAAGAGGCTGTCTAAAAATCCTGATGGGGTTTCTTTGATTAATAAAAAGATACTGGGCACATTTTCTCTTGGTTATAGGGATATCTCAGTGAAGACCAATTAAAAGCCTTGAATGCGCACAGGCAGTTGATGAATGATAAAAAGCAAACTCAGATGCAAGAAGAATTCAAGAAGGCTTTAGAGTCAGCAGAACTGGAAGAAAATGGTTGTTCCAAAAGAGATGTCTCTACTGTATGGAAATTATGCGTGGTAGACTACAGAAAGCAAGAAAATCATAAAGGTTAGTACTTGGGAAATTATAGAGAACCTCTGTCTAAATGTTGTAGCTGTCCAACACAGCAGGTAGATTTGAAGAGTTCCCAAACAGTGTCCTAGCTTGCACATTAGTATTTCCAGTTTTACTTGGTTTTCAGTTCAGGGCTTTTGGGTGGGAAGGGAGTAGTGTGGATTTATGTTGTTTAAAAGCCTTCAAATCAGTATTGCACAACTAATATATCTTAATCTGCTGTTGTTAGGAGTGCTACTGAGTATCTGGCGTCCACTGATGGATGTTTGTTCGCTGCTAAAGGAAGGCAGTCGGTACAGAATCTACCAGCTGTCAACAGCACAGTCGAGAGGGAGATCACACTCAGCAAACATACAATTAACAGCAACAAAGAAAACTCAGTATCTACAACTGCCAGTAAGTGCTTTACCTGCGTAAAGATGTATCATTAAAATGTACCACAGTCTTTATAAGTGAAGACTTTAAAAAATTGTGTTTCTCCAGGTATCGCAGGAGATGCTGGCACAGATTTTCTCTCCAAGAAAAGCTCTAAAATACACCAGTTTATTGGATCCCTCTTTTAAGCCACCATGTGCTGAAGTTGATTTAGTTGGAGTTGTAGTTTCTGTCAGCAGAACAGGTATGTTGGACCTACATTCATGTCCTTCCACTGAATAAGCTCAAAATAATCTTGGTGGCGTACCTGCATCTCAGGCCTGTGAAGCCATTTAATACAGCCCATCACTGGGCTGTGATGTGCTCGCAGATAGTCATTATTTGTTTATTTGCTCAGGGATGCTTTAGTAAAGGAGGATCTAAGGAGAAGAGCAGTTTTTCGTTAGTTCCTTCCATAAAGGTGGATGTAAGTTCTCAAATTGTCATGTGTTCAGCATGTGCAGAAACAGGGTCGTAGGTGTATGTGAGCTCCTCCTTCAGTGAACGGTGTCAGGGAATGAGTAGAAGCCAGGCACTGGAGCTCATGTGTAGGCACAGGTAGATAATCTGCTTAATAAAAAATAAAAGCACCATAAAAAACCATTATGGGGTGTGGGGTTTTTTTTAAATACTGGAACACAGACTTTGAGTTATTTTTTGTAATCAGAAGGGAGATAGTGTAGAATATGAACGAGGCATTAAATATCTGTCACCATGCACACACCACAGGCCACCATGTTATATCTGAATTCTCTTTCAAGATGAGAATGATTTATTTTTAACAGACACAAATTGTTGTGATCACCCTTTACTTGAAGGTTTAAATTTTAATTCAGACTTTTTCTTGCTTTTAGGTTTCACTACCACAGTGTACTTATCTGATGAAAGCTGTAATTTGGTGGCAGTGAAGATCAGGACGGAGCTGAGACACTTTGCTATTGAAGATATAGTTGTCCGCTCTTCGTTCATTTCTGTCAGCAACCTTCAGTGGCAATCTGAATCCAGATCACCAATTCCTGTGCTGTTGGCCGGAGATCTTTCTGTGTTCTCAGCCAGCCCAAAGGAAAATTATCTTCAAGAGAAGGTTAATGAACTGAGAAGTATGATAGAGGTAAAACTGTAGATTTTTATTCAGTGATCAATTTTAGTTACTGCTTTGTTACGTTCTTTGCCAAGAAGTCTGTTAGTACTAATAAATCTTTAAAACAAGTAATGCACATAATGTCAATTTGAGGGGATTTTCTGGGAGATGGAGTAGGGTATTAATGCATTTTTTCCTGCAGGATCCTCCCTATCCCTATTTTTTTTAAATTATTATTTATTATTATTTTTCAATTCAGTTCAACCAACACTGTCTTTAGGATGAGTCACAGAATCTTCTCTGCCTTGCAAAAAATATTGTTCCTATCAACAGGGAATCTCTCATCGACAGTTTGGCTCTAGCCTTTTAAAAACCAAAATTTACTGTCTTGCTCAGTTGAACATACTCAGTGTGTTGATTTATTTGTTATTTCCATTTTCTAGCTGTGCTAAATAACCTCATCATGCATTCTTTCTTACTGAAGAATAAGTATGAATACAAAAGGAACTATTTTTTTGTGGTTAAGAATAAAAGGAAGGTATGATAGTCTCTGAGTCCCTCCACGGACAGTGCGGCAGTCTTCTAAGCTCTTGTTTTGATATAAAATAAACTTCTAGTGGGATTATAATGAGAAAACAAAGTCTGAAATCCTTTGTGAGCATACAGTACTTAATTTGCAATGCAACTCTTCTGTGTTGTTATTTGTTCTCCCTTACAGAACGTGGCCTCCTTCTGCTCTGATGCAGAAAGTAAACTGATGCGTTTGCTGCGAGGAAGTCTCTCGCTTCCACAGAGTTTAAGTAAAAGATGTGGCTTGGAATGCCCCTCTCCTTCCTGCAGCCCGGGTCTTTATGCAGAGGATAGAAGTTTGGTAAGCTTCTGATAATTACCACTAGTTGCAAGGGAGGTGGAAACACCCTGATGTGAGATCAATTCCTGGGGACTAAATTTAAGCTTGTAAGGTAGCCTTTCCATTGCAGAGTGAGTGCTGGTACTTGATTCTGAAGGGTTAGTTTCTATCTGTTTATTCACTACATTAACCAAGTTAAAACAAATGAGACATGCAAGGTATTCTCAAGTTAAACGTGTTTGAATGATTTGCTGTGCAACATCTCTTATGTGCATTGTTCTCTTCCATTTCTTTGTTCTATATCCCTTTTTTTTCCCTTCAAATTTTTTTTCCCATTTTTCCCTATTTAACGACCCTTTGAGGACATGCCCAGTGCAGTAGAAGACTCGGGTCCTTTTTAGGGGTACTTTGATTCCTTACCAACTGGCAGAAAAAATTTCCCATGCATTTAGCTCAGATCTCAGAAACAGAATGTTATTGTGCTGTCCTAATGTACAGGTAACAGTGATTTATCAAGCATCAATACTTCAGAGGATAATAGTCACCATGAGAAGTTACCAAAATAAAGTTAAATTGGACCGGGATGATCATAGAATCATAGAATGGTCTGGGTTGGAAGGGACCCCAAGGATCATAGAGCTCCAACCCCCCTGCCACAGGCAGGGACACCAACCTCCAGGTCTGGATCTACACAAGGTTGCCCAGGGCCCCATCCAACCTGGCCTTAAACACTTCCAGGGAAGGGGCATCCACTACTTCTCTGGGCAGCCTGTTCCAGCACCTCACCACTCTTTCTGTAAAAAACTTCCCCCTAATATCTAATCTAAACCTTCCCTCCTTTAGCTTTAGTCCATTCCCCCTTGTCCTGCCATTATCTACCCTTTTAAAAAGTTTAATCCCCTCCTGCTTATAAGCTCCCTTCAGGTACTGGAAGGCTGCAATGAGGTCCCCCCGCAGCCTTCTCTTCTCCAGGCTGAACAAGCCCAGCTCCCTCAGCCTCTCTTTGTAGGGCAGGTGCTCCAGCCCTCTAATCATCCTTGTGGCCCTCCTCTGAACCCTCTCCAACAGTTCCACATCTTTCTTGTATTGGGGGCCCCAGATCTGGACACAGTACTCCAGATGGGGCCTCACGGGGGCAGAGTAGAGAGGGACAATCACCTCCCTGTCCCTGCTGGCCACCCCTCTTCTGATGGAGCCCAGGATCCCATTGGCCTTGCGAGCTGCAAGAGCACACTGCTGGCTCGTGTTAAGTTTCTCATCCACCACAATCCCCAAGTCCTTCTCAGCAGGGCTACTCTCAAGAAGCTCTTCTCCCAGTCTGTATCTATGTCTGGGATTCGATAACATAGTGTTTTTTATCAGGTGTCCCCCCCATGTTTTGTGGAAGTAATTGTGAGGAAGCTAATGAACAGGACACTATCAAACATAAAAATTCTCTCTTTCACTAGATCTCTTCTAAAATTGAAATAAAGACTCCAAGCCCTTTGTCAACTAGCACACCGAATATTAAACTTTTCCCACAAGGGGCAATGAAAATGCCTTCAGCTGCTACAGTTAATGAAGAGCACCCCAAGAACAGCAAAAAGAGAAAAGCCATGGACTTCCTCAGCTGCATACCTTCCCCTCCACCACTGACACCAATCCGGCCAACCATTTCTCCATCCTTAAAAAGAGCATTTCAGCCTCCACGAAGTTTGGGTTTGCAGCATGGCAAGTCACCAAAAGAAACAAATCAGAACTTTGCTCCTGTTACCCCCTGCAGAAAACTGAGGGAAACTGTCCACCTTCCTGAGAGGGACCTTGTTGCTGATGAGGAGCTTGCAATGATAAATACACAAGCGCTCATGAGTAATTTGCCAGAAGAGAAGAAGATTGGTTATGTAAATGGAAACAGTGGGTCAACAGCTGCTGATGCATCTGATGAGCTTTTACCCAAATATAGTTCTAGGCCTACTGGGAAAGCAAACAACTCATCTCAAAGGAGACCTGAAGTAGCTGAGGCTCTTCAGAAAGACACAAAGGCACCTGGGAACTTTGTAGCCCCCAGAATGCTACAAAGACAGAAACCCCGGAAAGGCTTCTAAACGCACATGTACAGTACTGTATATATTTCAAACAATTTTTACACTTTGTACATTAAATCCTGGTTGTATTTAATAAAGCTGTATTACAAAACCAGACTCGTGACGTGACATTTCATCTGCAAAATAATTCTGAGTAATTACACACGTCTCACACAAACGCGAATCATACAACAGCACCCGTGTGCTGAAGCTCTGGGGACATGTTGCATGCCATTGCTTTGATTCTCAGGTACTGTTGAATTACAGCACAATCTTGGCTGCAGTCTAAAGCAATCGGGTTTGTTACCCTCTGTAGTATTAGTTGTTTGGCTGTCAGAAGTAGCACAGGGCTCATAATTCTGTGTTCACTGTTACACTTTAAATCTGAAATATTGCTCTGTAACTGTGCCAGGGCTCTTGTCCTTCCCATACAGCACTAAGAGTTCTCGAGAACAGCTGTGAGTATTTGATTCCTAGCAAAAGGCCGTCCCGAGGTACCAGTGATAGATCCGTGGTCAGTGTTCCTGAGCTGCTCCTTACTGAAGCACTTGAGGCCACAGCATTACAGAAGATAATCTGATCTTTGATTTCATCTGGAGATCTTTCTGCTGGGCATTAGTACTTGAACTCACTCCTTTGTTCTCATTAATTTCAACAGGTGAATCTTCTCAGAATTGGGAGAAGATATTTCTCCACTGGAGACAGAAACAGTTCTGCTAAACCCGCTGCCATCTCCACAGTTTAGTTTCTTTGCTGTCAGGCTGCCCCCTGCCCTGCTGCTCTCCGCCAGAAGCAGGTCAAAGGGGGGAGGGTGGTTCAGAACTTAACCCACCAGTGAACTTTCAGGGGTCCTGTGCCATTTAGTTGGGTCAAATACTGTACTGGGGGTGGTTCCTGAGACCAAGCTGGACATTGTAGCAGGACTTGTTAACTGTATTGGGCTGACAAGCTTGCTGAGCGTCCTGAAAACCTGTGTGATACTGCAGAGCCACGTTCCCCAGGCCCCTCATCCTGACTTCCAGTGATGATAATGCAGCTTGGGCACAAAATTCAATTCATCTCATCCATCCACTGTGTGCTGAAGACAGCTGGCTTTTGCTCCAACACAGCCTATTTCTTTATACCTCTTCTACCCCCAGCTGCCCAGTGTTCCTAAATGTCCAGCGTGAGCTGTCTTCCTTTCCAACTGCAGAGTAACTCACTACTGCCCCGTTCTGTAAGCACTGCCAAATAATCCACGCCTACTTGAAACAGACTGCTATCACCAATGCTGAGTTTTCAAAGTGTTTGAGATGAGGCTCCTTGGTACGAGCGTCACCAGCAGAATGTAACAGCATGGATAAACTACTGTGGGTAACTTCCTTCCTCAACACTTGATTTCTCCCCTTACAGAACATTTTACATTCCTACTTAGAAGTTAAGCACTAGCCAAACGCTAATGTTTCCTTTTAGGAGCCTCTGAATACGGACTCATCTCGGGATCAGTCGAGTTCCTATGTCTTGGTGAGATAAAGGGCTCAGTTTGGTGTGTTCCAGGGTTTCACCTCCAGGCTGGAGAAGCTGTTTGGCTATGACAGAGCTGAGGTAAGACGACCGTGAACCCAGGCAGCAGAGGTGCAGCCAGGGAACAGCATTAAATCTCACTACAATCTGTTAGTTACCTCTTCCACAGCCCACTTTGCCTCTCACAGCTTGCAGTAATGCTTTAGGCAAGGTGGAGTGGGAAGATATAAAAAGTTATACAATCAGATATAAAACATTTAAATGGCAAGAAATGACTAATGCATGAAGAAGAAACTGTCCATGTGCCCCATAAGGAAGAACTGAGGAGTATTTTTTTGTTATCTATAAGTGATGCAGAAAAAAACCCCAAAAAGCATGTGGCACAGCCAGTAAATTTCACCTTAAGCTTGGATGGATTTTTCTGGAGGAAGGGATGAGTTAGAGTACGGTGCACTTCAGGAATAGTGCTCCCAGGTCATGATCCAGTGACATTTAAAGACTTGTAAGAAATAAAATTCAGAAATGTAGTAGAAAAATAGAGGAATAAAAAACTGTTTGGAAGGAAAATATAAAACTAGAGACTCTTATACCCTGATAATTAAAATACGCTGAGGAATCCACCCCTTCAGTTAAATGGCATGTTGTTTGTACGTGCCAGGTGAGGCCGCCTGCCTGAGGAGGCCGGAGGGAGGCTGGCACGGGCCCGCGTGCTGTGGGCCGCGCTGGGTCCGCTGGCGCCCCTCTCATCTCTGCCGGGCTTTTCAGCCTGAAGGACGCTGTGGAAGGTCACGTTGTGCTCGTATTGCTCCTTCATCCGCTGGATCTTCTGTCGGGGGACGTGATGAGTGTTCCTTCTGTAGAGTCAACGTTAAGAGAAAACACCAATCTTTAGCTGCCCATGTGTTAGAGGTTCCGTTAAGCTTGCTAAGGTTCCTCCTGCACTCAGTGTCATGGCTCCTGTCCCTCTCTGCTGATCTATTTCTAGTGCCTTCTTGTCAAGTTGTTCTTTGCTTCCACTTGCTTCTTAAAAATATTTTGGTGACTGCTGAAAAATGTAACACAAGTGTGTTTGGGGGCAGCCAGGACTTAAGAAATTAGACAAACGCTTTGAAATGTAGGCCAAGTAAGAAAGAGCTATGTAGAAGATCTGGGTATTATTTTAGGTGGGTTTTCGTGCTAACAGCTTGCTAACCCCAGGGTGAGCTTTTATATATCAGGAGAAATGCAGGCAAAGGTTGTCAATAAACCTGTTGCTGCTTTGAGCCCAAGTGGGGAAAAAACCATACCTGATGTGCTTCAGGGCAGGTTTGTAAATGATGAGGGGTCTGAGAGGGAGTGGAACAGGATGCTCAACCAACCAGAACTTTCTGGATAGACCAGAAACGGCTGCAGCCTCTCAACACAGTAGGAATTGTTTTTGCAATGACCACCAGGGATTTTGGCTTGTCTGAGTTTTGAAATTCTGAATATCTTTGGGTTTCCCATTTTGCTCTGTTAGGCACAAGTCATCATCTAGAATCCTAGTTTTTCTGCATCCATATTTCTAAAGCCCCATGGTGTGCAAATCCTGCATCACAGAATCCCATCACAGAACGGCAGGGGTTGGAAAGGACCTCTGGAGGTCATCTAGTCCAACCGCCTGCTAAAGCACAGTCACCTTGAGCAGGTTGTACAGGATCATGTCCAGGCAGGTTGTGAATATCTCCAGGGAAGGAGACTCCACAGCCTCTCTGGGCAGCCTGTCCCAGTGCTCTGTCACCCTCACAGTGAGGTTTTTCCTCATACTCAGATGGACCTTCCTGTGTTTCAGTTTGTGCCTGTTGCCCCTTGTCCTGTCACTGGGCACCACTGAGAAAAGTCTGGCCCCAACCTCTTATCATCTGCTCTTTAGATACTTAGAAGTGTTGATGAGATCCCTGTCAGTCTTCTCCAGGCTAAACAGACCCAGCTCTCTCAGCCTTTCCTCATACAAGAGATGCTCCAGTCCCCCCCCTCATCCTCATAGCCCTCCACTGAACTCTCTCCAGCAGTTCCCTGTCTGTCTTGAACTAGGGAGCCCAGAAGTGGACACAGCACTCCAGATGTGGCCTCACCAGGGCAGAGCAGAGGGGCAGGATAACCTCCCTTGACCTGTTGGCCACGGTCTTCTTGATGGACCCCAGGTACACTTTGCCTTCTTGGCCATAAAGGCACACTGCTGGCTCATGCGTAACTTGCTGTCTGCCAGCACTCCCAGGTCCTTCTCTGCAGCAGGTCAACTGGTGCCTGGGGTTATTCCTCCCTAGGTGCAGGACCCTACACTTGCCCTTGTTGAACTTAATTTAGTTCCTCTCTGCCCAACTCTCCAGCCTGTCCAGGTCTCACTGGATGGCAGCACAGCCTTCTGGTGTGTCAGGCACTCCTCCCAGTTTTGTAGGATCAGCAGACTTGCTGAGGGTACTCTCTTCCCTCCTCCAGGTCACTGATGAATACACTGACCGAGGCAGAACCCAGCGTGTTTTGTCCCTGGTGGAATTAAGGTGAGAGCATGGCAGCAGGTTGCCAGCTGCAGCATCCCACTTGTGATGTGGGCACAAGGAGTGGCACTGCCTCCTGACTGGAGTTCCCAGCTGGCACAAAACCAATCAGTTGGGCTGAAGCACCTGTGCCCCACTCTCTTGTGATAAGCAGTATGTTACTCTGTGTTAGCTTCTGGATCGAGTAGATGTGAGTGCACCTGCCATGGTAGCACAGTTTAGAGCTGGCTGGTTAAAAGCTAGAAGATTAGCCTGCATGGAGGCTTTTTCATGATGAAGCCATTGCCTCTGCACCCACCAGCCAAACCAACGTACCTGGAGCTGCATCTGGCTGCCTCTGTGCCCTACCACGTTATGCAGAGTTGATACATTAATTGCATTCCCTTCTGTGTGTGCACACTATGATTCTTAGAAAGATCCTCTGGAACCCCATTTCTTGGCCACACTTAACGTGGGGTCCCACCATTGCAAGGTGTTATCTGCTATGGTCAGCTTTTTTATCAACTGATGTCTGAATATTGCCAGGAGTGTTCAGATATGATTTGTGCTTAAATGGAGAGGGTGCTGCTCAAACTACGGAATGAAAATCAGGGGTCCTGCCCCAAGAACCCTGGAGTATAAATATACAGTTTGGGGGGGTGGAGAGGGGTGTTGCTTTCTCTACAGCCTGACTCACTTCATGGTCAGGCTCGTTCAGGGCTGCATTCGCTGCAGGTCAGGTAGTGAGAAACAGACATTTTCCATAACAATCCTTCTGTTGTCTTTTACTGGGTTATTTTTTAGGGTATATGAAGAGGACAAGCACTGAGCCTTCTCAGAGGACACCAGGAAGATGTGAAGCTGTCTACTGTATCAAAAGAAAAAGATATACCTTGCCAGTTCTTGAACGTTGAACTTCCAGGGTGTATCTGGTTCCCGGAATATAACTTCGTATCTGTTCTCACGTGCCTGAAGGAGGACACAGAAGTTTTAGACACAGGGCTGCCAAGCTCAGAAATAGCCAGTCTGCCAGACCCCTGGGGATTTTATCTGGCTAAGACACATACCACATCTACAAAGAGCCAGAAAGAGGAAGATGACCATGACCTCCATCAAGGTGCTGTTCTAAACCCCAGCTAGTTTATTTCTGTCTACACCAAAGGATTTGGGTCTCCCAGCAAAACTTGCCTCAGCATTGCCCCCAGGCCCCACCCCCCACAGCAGCAGCGTCCTGGTATTTGAACTCCCTGGAAGTCAGAGGTGGTTCAAGAGCGAAAGCTTGGCCATGCCAAACTGGAGTTTCTGGGAGTGGAAGGTCAACATTAACAGTCATGCTGTTTCCAGGTACTGAATCTTTAGGCCTCAGGATTTTTTTAAGGTAAAGCAACATTTGTATTTGTGCAGAAATAATTATTGATCTCTTTTGTGTTTGATTTTGGGGGAAAGGAGCCAGGGAAGTCTGTTGACTTCACATCTTGTCCACCTCCGGCTGTGCTCTCACTTGCTTCCTACCCAAATGCATTCCCAGCTGCTGCTGGCACAGCACATCCAGGCTTTACAGCACCACTAGTAATTCTTGCCTCTTTTGTGCTCCCATACAGGCAATATTTAACCCCAAATTTCTTAACTGGTAAGACTCAAGAACAGAAGCATAATGTTAGCAGACAGGTGACATTATGAAACTGTACTACAAATCTTACCATCTCTGCCCAAACTCCTGACTAGAGATACTAGTACGTCATCAAAGACTCTTTATGGTGTATTTTTCACACCATAAAATGGAGTTATAAGTCCTATCTTGATAAATTTGTCAATAAATGGTTTGGGAACTGGTTGGTTCATGTCACTACTGAGGGAGGGGATGACAGACATCCCGATCACCAAGAACTATCAAGGCATTCAAAGACTGGCAATCTCTTGAAGTAATTTTGCTTTCACTGAGTTATACAGTGGGCCAATTAAAACAACTACACTGGCACCTCTTCCCCTGCCTCCTCACAATAGCAATCTTTTAACTGTAATTAGAGAACAAAGGGCAGATGGAAGTAATTCTTTTTAGCCATGTTAAGAACTGTTTCAGTCAGAACACCTCTGAAATGTCATAGCTGAGCATATGAAAGCAATGCATCAGAGCTTTCCTACCATCATCACGTATGGCTTCATCTCCCAAGCATGGATGTTGGTGTTATCAATGATAACCGGGCTTTTCCCATTCTTCATCGCCTTGCGTGCTGTAATGTAACACATTAAGGAATGAGGAACTGCATTAAATAACAGACTGAGCCAGGTCTCACTAGCCCCAAAGCGCCCATTCTTTGCCCACTGCAATGGTGCTTGGCTACCCACCAGACTCTGGTCTGTGGCTACCACCCACTCGCAAGCAGCGGCCAGTGCCCAGCAGATGCTCTCTGGCAGGAGGGGCTGCAGCTGATGCCTGCGCTCAGTGTCCAGATCTGAAGCTCTCACAGAACGTGCTTGGCAGGATCACAGCACTCGCCATTTACCACAGCTAAAAATTGCTGTTACTTGCAAAAGGGCCCTGTTACATGACCTCAAAGTGCATTTCCTCTTGCTGGAAGTGAGTTCAGAGCACAGTCATGGAAACACGTTATGTTTTTTTCTCTCTGAAGCAGAGGCCTGGGCCATTTCACTCACAAGCTGACAGTTCGGTTTGCAAGTTTTCCTCCTGGCTCTGGCTAGCACCCCTGCCCTGTGGCACCCCCTTCACCCCTTTCCAAGCCAGACCAGACACCTAAGAAGTTGCTGTGGGAGGGATGCAGTGTACAGCTGGGCAGGGATTTGCATGCCACCTGCTGTCACCAAACTGCCGCAGTGTCACTGGTGTATTTTCTAAAGTAAAATCCATCGATCACCAACATTCTTCATGTACAAATTTCAGCAGAAATAGAGCTGGAATTGGCAAGTATGTATTTTTAACTGGTACCCCATGAACTTCAGTATATGACAATGCTTTGAGGATTTATTTTTTAATATCTCGGGGGAGGGCAGGGAGGGGCTAAGTTTGAAGACACACTGAAAGCACAACTATTCTGCAAAACCCCGGGGCTCAGTCACCTCGCTTCTGGTTCCATTTGTGTGCGTCCTCTAGGAAGTCAGGCTCAAACAGGTACACACCGTTTTCAATGAAGAAGTCATCAGTGCTGAGAACTACAGCACCGGGGTGGTCGCGTTTCAGCTGCCTGGGGACAAAAATAAGGATGAAGCAAGGATTAGTGTACGCTGAGTGATACCTCCAGCAGACAGCATGAACCCAAGAGCCACGCCAACGCACAGCGCTGCCTTCCCAGCTTCAAGGATCGGGAAGTAACGCCATCAGTAGGTGGGCACACGGGAGGGACGGAAGGGAGCGTAAAGGCACGGCCTCCATTGCTTTAATTCAGCACTCTACAGCGGGCTGCCAGCATAAGCCTTCAATTATTTGATAGATTCGGTTTCATTGCCACGTTACTTGAGAAGGGACGACTCTACATACACAAAAAAAACCCCCAAAACCCCAACCCCAACCCAACCCCCAAATTTGCTAATCCCAGGCACAATAGTCTCAAAAGACAGATTATCACAGAATCACAAATCGTAGGGGTTGGAAGGGACCTCGAGAGATCATCGGGTCCAACCCCCCTGTCAAAGCAGGCTCCCATATTACACAGATAGGCGTCCAGACGAGTCTTGGCTATCTCCAGAGAAGAGTTATCCCAGGAGTTTTGCTATAAAGAGATTTTTGAGGACCTGGGAGGAGTGATTTGTCATTTAGGAAAGCCAGTCTATGTTGCTAGCAGTGTGTCTCGCTCTTTTTTCCCCTCTTTTTTGACATAGAGCACACTATAGCACTCTTCTTAATTTGCAAACAAGTACCTGAGTGATTAATCACTATATCCTGTTATTTGTTCCACTTTTATGTTTCTTTCTGCTTTTCACTTGTCTCATCCCTCCTCCTGCAGACGTAAATCACTTCTATTTATTTTCATCTTTTAATCTTGTTTTATAAACAAAGCGGGACTGCCTAGATCAGCCGCCCCGAATCCATGGGAGCCATAAATCTGGCCCCCTGTGGCCAGTAGCAACCCTCTTCTGTTCACTTGGACATGTGTCCCACAGCGATGCTCATTCAGACGTGGGATGCCCACGGAGGGTGGACGTGTGTCCTGCTGTAAGGTGACCATCTGCCTCGCAGGCAGTGGCCACCTCTAGGAGGTGAAAAGAGCCCTTGTGCAGTGGCTTAAATATGAAGCGTTCTTGTGCCAGTCCTTAGGGAGCCTGAAAAAGCCTTCATGCAAAATTGGGTTCCTATTTGTGTGCTCTGACCCAGACTTCTTTGTGCCCATAGACAGAATTGTCTGTTTATTTTCAATCAAGGGAGTGCTGGAGGAGGAGGTTGCTCTGCAAGACACCAGGGAGAGCCCACGGCCTTGTCTCACTACTCTCTGTCTCCTTAAGGCCCAAAATGCCTACGGAAAATAAAGTAAGGCCATTGAGAAACCTTGTGGCTTTCAGACATGGATACTGCTGGCCTGCTATCTCACACCACACATGGTCATCAGTCCCTGGGACCCATTTTGGCTTCCTTGATAAGCTGCTTCTCTTCCATCACCACAAAATGCAAACCAAGTATTTCTTAATGCCTTATCTAATGGAGCAACAGCAAGGGAAAAGGTGCCTCTGGTTATCAGTGAAAAACCAGACACATGGAGAGAAAAGGCTTAAGTTTGTTATCCCTAGCTCTGCTGCAACCATTTACTTATCCTTTTTACCCTAACGTGCCTGCTAGCAGCAATCCTTCGCTGGGATTCCATGTTGCATTTAGCTCCTGACTTTGTTCTGCCTCCACTGCAGCCTACACTCACAGACAGCATTTAGGTCGGAAAAGATCTTTAAGATCAAATCCAAACATTAACACTGCCAAGCCCAACCACTAAGCACCACATCTACACAGCTTTTAAACACCTCCAGGGATGGTGACTCAAGCACTTCCCTGGGCAGTCTGTTCCAGTGATTGACAACCATTTTGGTGAAGACATTTTTCCCAGTACCCAATCCTAACCTCCTCTGGCACAACTTGAGGCCATTTCCTCTTGTCCTATCACTTGTTACTTGGGAAAAGACACCAACCCCCACCTGGCTACAAACTCCTTTCAGGGAGTTGTAGAGAGTGATGAGGTCTCCCCTCAGCCTCCTTTTCTCCAGACTAAACAACTCCATTTCCCTCAGCTGTTCCTTGTAAGACTTGTGCTCCAGGCCCTCCACCTTCTCTGGACATGCTCCAGCACCTCAATGTCTTTCCTGTAGTGAGAGGCCCAAAACTGAACACTGGACTCAGGGTGCAACCTCACCAGTGCTGAGTACGCTTCCTTCCACCCAACCTGTAGTCATCCTTGTGCAGGACCTTCCATCTGGCATTGCTGAACTCCATGAGGTTCACACAGGCCCACCACTCAAGCCTGTCAAGGTCCCTCTGGATGACTCCCTGTCCCTCCAGTGTCACTGACAAGATGTTAAACAGCACTGCTCTCAATATCAACCCCTGAGGAAAGCCTCTTGTCACTGATCTCCCCTTGGACATCACACCATTGACTGCAGGTCTTTGAGTGTGACCATCCAGCAAATTCCTTATCCACCTGGTGATCCATCCATCAAGCCAATGGTGGCTCTCTCTTCAATTTAGAGACAAGAGAGACATTCATAGCCTTTCCCTCAATAACTAAGCAGGTCACCTTGTCATAGAAGATCAGCTTAGCCAAGCAGTACCTGCTTTTCATGAACCCACACTGACCAGGCCTGAGCACCTGGTTGTCCTGTAAGTGCTATGTGATGGTACTCAAGACAATCAGTTCTATAACCTTCCCTGGCACCAAGGTCAGGCTGACAGGCCTGTAGTTCACAGGATTCTTCTCCTGGCTTTTCTTGTATATGGGCATCACATTTGTACCCCCAGCCAACTGGGACCTCCCTGGATAGCCAGGACTGCTGATAAATGATGGAAAAGTGGCTTGGTGAGCACTCCTGCCAGCTCTCTCAGTACCCTCAGGTGGATCCCATCCGGCCCCATAGACTTGTGTGTGTCAACTTCTACCATCCAGTGATTAAATAATGTTACATTCTGGCAGCAGCTGCCCCAGAAGGCAGAAACTCACTGCTGGCAGACTGGCCAGGACTGGGCTGTAGCCACTGTCATGTGTCATTTAGCACCTACGAGTCATTATCTTCTAGCTCCAAAGACATGCTTTCTGCACACAATTGCTGCTGGGCAAACAGACCCAACAAAAGTCATGTTGCAAACTCTCAGCAAACAGTCCAATTATTTTGGCTTTACTTTTGGTTCCAGGCAAGGAATTCTTATCATGAAAAGCATGGGAGCACCCAGTGCTTATCTGGAGCACCCAGTGCTTATCTGGGTGCTCTGTGCTGATAAACCTGATACATTCAGCTGTAACTCAGAATCTCGCCTTTCCCAGCACTCTACCCATCTGCATCACAACCTCTTCTCTAAAAAAACTGGCTGGGCTAAATTATGTGTCACCCCTTTAGCTATGAACAGGCACATCAACTCCACCAAGTTAATCCAAGATCTCAGATTTGCTTTCTTTCTTGCTCAGGGTTTCTTTAAAACTGTTCTCAACCCTTGCAGATGTAAAGCACCCTGTACTTCGTAGGACAGACCTTACTGAGCTTCAACACACATGCACTCCCTCACATGAGAGCTTTCATTGTACAGGGCCCTTAAGCAACCTAAAGAGTATGTGATGTGGTCCACTTTGACCTGAGTAACGCATCTGACACCGTCTCCACAGCATCCTCATGGCTAAACCGAGGAAGTGTGGTCTGGAAGGTCGAGTAGTGAGGTGGGTGGGAGCTGGTTGAAGGGAAGAAGCCAGTTGAGTTTTGATCCATGTGACAGGGTCTGGCTGGAGGCCTGTATCTAGTGAGTCCCTCAGGGGTCGGTACTGGGACCTGTGCTGTTCAGTATATTCACTGATGCCCTGGATGAGGGAATAGAGTGTCGAGGCAGCAAGTTTGCTGACGACACAAAACTGGGAGTGGTGGCTGGCACACCAGAGGGCTGTGCTGCCATTCAGCAACACTCAGACAGGCTGGAGAGGGGCGACGGGCGCAAGCTGGAGCACAGGAAGTTCCATGTGAATACAAGGAGAAACTTTTTCACTGTGAGAGTGACAGAGCACTGGGACAGGCTGCCCAGAGAGGCTGTGGAGTCTCTTTCCCTGGAGACATTCAAAACCTGCCTGGACATGTTCCTGTGAGATTTAGTCTAGGTGATCCTGCTCTGGCAGGGGGGGGTTGGACCAGGTGATCTTTTGAGGTCCCTTCCAACTCCTAATATTCTGTGAATCTGTCCTTATCTGTGAATTCAGTCTACTATCCTCATATCACCAGTAATTGAAGGAGATAAAACTTGTGCTTCAAAGGATAAAAAATATAGCACAAAATGTGCAGAGAACTATGAATTACTGCCACATTTGCTTTACTCATGCCAAAGAAACTCCTACTAACAGCAACATGAGTAAACATTGTGGGGAAAAAAAGATGGTTTATCTTCTGCTTATTTTGCTGGGTTTAACCTTCTAAACCAACCAAGCTGACACTAAAGTTTATGACCATTTTCTGTAATTCCCTATTCCCCAGGGGGGAATCCTGTTTCTCCTGTCCCTTACAGAGGGTAGGTATGAGCTATGTTTGCCTCTTCTAAGCACACTGCCAAACCTGAAGCCCTGCATTGTGATAAGCAGTATCTGCCAAAGGTTCAGTATTAATTTGCCTACTTGGGACACTGAATTGCACAGTGCTACAGCTCTCTGTCTTCCAGCAGATACAAAAAGACAACACAGTAGATAGCAAAAGCTCTACATCATAGAATCATAGAACATGTTAGGTTGGAAGGGAACTTTAGAGGTCTTCTAGTCCACCCCCCCGTGCAGTAAGCAGGGACATCTTCACTAGGTCAGGTGGCTTAGAGCCCCAGCAAGCCTGACCTTGAATGTCTCCAGGGATGGGGCCTCCACCAGCAATCTGGGCAACCTGTTCCAGTTACCCACCACCCTCATATTGAAGAACTTTTTCTTAATATCCAACCTAAATCTCCCCTTTTCAAGTTTAAAACCGTTACCCCTGTCCTATTGCTACATGACCTCATGAACAGTTCTTCCCCAGCTTTCTTGTAGGCACCTTTCAGGTACTGGAAGGCCACCATAAGGCCTCCCCTGAGCCTTCTCTTCTCCAGGCTGAACAAGCCCAACTCTCTCAGCCTGTCTTCATAGAAGAGGAGCTCCAGCCCTTTGATAATTTTTGTGGCCCTCCTCTGGAAATGCTCCAATAGGCCCATGTCTTTTCTTGCTAAAGAAAAGTTTGCAGCCAATTCAGAAAATAGGCTAAGGAAATAAGAAGAGAAATGGAAGATGTTTCCTCTGCTTACAATAAATCTCCCCGAGCCCTTTTCCTCCCCTCCTCCTCGAGACATGGCAGATTTCCAGGCCAGGTACTGTAACACATTAGGTTCTGCTCTTCCACTCTCACACAGCAGCAGCAAACTTCATGCAGGTACCAACAGGGCCTGGGAACTGCTAAAGCCCCTGGAAACATGACTGTGCAGAGGCAGAAGCTTGTCTGTCTGCCCACACCTACCCCACCTGCACCGAGGTTGCAAGGATGCTACTGCAACAATGTGGCATCTGGGCTGGTGTTGGCACACACTCATTTGCTGTCTCACCCTGGCCAGATTTCAGATGTCTCCTGGGATTAAAACAAGAGACTCTTTCTGCTGAAAATACAGCTGGGTTCCTGCCTGGCCACGGCAGCAATGGACCAACTGCCTCAGTGCACAGACAGGTGGTTTTAGAGACTCCTGTGTAATTCATCTGTTCCCATGCTTTATACAGGTTTTAAGGCCCCTTTCTTCCAGCCAGCACCTTCAGTGCTGTCACACAATCATTCCAGACTTTCACTGCCTGTGTAGGCAACGAAACAATTCTTCAGGGTTTCAACGAGCTGGATGCATGAGAGTACTTGGGAGAAGATGCCACCGTCACTAGTAATATGGTTGGAGATAAAAAAAACCAACCCAGCCCTAACTGTCTATCATAGGCTGTCATACTTTGCCATCAGAAAATTGGAAAACAGATTAATTTCTGATTTGAGCCCGGTAAGCGGATTGGGGGGAATATTTTTGGTGCTCAGAAGGCAGCAGAATGGTACGTTGGTGAGAACGTAATGGAGATCAGAGCACATGTGTACTGACATCACATCCAGATGCTTCCACCAGTCACACCTCCTGCCTTCTATTGGCATTTAAAAGTGGTTTGTCCCAGCAGAAAATCAGAACCAGGAGGCCTGGAGCGCTATCTGTTGCCCCGCTGGGTTCTAACAACTTGTTGTACTGTGGACTCTGCCCCGGTGGGAGCCTGCCAGGCCATGGCTGTGCTGCTGGCAGAGCACACACGTGCCTTTGTGTCTCACCCACAGGGAAGTTACAGCACCAGCCACGTTTTCTACAGCAGCGTAATTGATAGAGACACCTGGGAGAATCACCCAGAGCGGTTTTATTGAAGTTTTACAACACGGTGCTGCCTGGAACTCCATGAAGCGTGTCACAGCTGGGATTCTGTGCTGGTAACAGCAGCAGGGTGGCCCTGGGCTGGAGGTGCTGGGAGGAACTGGGCAAAAGTGACAGAGAGAACTGGAGAAGGTATGGATTATGCCAAGCAGCACGGCCTCAGTGCACCTCTTCCTTCTCATTCTGGGAGATTGCTCCTTCTGTGCTTCTTAAGGGAACACAAGAACAATCTCATCTCAAGTAAATCAACAGTGGAGGCTGAAATGTCGCAGTCTTGATCATGCCCAGCCCTGTGCTGGAGCAAAACTGCTGGATGGAAAGAGGGCTTACACCTTACTTACATGGAGGTGTGCATCGCTGTGCTATGTTGTACAGAGCTGGAAATACGGCTACTGTGCAACAGAGCCTGCTGGGGAAGCAGGTATGAACTGGTACTTAGCTCAGACGAATTTTTGGAGCCATTTTTGAAAGCCAAATCTCCCACTGCCCTTCAGGTAACCGTTTGGGTTTTGCTGTTGTCCAGGCTGACCATGAAATCTGTACTGTAAAGTCAGGGGGGCTGCATTTAGGAGGAGGGTGTTACACACACCTGATGGACACTATCTGAGACGCAACTTCCAGCAGCCCCTCTCCTACGCGCTTCTGCTGGGGGTGATGTACAGTGAACAGCCATAGGGAGATGGTTAGTGTCACCTAAAACACGGTGCAGGGAAGCATATTCTCACAGTGAAGGAACTGGAAAGGTTTGGAGCCCAGTGGTGAGCAGCCCAACTCCTCCTTCTGCCCTGACAGTTCCACACATCACAGGTGGATCCTTTGCTGTCTTTACCAGAAACCAAAAGCGGACTTGAACCAATCCAAATCGCTGCTGTGCTGCTCTGAGCTGGGGGAGGTTCCTCCAGCTCCCAAAGGCTTCACCACTTGGGATGATGAAATCATTTTAACAGAGATGCCATAACTACATCTTACAAAGCTCTGTCCAAGCTGTGCTCAGTGCCATGGAAAGGTCAGGCAACCAGTCATGGATCCCAGGTTGTTCCTAGGGTTGTGTGATGAACTGAGAAGGGCCCTTTTTGCTGGTTATCAGCCACCAGTGATAACATTCATGACACTTCTGAGCACTGTAAAGATGTACCAGTTGTAACAGCAACACTGGCTGATATAGAGAATGAATGGCTGGAGCTGCATGTGAAAGCACCAGACGAAACAACAGAGCAAAGGCGAAAAAAAGGGTACACGCTGACAATCAAGGACCTTCTTAGCAGCAATACAATTGGGAAAGGTGCTGTTTGCACACACCATACCAACACCCCCCCCACCAAAGGCCAGCACTCAGCTGCAGCCCAGCATGGATCACTTGAAGCTGGAAGACCAGGGCTCTAAGACCGGGAAGGATGATCAGAGGGTCCCAGCAGCCCATACACACCTACTTCCTTCCCCTCATCTAGCAGAGAGAGAGGCTGCAGCTGAAAAGACATACAAAATGAGAAAATTAAAATAACAGGGGAAAAAAAACCCTGCCTAAGGTTCATGGAACAGCAAGTAAGCAAAATTCAGAGGTAAAATGGTAGTGTAGAAACTGCTGGTTTTTCTCTTCTCTGATTTTGGGCAGACCACTGGTGCATATGCATCTTGGTGCCTGCACGTATTTGGCTCTGATAGGGTGAGTGAATAAAATCCAACAGAGTGAATTAGAGTGGCTTAACTCAGCTTACCAAGGAGTTTGCAAATAGGTATTGCTTTCCTCCNGGGGGTAGACACAGCAAAGATCGGTTCTTTCATCATCCCACCAGAGCTAATGGAGAGGTGCTAACTGCAGTCTGAAGTGCTGCCCTTTGGCCTGGGTACTGCTGAAGGGCTCAATGAGGTGTTACAATTAACTGGGGGCTAGAAAAAGGGTAAGTTCCTCAAACGTTCATCACACGGAGACCTACAACAATGCTTACACCTGATTTTGTAACTGTTGTTAATAATTAATCTTGTGTTCTGACCTAAAACCCCCTCCCCAGGTGAGTCAGTTATTTGCGCTGGCTGAGAACGCGTCTCGAGATCATTACCTTCCTGGACTACAAGAAGACCCTCTGAAACGTAAGGGGCACTTGCACAACCCCTTGAGGGCTGTGACAGGCACATATTTGGGTGTCAGTAAAAACACAGTATTTGGCCCTTCATTAAAGAACTTGGTCTTGCAGAAGTCCTGTGAGGCAGAAGGCACTGTGTGACAGGAAGGACAGTATGGAAAGGAGGAAATGGTTTGGTAGCCCAGCGTGTGTTGTATGGCTTCAGGCTGCCACCCTCCATGGCAGACGTGATCCCAGCATGGGTTCCTCACCCAAGCACAGGGACCTGGGTGAGAAGACAGCAGATATTCCTCCTCTGATGGGGAGCAGATGGCGCAGAGAGCTGTGAGACTGTGACATTTCGTGATACCACACTACGGCTGTGCTGCCTTGCACTAACTGCAGTGCCGTTTCCCAGCACTCCCCTCTGGGGTTTTCCCACCTATTTTCAATCAGTCTCAGGGGCTGTCTCATCTGAGGGGAAAGGTCTCATCTGCCCTCTTTATATATCCCTGTGGCTCCAACCAGGAGCACCGGACATCATGAAAACAGAAGTCTGAGCTGCTGTCAGTTTTCACTGTCAGGCAAAGGAAGGGCTCTGCGGTGCCTGTGATTAACCCAACAAACCGCACCAGTCTGAAGAAACGACAGCTGCCTCGGCTTGGGTGAGCCGTCCGTCTGGCTGGAAACATCCCTTCTGTTTGCTCAGAGCAGCTACGTACAGTCCCGGAGGCAGCACAAGCATAGAGCAGCTACAGGTGTCTGGAGCAGCAAAGCTCTGAGAGGGCAGCGAGGCTTCCAAGGGGCTGCGAGGCTCCCGCCTCCCTCCTGAGCCAGGAAACCGGTTCCCAGGCGGGGCCCGGGCCTTCTGCTGCGGCTCCGCAGCCAGCGCTCCCCGCGGGCTCCCCGAAGCACCTGCCCGGCTTCGCTCCCCGCACGGCGCCGGGTGAGCCCCGCCGAACCACTCCCGGCACGGCAACCCCACGGCGGGACAGGGGCGGCGGGGGCCCAGCCGCAGGAGGGGCCGGAGCAGCGGGAGGAGAGACCCGCCGTCACCCAAGGAAGGCAAAAGGCTCCGGAGCCGCCGCCTTACCTGGCCAGGGTGCTCTTCCCGGAGCCCGGCAGCCCCCGCAGCAGCACCAGCTTCCCGTCAAAGCGGCTCCGCGGGGACTGCAGGCTGAGCCCCTCTAGGGCGCGGAGCAGCCGCTCCTCCATCCCCCCTCGGCGGCCCCGGGGTCGGGTCG
>VZTU01008577.1:0-31980 GCA_013400835.1 Zapornia atra | reverse complement strand
GGGGGGGGAGGGCGGGGCGCTGTGCGAAGAAGATGGGCAAAAATTCACACCAGAAATCTACAGTGGTTACTTTCTTCCAGGTTATTCCTCATGTTTAAGATCCTCAGCGGCCAAATGAAGTCCTTCCATGACGGAATCAAAGCGAGAAGTTTCTGAAACGGAAAAAGAAGAGATGCTGCTGAAATACCACAACAGTGCAGACCACAGAAAGTTGCCAATCTCACCCTCAGGCTGAGAAGAGTTCGCCTGCCTGATATTTAAGACCTCTTTCTTTCGCATACTCAGCTTCTGGTTATTTCTTGGAAAACTTAAAGAGAATGGAGAGGAAGCAGATTATTGAAAGCAAAGGAAAAGCAAAAAATGCAAGGAGAATGGAAAAAGAAGAGAAAAAAACTTGGATGGCAAAACTGGAGACAGTAAGGACCTAGGAATCTCGAGGCTGAAGAGTGACACGATGGAGGTTTTTTCCCTCTGCACATTACAAGCACTCAGCCAATACCCCTGTAGCATAGCTACGTCTCATAATTGTTTTGTTATGTTGCAGGTTTTTTCCTGGGGACCCCATAGGCCTCCAAGTTACTGAGTTCACCAGCACAGCCTGGTGATTACTCTCTTCTGAGAGCTCCAGGAACACTGTTCTCGGCTGTTGTTTCTCCTCACCCCCCNNNNCCCCCCCCCCCCCCCCAAAGCGATTCCACTCTCTGCTTAAGCACACTGTAAAAGGCAGGTGAGGTGATCTGGTCATGATTCTGCTATCTTTGTCACGCTAGCCAGAAGATGGTCCTGCCGGCCCCAGCTAAACGCTCCTGCTCCTTTGCCCAGGTCCTGCTGGTTGCACAGCTCTAGGACAATTGTTTCATCTTGATGGTCCAGCATGAAAGCTTTTTGGATGTTTTTGTGCACAGGATGACAGAGCTGAACCGCCTCACTCTCTGGCTGTGGGAGTAACCACATCCGGCAGAGGGAAGTGCCAGGAACGGCACGGCCAAGGAAAGGAGGAGAGGGAGCACATGCTCAAGAGATTTGTCTCATCAGAACCACATCCCCACTGGGCCAGGAAGTATCCCTGCAGGGAGTTACTGCAACGCCACTGCTACGCTTCAAAACCAAACACTCCAGCTTCTATTTTACATAATACAGAGACACATATAAATACAGATAAATGCATAAAGTGATGTTGGGTTGTGTTCTACATTTGTAAACCATCTGGCACTCAAGAGTCCTGGTCTGAGAAGAACTTCTGGGTACTGAAATAACGCTGCTTTCACTGATCCCAGCATTTTTTAATTTGAGATCTCTTGCTTAACCTCCAGAACAAATACCAATGTGCTGCCAGTGCTGCAGTAAGGAATTCTCACAAGAACTTGAGACTGACTGTGTTTTCAGAGAGGAACACCACCACTGTTCTCTCTCCCATTTGGATAAACATGCCCTTTCACAACATCAATACGGATGCACAATCATCTGGCTAACGAAGTTGTACTTGGCCAGTAATGCTTAGTTTCCTCTCAAATCTAAAGGGATATTAGCTGGGGTTTAATGATGTTGTGCTTCAGACCAGCAGTCAGCAGCCGGCTCATACAGAGGGCTGTGGATTGCTTCTGCTGTGTTCGGAAGGCTGAAACCAATTTTGGGAGTAGCATAGCAGACAAAGGATGTAAATCTAATGGAAAATAACAGTTTGTTGGGTTCAGCAACCAGATAAAGATATCAGCAGTGAGGCAGAACACTTTGCTAGCACATGTCTTTCCTTTCTTGAGGTATACAAAGGAGGAAAAAAAAATATCCATTTCCAGGTTAATCTTATTTATTTATTTTTTAGGGAAAAGAGCAGAGCTCTCCAAGTTTGTTTATTCAGCATAAAAACATTTTATTCAACAAACCTGGACATTTCTGGGAAGTAGCTTGGATTACAAATCAACACTGAGACCACCTGTCAGCACCTTAAACTAAAATCTTGTCTGTGGAGTGTCTACAATTTGCAAAACTTACACAAATTTCTGGCTAACGTTGGACTAAGAATTCAGTGAAAATATTGTTTTTTATTCTCTTACCAAATATTTCAGTGTTTTCTTATGTAAGAGGGCAATACTGCTACCTGATCTTCTTGATTTCATTAATCATCTGTGCTGACAGCACCTTGTGAGACCAGTGCTGGCAGTACTATGTGGTTCAGAGAGGTTCCCTCACCTTCCTACACCAGTAGCTGGCCAAGGTTAATCAGAAAACTATCTGCAATGTCATTTGTGATATAAAAATGCATATAATCAAATCAACCCCCATTCAGGTTTCAATTCCAACCCAAACGATCCAACTACTTCCCTCCTGCCATGAACCTCCACTGTGAAAATTAAGAAATGTAAAATGTCAACTGCTGCTTTAATAACTGTCCCCACACAGCACATGTGCTGTCTTTGCCGACTCCTCCATCGACTTGTGCTCACGTCAGGCACAGGACACTGGGTGACACAGACCCTCAGCAGATGATATTCTAGTCCTGTGAAGTCTGTATGGGGACAATTTATGCCCCAGGATCTAGATTTTATTTTGTTTTCCTGGCTCAGTTTCCCCATGGTGCAAGTTATTCTATCTCTATGTACCTCAGTTTCCTTATTTTAAAACTACATTTTCCACTTTGGAAAGAACAAGTGATGGAAAACGATATGGAAGTTAAGCTACTGTTTTCCAGTTGGCCTGAAAAGCCTGTCCTTCTTATCACAGTCTACCTAAAATATCTCACATAAACAAACTTTGCCATGTTACCACAGGGTTCAAAAGCTCACAGGACAAGCATGAACACGACAGCGTACTTTCTCACACCAACTAACCAGCTCTGTCATACTGAATGAAAACATTCATGAAAAAATTAACACTTCAGCATCTGGAGCCTGCCCCCCACCCACCCCACCCCACCCCTCCCCATGGCCTCCACCTCCTGCTGCCAATTCTCTATGGAAAAGCAGAATTGCCACGTTTTCATAACTTAGTGAAATTCTGGTTTATGGTTCAGGCAGTGCTCTTCATAATTAGACCCTTGACCCAGCAATTCCTCCCTGTGATGAAGAGACAAGGAAAACAGCACTGAGATGTCATGACTCACCTACAGACCACCACAGTAATTAAACAGGGAATAAAGCCCAGCTCTTAGGCATCCTAGCCTACTGCTTTCACTTCACCAGGCAGGTTTAGGATCATTCTTTTCTTTTTAAATAATATGGCTGTAACAACAAAATGCTGCCCTTCTCTTTTCCTAACTCAGGATTAAGAAGCCTCAACAACCCTCACATCTAACCTGAACAAAATAAAATCATCAAGTAAGTTGGGTGGTAGTAAACACACCATAAAAATGATAACAAACAATGTTCTTTAGGTGTTTGGTCAAATAGCATACAAGAGGGAAACACATTCACAAGTCAGACTGTTTACCTTTTCCTTCAAGCAGAATTTAGGATGGTCAATCATGACTGGTGAAGCACAGCATCCATACAGCCAGTGCTTGCATAGGTCGTGATGTTCTCCTCTATCACCCCTTGAAGCAGCTCCATTTCTGTAAGTGTGGCAGAAGAGTCTTGGTTCTCTCGGCCATTTTTATTTAGATCTTCAAGACTAATAGGACCATCTAAAAAATAAACAAATTACAAACTGCAGCCAAAAACACCTGAAAGGAACTAATTATCTTACATTGTCTGTCATATTAGCTCAGAACAGAGTGTTTCTAGAACAAGCTTTTGTTTCATCACATCACAGTACCTTTGATTTTGCCTCCTAAACGGCCTATGAAACAAACTCTCAGGTTTCTCTCTGAAAGGGAAGGAGTGAGAGTGTGTGTGGATGTGTATATATATGTACAGATATGCATGTGTGTATCTATTTTCCTACTCTTACGCTTCCTCTTAGCTCTTCTAGAGCACCCTTTTCTCTTTTAAAAAGTGAGAAAGTCCTCTCCTATGGCAGACACCCAATCCCATCAGCTTCCAGCATCCAAGCTACTGTTGTGTGTTTTTCATCTCGTATTATGTAACTTGTGAAATTATACAAAATTAATATGGAAATCATGGAAAAAGACCACCAGCAACCTTAGCCCATAACCTCCACACTGCAGGAATTAATGCATGCAGAACTCTAGAGCTCCCCTGGACCCTGGTATCTCTTGCTGCTCATGTGTGCGATCTATTATTACACTGGAAGTTTTTGGTGGTCATTAACTTTAATAAAGTTGAAGATGCTCAATCTTCCAGAAAAAGAAAAGTTTAAAGAAAGACTTCTCTATGCTAAATGTCCTTCTCATCTGGAATGGGCAAACTTGAGCTAGGTATTGGATTCATTCCATATAGGAAACTTTAAAAGGCAAGGCATTTCAGCACTTGGATTGGGAAACGTAAAGTGATGATTCACAGCAACCACAGCTCTGCCATACTATGTACACAGTCAACAGAGGCACAAAATCATTTATCACATCCCAGTGCTTTTACACAGAGTGTTATCACTCATTCGTGCTGAAAACCTTTGGCACACTTCAGCATGAACTCTTTTCTCTTGCGAACAGAAGCATTTTATGTGGGTTTTGTATCACAGAATACACTTACCAGCCAAGGCGTTCCCATCCTGCAATCCGTTTGCTTTCTGTTTTTCCTAAAATAGATAATCATAATCCAGAGAAAAGAAGAAAGTATGTGACAAAAGATTTTGTTATTTTGGGAAGAACAAGGTCCATGCTGTATTTTATAATTACTATTTCCTTATATTTACAGGATTTTCCTCATTTCCACTATCAGACACTACAGTGCTCCTTAAATAAACCTTCACAAAGCCACAGTGGGGAAAAAAGTCATTTGTAAGATAACATTTTCTAAGTAGACAAGGAGAATAAATTTGCCATCAGTCACCCAGAACGACTTCTCTGCTACAACTCTTAGTAGCCATGAAGAAGCTACAGGTAGTGGAAGATGACATTTGCTCAGACAAAGGGAGAAAACCATAGGAAAGAAAACAAGTGGGTGATGGTAGGTTGTACTTAATGAACATAGGCCAGGTCAGGACATGAGTATTAAGGAAAAGGTGGGGGTTATTTTTCCCCCTCCTTCAACTACTTGCATACATTTCTGAAGTTGATCTTTCAAAAGCAGAATCCTACCACAGCTTCCAGTTGGTTCTGGAAATATTCAGGAGAGTACATAAAAAACATCCATCTTCTCATGGTGGGTATTAAGAACCAAAGCAAATTTACTAGCAAAGAACATCGTCTTGCTTATGAACTGAAGAATTCTTCTTTACACCTGGAATATTGAAAAGCCACCTGAAATCCCCTAAAATTCGTACCTCCACAGAGGTCTTCCACAGTAAATAGATCATCTTTGAAACTTTCCAGTCAAGAGGAACTATATAATCATCTGGCAACAAGGATTCTGCAGAAGAAAATATTTTTTGCAGTTGAGTGTTCAGATCTGTCCATAGCCAAAATATACCACTGAATTACAATTTTTGCACAGACTATATATAGACTTTTAAAAAAGTAATAAAAATCAGATACTTAAATGAGCCAGCAGCAGAGTCAGAATGTAGGTTTTCTACAATCTAAAGGCTGGTGTATATGAAGGAAAGGAGGGGTGAGGAAATTAATGTTGGGGAGGGGGGTGTTTGGGGGGTTTTTTTAGCCTTTCCTACCATACTTTTACTTCCCCCCTGCTACTCCCCCAAAATGAGGTGAGAAGAAAAAAAAGTAGAAACCTTTCAGCTCATAAAATTTAACAAAATGTAACTTACAAGTAACAGCCTTTACATTTTGAAATGTCTAATTGTGCAGTATCATGAAAGAAATCGCTTTCTAAAGTGTTTTAACTCAAACTCTGTTTAAAGACCTGAAAAGAGGGTCTTTGTAGGAAAACCATCTAAAATATATTCTACTCTTATATGAGAATCATACAAGTCAGTCAACTAAATCTTTTGTTTATAAATAACCAAAGACATATAAAAAATTTTCCACTCAAAATAATTTCCATAAAAATTGTCTGCGATTGGCAGAGTAGTAAAACACTGCAGCTCAAATGCAGGCATGAATAAATAGGGGCCTGTCCATGGATAGAATCACAGAGTGCCAAAGGTTGGAAGGGAACTTTAGATGTCATCTACTCCAGCCCCCTGCAGTAAGCAGGGACATCTTCACTAGATCAGGTCACTCAGAGACCCATCAAGCCTGACCTTGAATGTCTCCAGGGATGAGGCCTCCACCACCTCTCTGGGCAACCTGTTGCAGGGACCCACCACCCTCATATTGAAGAGCCTTTTCCTACTTTTCAACCTAAATCTCCCCTTTTCTGGTTTAAAACTGTTATTCCTTGTCCTACTGCTACATGCCCTCGTGAACAGTTCCTCCCCAGCTTTCTTACAGGCACCTTTCAAGTAGTGTGAGACTGCTATAAGGTCCCTCTAGACGGCTGCTATAAGGTCCCTCAGCTTCTCCAAGCTGAACAAGCCCAACCCTCTCAGGCCATATAATAGGCCACAAAAAAGCACAAGATTTTCTTTTTTTTTTTTTAATTGTAGGAAAATTATAGTCAAATGAGAACATGGAGCCTTCTGCAGACAACAGGCACAACTGTCACAGAAGGCATCAGGTTGGAAGGGACCTTTAAAGGTCACCTAGTCCAACCCCTCTGCAGTAAACAGGGACACCTTTGACTAGATCAAGTTGTTCAGAGCTTCATCAAGCCTGACCTTGAACAACTCTAGGATTTTGATGGGAAAAACCCCAACAAACTGCAACCACAAGCTGGCAGGGCTTCAGAGAGGTGTCCGGGGGGGTTGTATTTCTTAAAGGTTGTTTCCAAAGGAAACTCAGCACCGGAGAATTTTGTCTGTTACTGACTCAGAGAAGAACAATGTTTAGTTCAGTAACCTACTGAGTGGTACTGAGAGCCTGTCTTTATTTTTTTCCTGGAAGATCCCTGTTTTCAAGTCACAGTAAACTCCCTCTAAAATGATGAAATTTAAGATCACAGATATGAAGACTCACAGAGTTTGGAGGAGAAAATCATTTTACATGTAATGTTTGGAGGAGAAAACCACTTTACATGTAATATTTGAGGACATCAGCCGTACTCTGCCCTGTATCAGCTCCACATGGCAAGGTCTTTGGTGCACAGTGCCAGATTTAGATAAAGCAGCACTGTGGGTCCTCTGGGGACCAAGCCCAGCAACGCTGCCAGTGGTTTGCATCACTGTTCTGGCAGGTAGCATTGCCATCGACTTGTACAATAAAAACAAAGAATCCCAAGGTCAGCCTGGGCAAATAAACAGACACAAGCTGCTCCTCAGTTGTCATCTTAGACTTTTCATATGAATGTTTAAATTCTGCTGAAACAAACAGGTGTAAAGTTGATGTGCTAAAAATACAGCCCATGTTTTTCAGTCATATTTGCTGGGCTGGTCAGAGTTACTGTTTCCTCACTAACTAGATTTGGACCAAAGAAGCTGCAGAACTTTATGCATGGGGAACACAGCTCTTTCAGCAGGTGTGTACACAGCACTGTGTCCCAGGGTGATTCCAAACAAATGCCTGTCGTTGTTGCTGGCTACAGCTCCACGGGGCTGTGTCAACCTGCAGTAAATTTCAAAATCAAGGTTGCCACACACAGAACTCCTTTGAGGACTGATCATCAGACCTAACTGCTGACTTCAAATGATTAAAATATGGCAACTGGAGCTCTGGAAGGCACACACACAACACTGTGATGCTTCTCAATCGTGTATTATTAAAAAGGAGGTATTCACTAACAGAAAATGCATCTTGTGAGTTGGATGTTCAATTTCAAATTAAATTAGATTTTGGAAAAGATTTTTTACACTATCCAGGCCACGTAAAATGTATGAAAACTTGACTAAAGAAAGAAAACAGGAATGCTAGGTAGGTAAACTAGGTAAAATATAAAACCAAACATATGACCTTTATATAAAACCACACATTTTGTATCATGTTTTCACTTAGTTTTGTAATCAATAAAGTCTTCCTCAGTAGGATGTATTAGAACATCAACGAGAGCTTCACAGCTTGGATTTAAAGTTAGTAAGTTTGTATTACTAAAGAGACTACAAATATGAGGCCAAACCAAACAGCATTTTTGACAGAGACTGAAGAAGATTTTAGGTTAAAAAATCAAAATAATCACTGAAAGCAGCAGTGATTCCTTTGAATGGGATTAATATTTGATTAATTGATATCTGCAACAAAAAAGAGGAGTATTTAATCATAGGTTGGGATATTTGATTAAATAGTATCTGCAACAACAACTAAAAATTACAAGTTGAGTAGGGTTTTTGTTTGGTTTGGTTTTTTATTCGTTTGGTGGAGTATTTTAGGGTTTGTGGTTTGGGGGGAGACTGTGGTTATTTTGGGGTTTGGGTTGGGGTTTATTTTATGTAGTAGGAGTAAGAAAAGCATTACCTAGTGGAAGACCTGGGGAGCCAAAGAGCTGCACAAGTTGAAAAGCAAATCCTAATGTTAAGGGAAGTCCCAGAAAACTGTGCTTCATAATCACATCTTGATTCTCTTCAAGTGGTGAGGCCTCTGCTGGCTCGAGGCCATCTGCTTTGTGCACATTTTCACCACAGCTTGCCAACTTACTAGAATCTTCTGGATATTCAGAAACAATTTTAACTGAAGACAAAAGATCTGGTTGGCTACTTGTAACCTCTGAAGAAACTTGTTCACTCTCAGCTTCTTTTGTAGCAACTAATTGGTGTTCCTTAGGGGTTCCAGCTTGCTCCTCCTTTGTTCTGGAAACTACACAAATCCTGCAGGAGTGTTTTGGCACAGGAGGAGATTGTCCTGAATGAACATAAGAAATATCATGTAACAGAGCGTCTGCATCTGAGGTGGGTAAGGAAAGGGCTGCTCCAGTGCCACTATAAGGTGCTGAATACTCCTGCAATGCACAGTCCTGTTCATGATCCTCTCTGTGGTCCTTGCTTAGAAAGCTCTTTTGCCCCACTTCCAAAACACTTTTTTGAGGAACATCAGCTTTTATCAGGGCTTCCTTCCCCCACCCTGCACATCCAGCAATCTGTCTTGGAACATTAAACTTTGGTGCCAAGTTGACAATTCTTCTGTATCTTTTCCTCTTTGATGTCATTGGTGCAGCATCATTTCTTGGAACGTTTATTTCATGCGAACACTTTCTGAAGATGACCCTGGCTTCCACAAGGGAATCAAAGTGCACTTCACCAGCTGGAGATGCTGGCAGACCAGTGCTTATCGCATTGTCAGCCTCCTCGGTTACTGTTACCTGATGATTTTCCTTCACCAACCCTTCAGTTGTCCAAGAGCAGTTCAGCTCTGTCAAACTGTTTGTACAAGCCTCTTTTGGTTTCCTCATTTCTGGGGGTCTTTGTTCACCTACAGATTTATCCTCAGACCAAGAAGACAGAGATACTTGTGCATCAAAGCCCAGCTGCGATCCTCCAGTAGGTAAATTCACTGAAAAAAAAGCCCAGGCATTAGAGCTATTCTCTTCTGCTTTTAAGGCATCTTTGGCCTCTGTGTTATCATCAGGCACATTATCACATACACTTGAACTGCAACACTGAGAGATCTCTTTTTCTTCACCATTTAAACTTGACAGCTTAGCTTCCACATCAGGTTCCCATATAATTTGACAGGATCTGACTTTGTTTTCTGTGCTTAACAGCGGCGGACTATAGTCTTCAGAGATGCCTTCTGTTTCCCAGATGGAATTCTTATCATTGCTTACTTTTAGGAAACTGCTTCTGCAAAGATTTTCTTTGTGCCTTTGATTTGTTTCCTCATCAAACACATTTTTGGCTGGGGTTTCCATAGGAAAAGTCTTTGTGTCTATTAGAAGTGAACTGTCACTTTCTAGAGGCAATTCACTTTTCAGTGCACCATTCACCATCGCTGAGACCTCAGACACAGCAACGGGAAACTTTTCTCTTGAAACTGCTGCAGCTTCTTTTGGGTTTTCAGCAGCACCATGAGGCTGCCCTTCACAAACTGCTCCCACACCCTCCGGGCCTTCACTGAACGCACACAACGATTTGTTGTTTTCTTCTTCCGAATCACCCCCTTCACTTTCCGATGTGTCCTGGTCGTCTGGAGCTGGCTGATGAGCTGTCCCACTTAACACTTCATTTGCAATTTCTGTACGGTTACCTGTCACTTTTTTGTTTCTTTTTCGCTTTTTCCTCGGCTTTGCTTTCGTCAACAGGGGCCCAAGGCTCTTCTTCAAAGTTGTCTCCCTACACAACAATAAAAAAAAGTTAAATGTTAAAAAAAAAATAAAAATACTGTATTCGTTTTCAACTTGAAGAGTTTGTTCATGTGATGATCAAACACAGACCATCTACTTTTTTAAATAGATAAGACCATCTACTTTTTTAAATAGATAAAACATAAAATAAAACCTTCTAGGGATTAAACAAATGCAGAGTTTACAATTCAGAACAATCTCCAACATTTAAATCTACTTTAAATAAAGTTAGTTGCTGCGTCCTTAGCTTCACTTTACAAAAAGTAAAGTAGCACAAATCACTGCAAGACTAAGCAACATGTTTCTGGATGCCTTTCTAAATGATGTTTGGATAATAGATACTGAAGAGTTACTGCTGTTGGGAATGTGGAGCACACAGTAAGAAAAGCTCACCCATAAAGGTTAAATGGACCATACTCTGGTAAACTGCACTCAAATTCAAAACATACTGACCAAAGGTCTGAATAATGTAAAGGTACAGCGACTACAGCGACTCTGATATTTGCTGCTCAGTGTATTATGCATGCATGCATATGGATTTGGAAAAAATATTTCTTATTAGTTACAACATAATATGTCACAGAGAAATTAACACAGTTGTAGGGCATTATTTACAGTTACTTTTGTAGCTCTTCAGAACACCTGATTTTTGTCTGCGTTTCTCACCGAATTTGGAGGGCAGCAGCCCTAACAGTGTCTTCTCTGAAATCTCCATGTTAGACTGTCAGCCAGCTAACCCTGAAATGAACACACGTTAAAAAACCCAGTCCAGAAATGGAACTGCTCCTTATGCAGCTATTCAGAGAGAGGAAATATTCAAAGCTATGGTTGACTGATAAATCTTCGTATCAACAGTCTGCTCCTTTCCTTGGCTTTCCTGTAACCCTTTATTCAGAATGGTACTTTGCACAGCACACTGAAGCAAACGAAGCATTAGCTAGAAAAATTATAGGGCAAAATTGGTTATTTTCTGGACTGGTTAAATATTTTTTCCTATGTAACAAGCTGGTTTAAGTGCTGTATTCTGAAATTCTTAAGAGAGAAATAAAAAGGGATGACTGCATGCAGAGGAAAAGCCAGAGGCACTAGTAGGCAACTTGGGACCTAAAGGTCACTCATGGAAAACTATCCTTACTCCTTATCACTTTTAAATGCACTTGTTGTTAGCCTCATATGTATTCTTCCTAATCTGAACTCTACAAAGCAAAACCTCCTAATTCTCTGAACACAAAGCACATCAGCAGCCTTCTCAGCCTCAGTATAGCTGCAAAGTCACTGGAACGGAACAGGATTCAGAAGTTTTGGTGCCTTGGTATTGCTGCAACAAGTACTATGGATCTCAGAGAAGATCTTGCCAGAAAGCACACACATTTTTCTGCCCCATAATGGCATGCAGATGAGACATCATACTAAGAAATGGGATTTCCTTCAAACATTGGCATTTAAGACCACATGGTGCTTTCCTCTGAGTAATGAAAACTGACTTCCCCTTTTCCAATTCTGTGTATTTTCCATATGTGCCCTATGGTTTAAGTGCAGGTGTCTATACTACAGATGCTTGAAGTTAGCCAAGGCAAATTCCACCCCAAATTCCTTCTGACAGTACAGTCCCTGCTCAGCAACACATCTCCTTTCTCCCCAAAAGAGAGACAGGGGATGCCAAAGTTTTAGTATCGATTAGACCTTATTCGTCTACTGAATTTATATAAAAGTGAAGCATCTGCAATGGTAGTTGGAGAGATTACTTTCTTACATATAACCCAGACTTCAGAAATCCTATACTCATCACAAGTTATGGCTGAAATCCTGGTATTAACTTTCTTAGAATCATAGAATGCTTTGGGTTGGAAGGGACCTCAAAGATCATCTAGTTCCAACCCCTCTGCCATGGGCAGGGACACCCTTCCTAGACCAGGCTGCCCAATTTCTTCAGTGAAGAAAATTCATGACTTGGAAATGACTTCAGAAAAAGGCAGCTCTCTGAAGTTTTCAGAAGCATAAAGCCCCTTACCAGTGAAACAGAAAATAACGTCCCATTTTTTTACTGGACTGGGAAATAAAATATTAGACCTGTGCATGAAACCCAGGAAGAATTTAATTTTGCAGATAAAGGTCCTTGTGCTGCTGTAACAACTCTGGGGGAACACCAACCAAACTGCCAGTGTCAGCACCAGCACAGGAAAGGACAGACTCCTCTGACCGTGGTATGTTGTAGCTATACTCTGCTTACCCGTCACTTCTCCCAGGTGTGAACTTGTGCTGCTGTTGGAAGTGAACATCTCTGATCCAAGCACATTTCTGGTGCCTAACTCCTGACACATCTCTCAGTGCCTTCAGGCCAAGCTTTCTTAGGCTAGGATGCCACGCTTTCTTAGGCTAGGATGCCACACCAAAAGGTAGTATAGAACTTGGCAGAAGTCAGAGGAAAAAAGCCTCAGAGGTCAGCACATTTATTTCCTCTCCTCACCATCAATTGTGAGCCAGGAAGAAAAAACCCACTGGCCAGGATTCACTTTTAGACAGCAAGGGCATTAGAAATACATCCACCAAATAATGGGAGACCTCCCCAGATGATCCAGAGAAATAAAAAGAATTTATGGCATTGAAATGCTTGCATGTCAATATTATCAGGAATGCAAACGTCGGTCCAGGTCGATGCTAGAGTATACCTGGAGATGTGACATTCAACCATTTGGGACAAATTCAAAACTATGTTGTTTCTGCACTATGGTAAGATGGAGGCTTTGTAGCAGTTCAGCAAAATTAGTTTTCTAAGAGTTTGGGTTTCCTGAAGAAGTGACTAAAGCAAAAAGCAAAGCGATGAACTACTAAATGCAGAATAACTAAATGCACTGTTCTTCACTTTTCCAGGCAACCTCTGTTTTGCAACTGGTTTTAGGAAAATACTACCCCAAGGAAACACTCTTATGCACCACGATAGCATAACTAAAAGTTTCCTGCTTGGGTTATGCACAGTATCATGTTAAGGATTTTGCATTTAATGAAGCAAATTGTCTGTTAGGTTTTTTTTAGTTTTATCTTAGTTCCTCATTCTTTTTATCCACCTACGTGCCTTCTGAGGTGCTTACCTTACTGTAAAACCATATGGCACACAAACACTGAAAAAATTCAAGAACCAGCATGGAGATAGACTTCTCTTCCTTACAGGGGAATTTGCTAGTGAACTGTTTTTAAACACACACAACACATGCAAAAGGGAAAATAAAAAAGGCACTGTTTCAGTTGGTATTTAAATTTGGTTATATATTATACATTAAAATACCCTGGCTAGTAATAAACAGCCCTGGAAAAATGTGTTTTTGTTGCCTTTTCTCTATCACCACTTTGAAGCTTCTCAGCCTACATTGCCAGTATGAAAAGCCTTTTGCTGTAACTCTGTCACATGTGACTTCAAGGGTGTGATGTACTGCTCAAAACAGCACTGTCCAGCTTGACTGAGAGTCAGTGCTCAGGTGATGCTTTTGACTGGAGAAACAAATACCCTTCCATCACTGACAGGGCAGAATATGCTAAGTAAATCATCTAAAGAAGTTAGTCACAGAGTCAGTTACTTGCAGCTGTACAAACTTAAGTTGTGCTCTAACACACATCTAAGCTGACAGCTGCTTGCTATCAAAAATGCCTTTAGTCACTGCTGTAATGAAATACAGAGGAACCAATAAATTTTAAAAGTAATTCTATGTGACATTTAGCAATGAGGCACATGTTCTTTCAGAAATGCACATACTCACTGATCTCCAAAGTCTCTGGACTGGATTTTCAACGTCAAAAATTACAGTAGAACAGTTTACATAAAATGGCATTTACTGAGATACACTTCACCTTCTCCACCTGCTAAGTCCAAGTGCATCGCTGAATTCCTTGTGACCTAACTTTAATCCAGCAAGCAGAAACTGAAAATATAATTTTTGGAAGAATGAAAGAAGTCATGGTACCAGCCTTTTTGTCATGTATCTTGTCTTTAATACTGAAATAAGTGATAAAGATCCATTTCCTCAAAACCAAATGGAATATTGGTATTAGGCAATCAAGCAAGTGGGAAGAAAAAAAAAAACCACATGCAAAATCACTTTAGTGGGCTTCCTGAAAGGTGACATTGCATTTGACAGCTCAGCATCCAACCTAGCACTTTATCATTGTAGAAGAAACAGTCTTGGTCACCCTCTCCTATTTTTTTCCCTGACATTGCCCTTGCCACTTCCACTCCCTGTCCTTTCCTGATTCCTTCTTGTGAGTGGATTTACCTGCCTGAGCCAGCATCAAAAGAACACAAGTACTCACTCTGTCATCGAGCTGATTAAACTTACCATAGCAAGAAGTAGTGTTTGGCCAAGACAAATGAAGTGGCTGGTTGCAGCCAGGTGCGTACTTCAAGCAGCAAGATGCCAGGTCACCTCATAGCCCATCTTAAGGAAATTCACCATAAATCACTCATAAGAGATGATTACACATTACAGCATTGCAAACTAATGCTCCCTGCCCCAAATCTGTAGTGATCCTACTAATTTGATTCGGTCTGAAGTAACTAATTTATTATTCTTTTGTCTCTCAACAGCATTGCCAGTGGCTGTGAGACTTCAGTACTCGACTTCATCAAACACGCCATTCTATCCCAATGCTCCAAGAGCTACCTGATTTCTCCAGGACTGATGTGTCTAAAGCTCCATGCATTCTACCATCAACCAGACTGCTGCCCTGCTCCAGTCCCGACACAAGCAACATCGATCCAGAGAGCACACAGAGAACAGCACACAATTAGTTGGATCAAAGCATGCCTTTAGTAGCTTTCTTTAACCAAACACATGGCAAAGTGCAAACACTTTACTATTCAAAGGAGAAAACCAAGCAACCAAATAAAAAACCCAACCAGATGATAAACCCGGGTTCCTGAGGTGCAATTCAGTTTCAAATGGCAGTTCATAGAATCATAGAATCATAGAATGGTCTGGGTTGGAAGGGACCCCAAGGATCATAGAGCTCCAACCCCCCTGCCACAGGCAGGGACACCAACCTCCAGGCCTGCATCTACACAAGGTTGCCCAGGGCCCCATCCAACCTGGCCTTGAACACATCCAGGGACGGGGCATCCACTACTTCTCTGGGCAGCCTGTTCCAGCACCTCACCACTCTTTCGGTAAAAAACTTCCCCCTAATATTTAATCTAAACTTTCCAGTTTATTCACTCCACAAGAAATTTCAGGTGGGGTGATCTTACTGATCTTTGACCTGCCTGGTTCATGAATGTCAGAAATGTCTTCTGACCAAAAGTGCCAAACTCCTATTTCAGTCATACAGTATGCTGATCAACACTAAGGAAATAAATTCTGAATGTACTGATGGATACATACGCACATACACACTGAATATACTTGTGCCCAGAGTCAAACATCTGCTTCCTGAAGAAATCAACTGAAACACCACTCTCAACCTCATTTAGGTGCCATGAGTATCTCACCTGAGAATTAAAAATTCTTATCAGAAAAGGAAAAAACCCAAAACTATCAGCAGTAGAGGTACTGATGAATGCTAACAGAGACGAGACACCTTTTTTTGTATAACTATTTCTCTGCACTGTTAATTATGCCTCAATATTAAAAACCAAGTTAAGAAAAAACCAAAACAAAACAAAGAGCTACAAGTGATGGGAATCCATCTTGAGGGATGCACTTACAATACAGAGAACAAACCCATGAAGACTCACAGAACCAATTTTCATTTAAATTCTCTCTGGCAGATGCCAATCTTATGCACTGGAAGTAGAGTATGAATCACCTTGTCAAGTTTGACGACATCAGCTCTGTTACTTGGATGATACCAGCTCAAGCCTGAAGACAACCCGATTGAAATGAACCCAGGCTGGACAAGAAATATGCTGCTTTGAGAAGTGGTTTGAAGAAATAGGAACTATTTACTAGTCCAAGTTAGACTCTAAAGTTTGGACTAACCTGCTGTGCAGCACTGCTCCTTAATTTTCTACTGATATAAAGACATTTCTACATGAGATTTTAAGGAACACTTTTAAAAACCTGTAGTGGGATAGAAAAACTCCCACCTTCCCAGACAAGGATTAGTCTCAGCTTCTCATTATCTTTTGGACAAATCTCTATAGCACAACTGCATATGTGGATACAAAGCAATCAGTTCTCACTAAATCCCAGGCACTTTCAGCAACACTGGACCACGCTTTACACACCACAGCTTAGAAAGCTGGTGGTTCAGATTGAAAACCACAAAGCACAGTGGTGAAGACTGTGACTGACCAACTGTACATCACCCACTCCAAACACAAAGTGCATTTGCCTACCGGCCAATTTGCAGCAACTGGGGAAAAAAACAACCAAACCCCCCCAAGACCCACAAAGCTGTAATGATTACCTTGATAACCTCAATCTTTTTCCTTCCAAATGAAGGACAGTTTTGCTGTTACAGATATAACATACTGCATAAAGTATATATAGTCTAACTGGTTCAAATACAAGGCATTATTGGATCTGATGGGATCCTTGATTTTAGGAGACAGAAGATCTCAAATCAAATTCTGTGAGCCACCTCACCACCCATTTTTCAGGTCCCTTACAATCTGCTGTTTTCCAGGAACATGCTTGGCAATTCCACTCGAGAAGGTCTACCCAGGAAAAGGCTGATTTACTGAAGCTCTCATGCTGTTGTGAAATAAATCACATCCTAAAATGAGATCCACAAACAAGACTTCCCAGTTCCTAGTTCCCAAGAAATAACTTCATTGCATATTCAAGTGAGTAGAGAGTCTACTCTTTAAAGAAATAAATAAATCACTATTTTAACCAGAAAAATAAAGAGAACTGCATATTGTGATTTATTGCCATAGAACTTGAAGACATAGATGGCAGCCATCAAAACAGAAGATAGAGATAAGCAAGTACAGCAGAAAGGTTTTAAAAGTCTAAATGAGATTTACAGGGTGAAGTGTTGGCCTTTCTTGCCGAGGCATGTTCCACAAAACAAATGCAGAATGAAAGACCTGAGCAAAATCAAGTTGCAGAAAAACATGGGTGGGAGTGTACGGAAGCAACAAAGGCACAATGGGAGCAGAATGGAATATTCAGAAGAATGTAGTAAGCTATTTTCTGTTGGGAAGTTTCAATGAAAGATGACAGATTTTAGCTGTATTTAAAATAGCTTCAATCAACAGTATTGTAGCAAAGACATGAATTAAACATCCACCAAAGCACTGACCACAATTCCAAAAACAAAAGTATCAGTGCTGAAAATGCAAGAAGATGCTGCAAACTTAATGAGGCTAAGAAAAAAAGGAATGAGGAAAAATGTATTGCATGACAGAAAAAAATACTTCCTGCAGAACAAGAAAAGAAGTCAAAAGGACATCCTGGGGGAAGGGCAAAATGTATACTCAGTTTTTAAATCAGCATCAGTTTGACCTGAGGTATTAAAAAGAATTAATAGTAAGGTGTAGGTCTCCACACAAGTTTATAGGTCACAAAAGAGAAGGGGGAGAGGGATCCAGAGTTATGAAGACAACTGTAGTAACAACACACAGGGCTGAGACAGCAGACTGAACAGAAAGATGCAGATCGAGAATAAGCAAAAAGGGGTGGGGAAGTAACAAGAGAAAAACAGTAAAGAGAAAAAAGTATCAGTAAATATTAAGTAACTACTGTCCAGCCTAGGCTACAGCAATGTTACAATTCAAATGCTTGTAACTGCAGACAGCAGTGCTCTGCAGAACATCTGCTCTAGGTATTGTGCTTGTTCTATGCTATATAAAACACAGAGCGATACAGCATCGGCTTGTAATGTGCATTCTCTGGAAGGCCTTCCACCTTTTTCAACAAATCCCAGTACTCTGTCACCCAGGCATCCAACTTACTCTTTCTGCATACTACTCTCTGGTATTAACTCATTTCCCTTTTAAACATCTTTCACCAAAAGGATTTGCGGTTCACAACACCCATGATGAACTACCCCTTAAAGGCCATTGCTTTGCACAAAACAGCCCTGTATCATTCCTAGAGTCTCAGGGATGAACAGATGCAGAAAACCATCTTGCAATTCTGTAATGTATGAAGTATTAACAGAAGTCTGATTTTGGACAGAAAATAAAAACCTACATTAAGATAAACAGTAATCTAACTCCAGCATTCTCTAAGCCTGGAAAAATATACAATTAACAAGAGACAAGTGGTCAGGGACACTGCCTGATGGAGAAAAAAGGGTATCAGCTAAAAGTGTTGTCAAGAACTTGCAAGCAACTCTGCCAATACAGCTGTGAGGCAAAATAACCAAAATAAATGGTACAGCCAGTTCTGCTGCTAAAGCCAGGAACTCAGCACCCCCTGAGAGTAAGAAGAGAATCATGTGCTACTGTGCAAGCCTGTGACCAGGCAGCAATTAAAAGTCTTCTCTGATAGACAGGAGCTAACTCTCAATAACCTAGACACTGCTCTCACTATCATCATTACAATAATTTGTCAGAAAGGGCCTCTGGAGATAGTATGGTCTAACCTCTGCTCAAAACAACACCAACCAAGATCTCATCATTCACTGCCTTGCCCAGACAAGTTTTGAGTACTCCAAGGATGGAGATTACACAACCTAGTATCTAATTGGAGTTTCCAACATTACAACCTCTACCAATTGTTCCTCATCTAAGAGGAGCCTGGCTCCACCTTTACAACTCTTCCATAAGGTAGGTGAAGACAGCATTAAGCCACCTCAGCCACAGTCTTAAGGCTGAACGATCTGTTTCTCCTTATACACAATGTGTTCCAGGCTCTGACCGCTCTTGTCCAGCTCACTACAACATGTCACATCTTGCCTGTGCCAGCGAGCTCAAAGCTTGACGTTCTCAACAAAGGCACCACAAACTAACCAGGTGAAAGACAAACTAACTTAATCCTTCTACAGCAAAATTGCCTACAGAACACTAGGAAGTTAAACCAAGGTTAGCTATCCTTACTCAAAATGAAACCTCAGACCAAAAAGGGCAGCATTAAGATAATAACGTAAATATTCATTATTAGAAACAAGAACACAGTTTAGACAGCTGGGACAAACCAGAATGGAACTTGATGCTCTAACTGCACCTTCTACATACACAGAGCTCCATTTCTACTCCCATTGAAATTTTACCAGGTACACTTAGTATTTACCACCTGTACCACAGAACAGCACAGAGCTGCAAATGAAGCTCAAACATGTATACCTGACTTGCTCCAGGTAAACGATCCAATGTCTATACTTCTGTTGTCAAGATCCCTGTAAAGCAGAAAAACTACCAGGAAAAATGCTAAATGAGGCAAAAGTAATACAGTGAATTCACTCCTAAATCGCATTCATGAGCCTTCAGGAACTCTTCATGGTTAAAAGCAAGATGTGAGATAAACTGTTCAGTAACTTCTTAAAGGCTATTCTAGCCTACAGTATAGGTTACCAAAGCCTATGGCTGATAAGAGAAAATATCAGAAGTATCAAGAATAAAAATAATAGCCAAACAGCATCACAGGCCCATGACTAAGGGTGACTTGTAAATTATACAATAAACTGATTAGAAATAAGCAAATGTTTGAGTCAACTAAAGCAGCACTTCTTGGTCTGTTAGCAATTTAAAAGATTAAACAACATCCACTAAAGAATTCCTGTTTTTTAAAAATCAGTGGAGTTAGAGAACATGCAAGCACATGTTTCAAAAGTTTTGCTCATAAAATATTATTCTGTGTTTCCATAAAATCCCATAATACTTAGCATCAGGCAAACATTTAAAAGGGCCAAGCAAGATGATCCACACAATTATAAAGCAGTTATTCTGATACCAGTTTGAAGGCCCACAAAAGGAAAGCTGAATGCCATTAAAAGTCCCCAAAATACTTAACACTACTAAAAAGACCGCAGGTACAACTGAAAAAAACCCCAAGAAACACCCCGTCCCCCACCCCCCCATCCCCCAAATTACTTCATGGATACAATGTATTCTGACTTGGCACAACATAGTATTGTTACCACAGCTCTAGGTATCTGTAAGGTCCACTTCAAATGGTCAATGGCTGCCTACCTGAGATATCAAGAAGTAGCACTACCAGCTAAAAGTAATCATCAAGGACCCATTCCAGACACAATACTTGATCTAGAATGACATTGACAGTCTATCTCAAGCTAACCCCCCCTCACTTGCTGCTTCTCTATTACTACAGAAATTAGATGAATTTGAGATGATCTGACCTTACCAAACTGTTACTACTTTATCTGCTAAATATTTAAAAGACCAGCTATATTTTCACATAATTTTCCTGTGAACTCAAAATAAGCTGGTTTACAGCTAATTTTAACCAATTAGCCTATAAAAAGCAAAAAAAATCCCAACCACCCAGATTTACTTGATGTAGAACTAGATTCTCACCTAGGAAATTATTACTAAAGAGGTTGCTTTTGCTCTTGCTTTTATTTCAAAGGCATGAGAACATGCAACACTGAATGAGAAAGTGCCACTGTAGAAACACTGACATGAAATATTTCCACACCTGAACTACATCAAGCATCTGATCACTCTTAAAATGAGTAATTAATTTCAATTTTATGAACTGCATTACCAACCTATGTCTCCTTATTGCTCTTTACTGAGAATTGTAATACATGTCTCTTCTTTTGTATGGAAACCCCCCAATTCTCAACATATACCAAAATCACCTCATTTCTGTGATGTACCAGCACAGAGGGAAACCATTTCTTCTGGAAAATTTGACTTCAAGGAGGAAGCAGCAGTTAAAACTACAGGGTCAACACACAAATGTGAAAATGCAAAAGTTGGGTGGTTTTTTTCTAATTCACTGAAAATGAATCCCACTAGTTCGCTCAAAGAAAACACCAGCACAGTCTGTATCAGGGAAGACTGACACAAAACAATCAAATGTAAATGTTATGGGGCCCATCTCAGCTAGACAAAGCCTGGGTTTTGGTTATCTATTAGGAGAAACACAGAAAAAAACCACAGTCTTGGCAGATTTCAAGATATACCTGACCAAAGACAAGATCTTGTCTTTCTTCTTAAAGACAAAAAGCTTTTAAAAAAAAAAAAAGAAGCATGGTAAACTAGATTAAAATTAAAGAGGACATGGCTGCAAGAACAGAAGACAGAATTCCTCACAGGAGTACATCTAACATCACATTAAAAAAAAAGGTGTTACATTAGTTTGTTATGGTTCAACCCCAGCTGGCAGCTCAGCACCCTGCAGCTGCTCACTCACTCCCCGCAGTGGGATGAGGGAGAGAATCAGAAGTGTGAAAATGAGGTAACTCGTGGGTTAAGACAGTATAATTGGTAAAGCAAAAGCTGCTCATGCAAGCAAGGCCAGGCAAGGAATTCATTCACTGCTTCCCACAGGCAGGCAGGCGTTCAGCCATCTCCAGGAAAGCAGGGATTCACCATGCGTAACGGTAACTTGGGAAGACAAACGCCATCACTCCAAATGTCCCCCCCTTCCTCCAGCTTTATATGCTGAGCATGATGTCATATGGCATGGGATATCCCTTCGGTCAGTTGGGGTCAGGTATCCCAGCCATGTCCCCTCCCAACTCCTTGTGCACCCCCACTCGACAGTGGGTGAGAAGCAGCAAAAGCCTTGGCTCTGTGCAAGCACTGCTCAGCAACAGCTAAACCATCCCTGCGCTATCAGCACTGCTTCCTGCACAGATCCAAACCCCAGCCCCGACCAGCTGCTGGGTAGAGAATGAAATTTATCCCAGCCAAAATCAGCATACAGGTCTTCTAGGGTTTGAGTTTTGTGAGTTGAGGTGGGTGTTTTTTCCTTCTCTAAATAAAAGTAAGAATACTAAATCATCCCAACACAAGAGTGATGAAAACTGTTGATAATTCATTAATTAATCAAACAAGAATCAGCAGTTAAACGAAGCAGTAACTAGAACTAATTTTTTCTATAGGAACATGTAATCCTATAGAGCTGATGCCAACTGGTCAGTTATATGAACCAAATTATGTATGTTCTGGAAATGAATTCTCATTTAAATATCATACTTGGAACAGCAGGATGATAAAACTACAGCTGTCTTAAGTATCCTGTTTAAATTTACTTACCAAACATCTCCCTTGTTTGAAGCATGAAGCAGATATTTTGAATTTGCATTTGTAACTTAAAGGTTCTACATATTAATGACATTTAAAAAAATTTTCTGACACTATTTAGCGAAATTAGCAGTTCACTAGAAATCCAAACCAAGAAGGAACATCATGCTAGGTACATTATTATCATCAACAAGCGTACTGCATAAAAACTAAGCCAGATAGTAAAAACTCTTAGATCCCCAGCCTCCCTGAACAGCCACTTCTTACATTTGGGTACATGCTTTTTAACTAAATAAGCAATTTTCATTTCTGGGGGAGGAGAAATTCAATACCTGCAACATGTATTTCACATCATCTTTTTATTATCTTTACATAGTTATTGTAAAAGCTACTTCGGAGATATACGTATGGCCGTAACTGCCCTTTTCTCATGAAGTAAGAATATACCATGAAACAAAAATGTTATACAGACAGCAGTTCCACTGCATTTCCACCTACCATGTCATAGTACTTACCCTGGAAAACAGCTTTACAGATTAAACAGTTTACAAGAAATGTTTGATGCAGTGCCAAGCTGCAAAGCAGTCCTTTCTTGTAATGTGTCCTTTGCAAACTGCAAGCCTATTAGCAATCAACATGCTTTGCATATCAAGACTCACCACCCACCAATATTTTTTTTAGAAAGGTAACACCTAAAAATGCTGCACCTTTTAAAAATCATATAAATTCACATCTATTTAAATACAAATTTCAGTTAGAGAGCTTAAATAGCAATTAAATATTGCTAAAAAATAATGTCCTTGAAAAACTGAAGACAGAAGGTACCAAAAGATATAACATTAATTTTCAAAAATCAACTGGTTTTTGTCATACCATAGTGCACTGTGTGAATATTAGCTAGAGCCTCAATAAGCTTTATCACTTCATGACTTGGCTGGGCATGTGTGGAGCCAGGAGTTGGACTCAGTGATCCTTATGGGTCCCTTCCAACTCGGGGTATTCTATGATTTTATGATCATGGCCTAAAGTAATAAAGGGTAAAGGAGTCTTTCTAAAAACTTTTTCTCTTCCTCCACTTGAAATACTCGTTCATGTTTAAATACAGAAACTTTGGGATAATTCAAGTATTACTGGCCCCTTACAATTACTTTCATGATTCTTTTGGGAAGAACTATGAAAACTAATAGTAATATAACTGGTATGAATAATAGACAATGAAGGAAGACAATTAATATAGTTGGAGAGTTACTTTTTATATATACACACATCAATGAATATGTTAACAATCCGTGCACTATTGAAACATTTTAAATTATTTTTTAAATAATTAAAACAATTACTAAAACACAAAACTGCACACTTCAACTTTCATAATGGATAGAATCTCTTTGGAAAATGTTATTGCAGATATACATGAAACTGTACAAATTTCGATTTGCACAACAGAAGTAGCAAACTACAGAAAGATATAACCATAATTTCAACTTTCATGGTATTCAAACTTTAAAAATGAAGCAATTTCTAGGGCCTGTTCAAAAACTGTCTTTAAGTAAAAAAAAAAAATTAAGAAATTTAAAATGCTGGCTTTGGAATTTTCAGAATTCTGATGGCTATTACACCAAATTACTAATAGAAAACCATGAAAATTCTTTTAGCTACGTACTCATGCTCTTGACCAAACCTCCTATTCAAGACTTGCTCATTCAGAGTATAAGGAAGTCAAATACAGTTAAGACCTGAAGACAACTAGACAATTAGCAATGTTAATCTGTATAAAATCCTAAAAGCTTGAAAATAGTAAAACTGTTGAATTGAACTACTAAAACAACACTGAAGGTAAATACGCTTTATTAATCCAGCAAGCTGTTAGAAAGCAAGCAAAGTGAAAACTTACAAATCCATAAGTTTTTTTAGAGGCAAAAAGGGCAGTAAATTAGTCAATCCCCATGCTGGCTCATTCTTTGTTATGTGAAAAACAGATTACGTTGTGCCAAAATTAGTAATGCAATATGGTTTTACAGAATTATGTCCACTATTTATATTGAGTTGATGCAGTCCAGCTGCAGACTGTGATTGACAGCATAATGCTTTAATATTTAATTTTTATCATACACAAAAGAGACACACAGCTGTGGAATTTTTGTTTAGTGAAAAAAATTTAGGGGGTCTTTTAGTCAGCACAAAAAAGTTGGTGTTGTATAGCCCCCATCTTAGTTTATATAATACCACTAAGGACAAGCAAAACAGTTGTTACAGTTTAAAGCTGATGAATACCGTATTGGCATAATGTTGCTTCAGCTGCCAGGTGAACTTCTGAGACAAAAAAACCCCCAACAAAACCAGAAACAGAAAATACATGTCAATATTTAGCCAACTGGCAATATATGCGAAATAGAACAAAAGGACAATCCAGGACAGAGTTGTTTTTAAAAAAAAAAAATCATAAAAGATGAGGAAACTGAATGGCAATCATTCAAATTGGTTACTTAATAAATAACCTCTTCTTCTGGGGCTTTAATTCCCTTTTAAAAGACATCTAATATGACCTCTTTAAAAAGACTGTTCAACAGTTACTTGATATATGACATCATTGTCTTAGTTTATGAAGAAAGACTCTGCTGTATGTCATACTATATTAAATTTTTTACTAAAATAAAAGTTATTACAACTGTAATAAATAAAGTTTTAAAAAAACATTCAATATACAGTTTTATTTACATACAAGTCCGTTAAAGGAACCTCCAGAAGAAAACGGTCTTGAAAGAGGCCTATTTAAAACACAGATCTACTACTTTATTGGAGGTGATGATGTGTTTCAGAAGGGCAAGTACTAAATGTTTATTAACTGACTGCAACTGTGTTATCGGCTACTGGAAATACTGAAAGAATTCCATGAGTCTGTATTGCCTCCCCACCTATATCTTCGCTGCGGAGGCGGCCTTTGCGCGTTTTTGTGGGGAGGTGCCACTGAATTCATGACAATAGGTATGGATATTTGATATTCATATCGTTCCAACATCTGTGCAATCTTCTCACGAGTGACTCCATGTTTATTCCTCCTACAAAAATAAAAATTTAAATAAATTGTCTGGTATGTTTTTATGTTTACAGTCTTTAAGAAAAAAACTGACAATTCTGTTAGCTTTTTGTCTTTGAAATTTCTCTTTTATTACATTGTATTGTCATTCCCAGTATTCAACTTGCACTAAAGTTTATTTTAACAATTCACCACTGCATATATTAAATAATAGAAAACAATACAGTCATTCTTCTTCTTACAGAAATGTGTTGTTATTCAGCAGGACTACCTAAATAATCCTAGAAAAGACTTTGCTTTCTATTTATTCATCATATTTTCATGGTACATTAGCTAATGAGTACAGGGATAAGTAATGTTCAGACCATCATAAAAAAATGAAACCACATTGTTTCATGACTGAAATGATAGAATATTTTCTCATTTATTAATCTCTACATAAAAGGAGAAGTAATTTTAGCTTTTAACCAGAACAGCACGCTCCTACCTTTATCTACAAGCTCTTACTGATACTTGCTGTAAATTTAGAAAGGTACCAAAATACATACAAGAGAAGAGAAACCAAAAGCGTCCAGTTGCAGTGTTTAGTGAACAGCTCATTTCAGTGAGAACTTGGCCTATTAAGAACCTGAGACATTGCATTAGAATGTATCTACCTCCTTAGTATCTATGAAATAGGAACTTAAAATTCATGTTAGCAGAAAATTTTGGTCTCTTCCAAAAGGAAAACCACAAGGCTCACACATAAACTGAACGTCAAAGAATTGCCAGCACTGTAACAAAACTGAATCTAAAAGAACAGTTATAAAATGTCACAAACTGTTTTGATAGTGGAGACAAGCATTTATCATAACCTGATAGGTGCCTATTACAAAAAGAAGCCTGTCCAAGTCATACCAATAGAGAATACATGCCTACATCTTTGTGCATTCTGCCAGGACAAAAGAGGCATGTGCCTCCTTAGCAACTTGCTTAGTTCTACAGAGGAGAAATCAATACTGGGAAGCAAGCGGGTATGCTGGAAAGAGGATATCCTACACAGAAATACTTTAAAAGATTCATTTCCTCCATGCCCTTTCCCCACGGATTTTGTCTGTATTATTACAAGAAGGAAGTACCTATCAAGTTGATGAGGTTTCAAAGCACAGTGCAGGTAACACACTAGTTTCATATTTGGAATAGAAGAGGAATTGGTGATCTCAGAAGGATTTAGAATTAGAATGATCCTTAAGGTGTATTTTATCAGCTTGCTTTCTGGGAAGCCTTATGTAGAGCATTTCTCTCACAAACACTCTAGAATGATAATCACAAGAGGCTCATTGCTTAAATAGTTTCCACATTGTGCTAAAGAAGTCAAGGAGCAGCAACATCTTGAACTTACCAGTTAGCACTTTTTAACAGTTTTGAATTTGTTCATGAATAATAGAGAAAAAAAACAATCTCCTAGAAACATGGGGGCCTCAATAAAATACTTGATTCTCACGACAGGGTTAAAAAAAAAAAAAGAGGAAGTGTAAGTCTTTTTAGGTCAAATTGTGGATGCACAAGTTATTCAGTATTTTCTAGTACCCTGAGAAAAAGATTACAGCTCAAATGCTCTGGGCATAAAGTGCACACTCCTTCACAACTGAATGAATTTGTACATAATTACTTTATTAATGAGCAAGCACTTTTGCTTAATGAACAAAGCAGGATAATAAAAAATAAAATCGCATCGAGCATAGAAAGTGATTTTAAAAAGGAAACAAATCTGCTGCATTTTTAATACTGGAATCTCCCCTTCCAGCACATCTTCACTCATCCTTTGGTGGCTTGGCTATGCAGAAAGAGCATAAAGCCGTCTATCCTTAACTAATACAGATGTACCAGCAAATGCTCCTAACAGATATTTATGCTTTGAGACCTAGTTTTGCTTGGAAGAAGCTAGAATCTCTTGATAAAAGCAAAGTTTTGTCACTATTAAATGCTTCTACATTCAAAGACTCTTATGTATCAACAGATTTTAAAGAATCATCACAAGTTTGATGAAGTCAATACCAAATTGCAAGTTTATGTTCACCATGAAGGAAGAGGATTGTATTAAACATATTTGCATTTCACTTCCATGCAAAGGTACACAGCAGGTAACCTTTTTTAATTAAAGCAACATCCATCCCAAAATACAAATTATACATGGGAACCTTATTCCCCAACAGCCTAAACCAAATGTTTACTTTTTTAGAAAGAAAATAATTTGAAAAAATGATTTCTCTTCTACCAGTGACCCTGTCTCTGTAACAGAGACCTGAGTCTGTCTCATGTAACAGAAATTGCACGCTGATCATCTTAGACATGTCTGGTTACTAAGACAGCTTCCTAACTTGGCTGTGCTGCACCCCAAACTAGAAAAACTTAAAATAACTCATCCTACAGAGGGAGGCCTCCATTTCTAAAAAATGTCAGTGGCAACTTAGGAGCAAAAAGGTGAAAACTTTGCAAGATTTATAAATATAATAAAGTCCAAGTCAGTAATGTAAGTATTATACACATACACTTTTTGTATTGTAGGGGCTGTTTTACAAGGCTGAAACAATTACAAACCAAGTCAGTTGGAAGCATATAAAATGACAATCAGCAAGAGAACTCTCTGTGATCAACTGTAAGAATATTAAATTTCAAAAAATAAAATATCCTTGAAGTGGTTTGATACCTCAGATTCCTAAAGCAGATATATCTGAGACAAGAAACACATTAACGAGGAAAAAGCAGCAGCTTCCCAGGCGCTCTCACAACCCTGAAGTCCAATGATTACATTCAACAGTACTCTAAGTCAGATCCTCTGAAGATTGAGATCAATTTCCCAAAATCTTGCAATAGAATAATCTAAAATATGAGCTTTAATTTTAACCTTTACTGATCAGAAATGGACTGCTATTTTTGATACCGAGACATGTATAAAAGTAGCCAAAACAACGCACGTACAGTGATGCACTACTTGAAAAACGTGTAATTTCTTTTTGCTTTCTACCTATTTCTTGCCCTCAGGATTTTGTAGTTACAAATTTCTCAGAATAATCATTCATAATAGCCACAATTCTTACTGGGCCAATCTTTTTCATACTCATGTTCAACAAAATTTTAATATCAACTTTCTGGGCCAACAAGAAAGGATATCTACTTATTTGTCTGTTTATCCGTAACACTTCCATTTAAAGGTATATCTCAAAATGCCTATTGAATCAAAATACATTTTATACTGGTAATTAAGTATTTTTTAAAAAATCAGATACTGAATATAAATATACTATATATATTTATGTGTGTATATTTATCTCTCTATATATAAGTACAATGATTTCTGTAATATAAACCTTACTTTTCTAATTCTTCAGGATCAAACTTCCACCAAGTATCTGGCTCGTGGAACTCCACTCTGTACCCCTTTTCTAGAGCCTGCAACAAGCAAAGAAAAAACATGTGATATGTGTATTGGTATTACATAAAATATAACAAAGTTTATAGACCAGTATAACAAACAGATGTAGTTAACCCTGTGGTGTCAGCATGCTGAATTTAACCCCCAACCTGTCTTAGCTTCTATTCCAGCCTGGGCAGCTTAGGTGAAGTCAGTCCTTAAACTGGTCTGAACTATTGCCAGACCAATTAATTACTGATCATATCACTAAGAAGCCTCTCTAGAAACCTGAGTAAGGAAAATGTTTCTGGACAAAACAGACCAGCTCATCACGTGTGAAGGTAAATTTGCAAAGTCATAACAGATAATATAACCACACACCAAAACCTACCACTTCCACATATGGCTTCATTTCCCAGGCTTGGGTGTTAGTGTTGTCTATTATAACTGGAGATTTTCCCTGCTCCATTGCTTGCTTTGCTGCAATGAAAAATAGCGCAAGCTAATAAAAATGTAACTCAAAGAAAATTGTACATGTAAATAAATTGTTCCAGATGCTATTTGCACTGATCTACTCTGACTGAGACATGGGGTTCAAAGAAAAGGCATAAAAGCACTGAAAGAGACAGGAACTGAAATAAGTAGAAGCGAGAAAGTAAGAAAAATTAAGTGAGAGCACCAAGGGCAGGTAGTGGTGAACTGATGCAAAGGGGTAAATGGGAAATGTAGAAGTCAAAGCAACACAACAGAACTGCTTGAAGTTTGTGGCCTGCTTAGTAGATTCCAGCAGGAAACCACATCCTGGTTCCAGCCCTACCAGCCCTGCTGGAAAGTGCATGGTGCATTCATAACAGAGACCTGTGTTTAGGTATTGCAATAGTTTTCCAAGCAAATGCTATGAAATATGTGATTTTCCCAAAAAGACATTACATATATGAAATATTTCTGAGATCCATTATGAAAAAAAATAGACCATGCCCGCTCTGCTTCAATGAAGTTTGAACTCATTGATCAATTTCTACCAAATCCAAAAGAAGGCAGAAGCTTCAGGAACAATAAGCTGCTTCTGAGTTCTACAAAACAGCAACTGGTAAGAAGGCACATCCAAACAAACATCTTAATTGACTGAAAGACAGAGAGAGCATAGCCATGGTGCAATTAATTTGGCAAGTCACTTAAACAGTAGCATGCTTTTAACTTTGGACCTTCAAGAGCGTACTGCCTCACACCTAGCAGAAGCATCCTAGAGATTACAGTGCAGAACTCTATTGGAGCTGTTCAGAGGACAAAACAGACAATTTGTTGGCTACCTGAGATTCATCAGTTCCATGGCACAGGAAACATTTTAATGTTACCTCGATGCCTAAAAAGGTATCTCTTCATAAACCCAAGACTGCTTTAGTCTTGATAAACTAAACTATCTAAAGCATCTAGCTTATCTATCTAACTAAAGCATCTCTCTTACACCTACACTTAAATTCAATCCTGAGATCATTCTAAATCTCTCACACAGGACAGAAAGCATTTTCAGAGGAGTCCTAACTCACATTACTAGAGTTTGTCCTCAAAAAAACCCAAAATCACACAACCACTTTTTTTGAGTGCATCTAGAGAGCATGATTATGACATTTAGCTTCTACATAATGATACGCAGGAGATTTACCCAAAGAAGTGAAAAAACTCAAGTTCTATACCCTTATCACCTTGCTATCCACTTCCATTATCATAAAAACTAGGACAGTGGTTAAGCTATTCTATCAGTAGTTCAGCTCTTCTTACCAAAAGTTCAGAAGGAACTCCTGCAGACTAAGTACAGGGGCTACTTGAGTATGACACTTTTGGGACAAATAAATCGGCTATCTTAATTTTCATTCTTTGAATTCCCTTTCCTTTTTTATTTTGAAAATATGACCTCTGCCACTCTGCAGACACAACTTTTAACACAGCTTTTACATCTTTAGAAGAGAATTACTTTGTGCTTGAATCAGTAATTGAGTTTCTTTTTGCAGCCTGAAACTAAACCAGACGGAGAAGCAGGTTTCCAATTTAAGATTATCAGATTCATGAAGAAGATCCTCAAGTCCTCCCACAACTACTCTAAAGCATCTTACAACTGAAAGTAAGGCCTTTGTAACATCTATTCCTCAGCTTTGTACCTCAGTTAAGCAGTAATAATTCCATACCTACTTACATAATAATTCCTTATCTATTTTACAAAAGCATAGTGAAGATTAATTCCATTTGAAAAATAATAAATTGTTTTGATGAAGCCAAGAAAAAAAAAATTGTAGTTCTAAGCAGCACTAGCAATGTGAGCTACAAAAGACATCAAGAATTACACATTTCAAAATTCTTGCAAGGAAAACAGCAAAATAATAATTCTTTTAAAAGACAGAAAGAGTGCAAAAGCAAAAAAAAAGAGGCATAAATTATGGCTGCGAAGCAAAACTCTGAACCTTAGGAAATAACTGAACTATGGCTGTGTGTGTAGCAATTATAGGGTGTATGTATCAGCATACTGTCCTTAAATGTGCATTTGCACACTATTTCCTGCCATATATTCCTATCTCTTTCAGCACATGTGAAGGGCTTGCTCTGTGATTCAATTGAGGATGTGTATCAGATCACAAGCATGACCCAAACATTCCTTTGGGTTTTCTTTGTTGTGTGGTTTTTGGTGTTTGGGTTTTGTTTGGGGTTTTTTTTGGGGGGTGGGAGGAGGGCATGGTGTTGAAGTAATTGTGAAATAATAAGTCAGGATGCCTGCAAAGAGAGAAGGATCATTTTTTGGTCAGCGTTCTTGAACATCATTCCACCTCTTTCCAAGTGGCCACTACTTTGCATTATCTTTATCTTCTCACTACTCAATTTCAAAAGTTAGAGGTATCATTTACAGAACTGGTATGAACTCATCTGAATATGAAGACACATTCAGAATTATTCTGAATACATCAAGTTTAATTATCACTACATATCGTGAAGAAAATAATTAAGTTTGGCATCCAAAATAGGAAGATGATTTTAGCAACTGTGTCTCAGCTTGCCAATGAAAAACTCAGAATATAATACTACTAGTGCTCACAGGAAAGTTAAGATGATGAACTAGATGAGAGAATTGGACTATTTGAAGCTTATATAACACTCACACAAAAAGAGTTGCCAGAATAATGTTCCATTAAAGCTAAAATAGTAT
>VZTU01008574.1:159833-177446 GCA_013400835.1 Zapornia atra | reverse complement strand
GCAGCTGCCAATGCCCAGCCGACTTTTAACAAACCAACCAAGCGGAATAACAATGCAGCTGCAACATTTTATGGTATTTCTGTTAGTTCTCTTTTGAGACCGAAGGTGTTAATTAGGAATCAAAGAATACAATCCTGCCAGCTTTCTTTCACAAACTATACATAGGCCACTGCAGTTTTCAGAAGAAAAATAAATCTAATAAAGGGACAAAAATGTTGTTTGTCACACCAGTAACGTGTATTTAAGACCCTTTGATCACAAGCTTTTTATATAGTCTTGTCAGACAGGCTGAAAATATTTTTTCCTCTCTTTTCTCCTTTCTTTAGGCATCTCTGAATACTGATTCTAGGGTTGTCTGGAGGGGTGAAAAACCCAATAGTAACTGCAATGCTTTGCAGGTTGAAATGGCTTTCCTAAGCAAGCCAGCTTTAAATCAAATCAAATCAAATCAAATTGTAATTGTTCACTTTTCTGATTCCAGTTGTTTTGAAATACAAATGATCTGTTCATGATACGGAGTTTACTAATTCTGCGTATCATTTAATCTTTCAAGCATTTAAATATATGCAGGTGTTTTAATATTAATGCATCAATTGGTTCGTGGAATCTCATTTTAAGCCATCAAAAATGACAGTTTACAGGATGTTGTAAAGTATCCATTATATATTTTCACATATGTACCATACAACACATATTTGATATTTTATTTGCACTTATTAGCCATAATCGTATTAGAGTATCATATATTCAAGTGTAGCAGTGTGAAGACATTACCTTTAATCTTTAGTCAAAGTTAAAACCTTAAAATAGGTTTATGAAGTGAGCACAACTGAGAATTAGTCAAGCTTGCTAGCTTACCCAGCAAGAGCTTTCACCGTTAAAAACACAAATCATGCCAAAATCCATTAATCCTGCCAGGGAACAGCAGAAAGAAGCCCAAGTTGTTGATTTAATGATAATGAATTCAACAGGCCCTTAAGGCTACCTGCAGAGTTTTCTAAACTGTAAAACAAATAAAGTCAATTTTAAGAAACACTTCTTGCAGAAGTACATTTAACAATGTTCTTCGCTTTAAACACTATGTAGGAGATGCAAGATCTTAAAATATACTTCTATTATTTATATTGTTATATTTTTATTATAATTCTTTATAATGTTATGTATATAGAATGTGATTATAAAGCATATTTGGGGGAACTGCTACTTGGTAAAACTGACTTGAAAATGTCAAAACACAAACCTTAGTAACAAAAAAAAACAACCACCAAACAGGTTTGATCAACATTGCCATGTTTCACATGTCCTGTAAAGTGGAGTCTCTGGCTACTGTAAGAGACACACGAGATGATTCCTAGTTATGAAGGTACATTTTCTTTAGTGTCCCAAGTGTAACATTTCTGACATTCCAGAATTTTAGAAAAGTGAAACATAAAATTTATGTCTAAGGTTTTTAGAAACACAAACATGACTAACTTTTGTGGTTTGGTTTTTTTTTTTTGGTAAAGTGATATATGAGGTGACTGCTTCATTGTTACCTGGTTTACTTGGTGAGCATTGGTTGGGGATGCGGAATTTCCCTTGGTTTTTCAAGCAGGCAATGGCAGCTGGGAGGCAGAAGAGAATATTCCCCTTCTGCATATGAAATAAGGTAAACCCAGAAAAGATATTTGAAATTGACTGCTGCAATCTCTTTTTACAATGCTTTTTTTTTTTCTGTTATTATGTCGTAATAGTGCCACAGAGTAATGAAAGTATTCTTGTAGAAAGATATCCAGTATATACACAGGACATACTGCTCTACATAGAGTTAATAATAATTGGGAGTTAAAGTCTTGTTGCTAATAATTCATTGAAGTTGTGCTCTGGATGATATCTTTCATAGCTATTTCAGAGTTAAATGGCATTTTTAACCAAGATCATAACTGATAAGCCTTCTTTCACTCTCCTAAACATGGTCTCATGTGGTCTGTAGGCTAGGAGTATCTGTATCTTGGGTGAAATCTGCCATCAAGCAGAAAAAAGGTTTTACCTGAGGATATTTCAGTATGAAAGGGGATATTTTTTCCCCCATTTTTTAAAAGATTTGTACCCAGTCATTATTTGGTGTGTAAATTTCATAATTAACTCTAAAATTCAAGAACTGGTCTTCATTGTTTTTCTAGAGCTATGTCTGGGTGAAAAGTTTTCTCTCAGCTGACTAGTACTAGAGTTGAACAAGGTCCCTGAGACGTTTATCTGCTCAGTTTTGCCGAATTATAAACTCATCTAGAACAGTCTGAAGCATTTATATTGTGCCTATTATAAGCACCTCCAATGGAATTTTTACAAAATGCTATGTTTATCAGCCAATTAATCAAGACTTTTACTAATGAGCACATGACTACAACTAAATCAAAGATAAGGAAATCCCATCTCCATGGTTTTCTTTATGTTTATTTCTGTATTGGAAACTGGAACGATAGAAGAGTACTCAAAAAGTTTTCCCCTCCCCTTCAGTTGCTCACTGTACTCTCACGCACTTGTCCCCGTCCCTTCAGCTTCTGTGCTGGTTCAGCTGCTTCTGAAGCTACATCCTAAAAAAGAACAGTGAAGTGAGACGGATCTTTTGCAAAGACCAGAAATGTGTTTCTCTTTAAACTGGATTATTTCACAGATCTGCTTAGGAGCACAGCCCAACAAACAGCCAAAAGAGACAAAGCCTACAGCAGGAGGATGGGAACAACTGGCTGTGAGGAGAGAAAGCCAACATGAACATCTTAAACTGTCTGTGTTGCAAAGGGACTTTTAATGTGGAAGTACAGTCTTTCTGAGTTTCCAATTCCAAATGCAATCTTCCAGAAAATTCTGAGCACTATCTTCCTCCAATTGTGTGAATTCAGAAACTTAACTAGCAAAGACAAGCAGCTCCTACTCAAGGAATTCAGCAGCAGAAAGCAAGTTCTCCTCCCCGTGCTCTGTCCTGCTAAGTGAAACTGGGAACTGTTCTCTGGCTGGGAGCGTTGGGAGTCAGCGTACACGCTGGCACCATGGAAGTTCACTTTTGGTTGTCTACCTCTCACAAATTGATTGTCCTCAGAGGTCCAGCAAGTCCTAAATCTGTTACCTTTCACTGCCTGGACAAAAAGACTGTTTTCATTTCTTACTTCTCATATGAGGAGATTCTGTGCTGACAGGACCAGAAGTGAAAGTGTAGAGATAAACATAGCAGAAAAAAATTTTAAAAACCCAAACAACATATAAATCAGGCTTTCACTGCCCTCTTCCTCATCTTTTTCACTAAACTATCCATGTTGTAAGATTTCATGACTTACCCTCAGGTAAAATCTTTGGACTGAAGAAAACATGCCCACTATATCCTCATTCTGTTTCCCTTTCAGGCACAATAATTATTGAAAAGAACAAAATTGGCTCTCAAAGTTGGCTTCTGTAATGGTACTGATTTTGGGTTATTTTGTTTTTTACTTTGGTAAGCAAAGAATTGGAAAAAAAAAAAAGATTTGCTGAACATTCATTATTTATTTTAAGAACAGTAATTTAAAGGAATTTTTAAAAGCTTACCATAAGAGCATATTAAAAAAAAAAAAAGACTGTTTTGTTTAGAGAGAAGATGAATACAAAGGTTAGACTACACATATACCCCCTTTTCAAAGTGAGAAACAATCCTTTTCATAATAGAGATTCCTGTAGTAATAAAATGACATTTACTATGTCAAAAAGCATTCAATATGTATCTTTAAAAACTGTTTTCTTTTTCTTGAGGGAGCTGACATTAGTATTTTGACAGCATTTAGAATGGGTCACTGTGCTCTCAGGAATTAGAATATTGACAATACATTAAAATGCTGAGAATGGAACACAGGGATTTGTTTTCATATAGGTAGCAGTTAAATATCTTCCAAAGCAGCAAGGCATGGTTGCTGTTAGGATGAGATACAGATTTAATCACCTTGGTCTGATCCATTTTGCATTCTCTTGTTTTGCCCTTCAGAAAACAGGTTGCTTAACAATTTAGTCTCTGGTTTTCCCTAATTTAATTGCTTTATAATTTGTTAAACTCCAATAATTTGCCTCTTTTTTATCAGAGCTTATGCAGTTCACTGTGATAACAAGACCACTAAATTTTCCAATTTATTTGACAACAACTACATCCACAAAAGGCACAGATGTAGGAACAGGACAGAAATTTAGTCGGTGATCTGAGGATCAAATTTAGGCAGCTGTCTTATTCTGTACTGCAGTCATACCCTTCTTGTTAATCAATGTAGTTGAATAGGTTTGCAGATTTCCAAAGTGACTGTCAGGCACATTTAAATGATATAGCATATAAAAAGTAATTTAAAAATAAATATTCTCAGTCTAAATATTTGCCAGAACCTCTTTCCCAGCTCATACACAGGCACACACAATATCTGCATGTGTTATACCAACTGCAACTTGGAAACAAAATAATCTTCATCTTACCAGTTAACATCTTAAAATGTGAGAGATGTAATTCAGAGTCAATAGATGAAAAAAATCTTACGAAAAACTTCTTCCTAGATCTGAAATAGTAAGCTGAGAAGCTTGAAAAAAAAAGCTTTGTTTTCTTGCATAAGATGTCTCTTTCCTACGTTAACAGCTTAAAGATGGTAAGATTCGCTGTCTTAAAGCTGTATAGGCACTTAAGAGATGCAGACGGGAAACACAGCCTTACTGGGAAGAGACTAGGCATTGAGTAAATAACGTGGGGGTAATAGTCCCCCCCACAGCTAGATTGCCTGATGTCACAAGTCACACCATGATCTGCCTTTCCTGCTAAACACAAGCCAGCTAGGTCTGCAGAAGTATCCAAAAGTATGTAACTGCCAAACTCTCATGAATATAGGATATCTTGGTATCCAAGGAAAACTTTCCCGTATAATAGAATTTCAGAAGTATTTCCACTTTGAGGTTCCACAATGAGAAAAAATGCACTAATTTATAGATCTTAATATATTTTTCACTTTAAGGGCAATTCTGCACTATACAGAAGGACTGCAGCTGAAATCATCCACCAGGAGATGCGCACATTTGCATTAGTCTGCATTTGTCTCCTGAAAACACAGTACATAAAATAAATCAAATCATTTTACCCTACCTAGAACTAGCAAAGCTTTTAGTTATGTTGTCAGATCTCCTAAATGTGAACATTTAAGAACATACATAACATGTATTTTAAGACCCAAGAAAAACCATTGATTTCAGCTGCTAAACTAAGTTGATGGTTCTGACAGATCTTCATCCTTTTTCACAGAATGGGGGAATGGTGCTTCACTGACCCAGCTGTGGACCAGACCAAAGGGGGCTCATTTGCCACCAAGAAGCCTCATTGGGATGAGGGCAACCGTAGTACACACCAAACATCCTCAGAAGCAGAGAAGGACACTTACATCCTTTGTGTGACAGCTCTGCTAGTGTAACGCTACCCGAGTATCTATGAGCTGACTGTCTTTCTAAAAAGCAGTCTTAGGCCTTTTCTACTTCCTCTGTGAGCTGTGTTGCCATCTTAAGTAACCTACAAAGGAAAGTAAGGTACCACTAGCTACCACTGCCAGCCCTGAATTTTAGAAACCGTATAAACTCTACTATAATACTCCTTACTGAATTCTTATTGATCAGTATCTTTCAAGTGTCAACTGCATCATGTACTTTGTGAAATACTGAAAGTGTAGCACGAGGTACAGAACTGGTACTAAAATCAATCTTTTATTCATTTTAATATCATCCAGCCTTTGCATATACTTACATGGTGACGCCTCAAACTTGTTTCTCTACAGTGGGAAGCTTAAGTGTTATTTATTCATACAGAGAAAATTCCAGGTCTGTTCCATGTCATGTGTTTGAAGACATTACTTTGTGGTCTAGCATGTACTCTCACTTGTCCAGTTTGAATTTTTACCCATCAATACTGTTTCTTAGGTTAATGTGCTGATACTCAATACATCACCTTAATGTAATCTTTGCTCTGAGTGCTTTACAATTTTAAAAGTAATTTACGATCTCACTCCAGCAGTAAATCTAACCATCATCTTGCCCATCAGAACATTTAATTATGTATTTTTACTAAATCTAAGAGAGACAATGTTGTCAACAAGGTTATTATTATTAATAGGAAATACAAATATATTAATATAAAATAAATATCTGATTTTACATAAGCTGCATTGTACATTCTGATAGATGGTGACCTAAAAGGGAAGACAAACATCTATACGTTGTTGGGGTTTCGTTCTCCACATTTAAACCCCTGTGCACTGAGATCAATCTCTGTGTACAGCTATTTGTTTATACTCGCCCTAATACATGACAAAATATTCAAAACCTGTCTTTTTTACTGGAAGTAAAAAAACCATACATATGTAGCATCATTAAAATACTTACTCGAGAATGGTATGTTCTGGAGCAACGCTGTAGATTCATTTCAGCATGCAACTTCAAAGCCTCTTACTCATTGTGTAACTGCTGAGAAATTTTAACTTGTGTTTCATCTTCATCAATAATGGTGCCGCAGCCCATAAAGAAAAAAATTGAGCTCCCTTTGTTCTGTGTCATCCCTCCCACCTGCTGCAGCCTTGGGCTGCTTCCTTCAGGTCAGCTTACACAGTCCTGAACCCCGCGTTCCCCAAGAACACCCGAGGTCACGGTGGTAGCAACAGCCTGCTCTCATTGCACACAAGTGGACCGACTCGGGCGTTTGCCTGTAATGCTGCTAGTAAACCTCAGCTTGCCTAGTAAGACAGGAGCTGGCTCCCTGAGCTACACAGCATGCAGTAACACTAGTTGCTTCCAGAATCTTCCAAAGATTTTCATTGGCTAGTATTGGTCCAAAGCATTTCTTTGGGAACGGACTTGAGAGCGCAGAGGAACGCTCAGGTTAATGTCTAAACCTGCTAACACACATTAGATTGCCTCATTTAATCGCTGGAGTTGTTTCTGATAAACAACATCATTTTACAGATAGAGAACAAAAAAGGCTAATTTCAGGTCTGATTTTGTTTCATGCTATTACAGCTACACTTGCTGATTAATGTATCTTTGATGTCGGTAGTGATACTACTGACTGAAAGAACGTAGACATAATGCTTTGCTGCTAAGGTGTATTTGTTTATTCCTTTATGGCTTTCTGTTACTGTTCTCCTGCAGCCAGGACATCCGTCCATTTACCAAATTGATACTGTTACATGATGATACACACGTGCTTATTTTGATTTGGCCTAATCTTGATCAGTACATGTTTATTGAAAACTACTACCTTAATCCTGCCCTAAAAATGCTGTGAACACTTTAATGGAAGCTCTCCATACTGAGATAACCAAACCCACTAATTAATGTAATTTAGAACTAATTGCTAACATTGTGTACTTAGGTAATTATTCATTCACCAAAATATGAAAAACAAATTTGTTTGTATACTTAACATGTGGTGATATTTGGATAAAGAATAATTTCTTTTATATTGGACTCACTATGACCCCTCTACAGTAAAAACTGACTGACATACCAGGAGCTCATTCTGTTTCATCAAAAGGAGTTTCAGTTCTAGGTTCACTGGGAACCAAACTGGCTTATAACTAGCTTCCACAAACCCTTATCAGAATAGACTAAAGTAGCAGCACGTTGAGAGCATGCAGCATCTCCCTACATCCTTCTCACAAAACGATACAGCACTGTAAATAATCCCATCCAGTGAATCTTGGTATTACAAATTCCTTGTGAAATCTGATGCTCTTACAGCACTGCTCTATGGTCAGGCAGGCACATACAGCTACATGACTGCAAGATGCTGTACCCATGATTGATGATAAATGTAGAGAACAGACCACATCTGGCTTCACGTTTAAGGGATTCTTCACAGACTGACCGGAGACAGACATTGAAGGCAGAACAGCCAAGGCACTATTATGCACAGAAATGTGATTTTGATAACTCTATTTGGTATGACAGTTCTTTCTGTCTGTGATAATGGAATGAATGTATCACAGTGCTGTGTAAGCATCCTCAAAAAAAAAAAATCTGCTTTTTTTCCCACTGAATGCTATCAACAATGACTACAAAAAGAGTGAAAAGCAAAAGAAAATCCCTCCTTCCTCAGACTACTTAAATCTGCACAGATGACCACAGTTCCTGACACAACACAACTCTCCTGCTATCTACAACCTGACACAAACAATGCAATAATGATTTCTTGGCTGTATAATAAAAATCCCTTTTTCTAAAATATAAAATGACAATTTTTTTCTTTTATTTATTTCAGAATGACAGACACCAGGCCCAGTAATGGCATATTAGAAGCTTTTCTGTAAAGAGTTGGCACCATAAAACTGAATGCTTCATTTTAATTACATTAATTAATAGTTTTCTTCACATTTTTCAAATCAAATTTATTTAAGCAGTACCAATTCCACAGTATTAAGTTAGCTCCATTAGTATAGGCATGGCAAAAACTACCTGAATTCTTTCTTGGCATAAGCCTAGGAAATTACACACATGGAATGACATGCAGAGATCAATCTGTTCCCTATAACAATTTATTTTAAATACTCCATCCAAATAACCTAAGAAATACTTTGCTATAATATTCTTCCACATATATCTGTTTCTACACAATGCCTTTTTCTATTCCAGATGAAAGGGGTTTTTTTTTTGTCTTATCGGAAGCATTTGCTTTATTCTAAAAACCTGTACTTTGAGATTTCAAGAATGTGCTCCACCATGTTTTGTACCGTGTCTGGCCATCAGGCAGGTAGGATGTTCATTCCAAGATGCTTTTCCTGCCCTTTCTTTTCACATCTTCTGTCTTGGCCAGAAAGAAGTAAAGTTCTGGCACTCAGCAGTTCACACTACTCTACATATGTACAGGCAATAGGTAAGGGGCAATGTGAAGCTCCCATATGCTGAGGAACTTAGAGCCTTCCCAGATGTTGTTCTCACACCATGAGCTTTCAGATTGTCCTCTTCCAGTGCTAGGGCTAAACACCACCATGTGAACCCCCTATTCTGCTACCAATTACTCTTCTGCAGTTCCCCACACTCAATTTTTAAATACACTGGGCAGCAGTACTGCAAACCCTTACTCTTACACAACTACATAACTAGAGCTATCTTCACTAGGGCCAGCTAGTCACAAACATTTCTGATAGTAACTATGCCAAGGTAACTGTACCCTACAAAGCCTTTTTGCAGACACATGGCACCAATGTAAACTGTGATTTGCATTGCTGCAACTTCTCCTGAGGGTTTAAAATTGGCTGATCTGCCTGATGAGAGCCACATTTCCCTACTCTACAGCACCAATACAGAGAGATTCCCAAGGTACCTGCCACTTCTTTCTTTACGAAGCACTTCTTGCTTCTCTGTTAATCTTCCTGTAACCGTGTGTGCCTCTTGCAGTTTAAAGTCAGTATGGTGAAGCTTTATGCAAGGACACCATAGGACTGGAATTTGCTCCCCAAGACCCTTGTCAGGTCACGAGGTTTAACCTGGACTTCTTTTGGCTCTCTTTCAAATCCTTGTCTTTGCACAACTTCAGCACGAGTGAAGGCACCACTTCCATATTGCACCAAGCATATGGATGCTGTATTTTCTTGTCAGCAGCTCAAATATTACTTTCAGATGCCCGCATGGACTTCACTTGCTCCAATACAAATCTTACAGAGTTCAGACCACATAGACAGCCATGAGCAAAACTGAAAGGCACATCCTTATGAAGAGAATCATCCTTATACTTCCTTATACATCCTTATGAAGAGAAGAAAATCCTTTAGGATTTCACCTTATTTTACCATGTCATACTCATAATTAGGACTTTATAAAGTGGTTTTAGTCTGCAGATCTCCAACATTTATCAGCCACATTAGTCAAACTCAGATGCAGGTAGTTGTCCCAGCCATGACATGTACAGAGTAAGGCTATAGAAAAGTCACAGGATTTGCTTAAATTTGTAAACTACTTAAGGACTGTATCCAGCAACACAACTCAAAGGTCTTACCACCTAGATCCTAGGTACAGCTATCTGATCATACTTCCTATTCCCAGAAGCAGCTCCTGCCCCTTCTTCTTGCTTCCAAAATGTTTAAGAAACTTTGGCTTCTGTGCCAAAGGATGAATCTAATTTCTAGACACTGGACAACTTGGACTGTCCACCATCACAAACATAATTGCAACCTCATCATGTGCGAGACCAACAGGAGAAGGATTTAATTTCTGAGGCAGCCTCTGGGCCCAACTCATCAAGGATAAAAGACCCAGGAGCAAATTACTCATCAAGGTGGTTCAGAACCAGCAACTTCCACTGATGGGTGAGGGAGAACTTTGTCTTATCTTACTTGCTTCCTTTGCCAGCTATGACCTACTTCTCCCCTCAGGGTACAGAGAGACTCATTTACAAATTCAGTGAATGGCAAATCAGTGCAGTTACACTACCTTTAATGCTGACATCATCTTGCATCTGTTCTCATTTACTTAGACTAGCATCAATATTATCACAGCATCCAGAAGACATGGTATAACTGGCATTGTAAGATGCCTACTGCTGCAGAAACAAGGGCTAGGAAAGTTTTATTTCTGTGTAATACCAGTGTTGTAACTATTCTATCTTCAAGCAAAGCAGATTTATGTGTTTGGTAAAGGAACAGACAGCAAAGAAATTAAAAAATAAAAAAAAAAGATTTAAAAAAAAAAAAGAAAAGAAAAAAGAGTAGTAGTACTAAATACCAGCTTTACTTTTCTACCTTCTACCTTCCCTTTATAAATACCAGCATCAAACTATTGTACACTTTTCATGGGAAAGGTCGTAGAACATGAGCACTCAAAAAAATCTTAAGACTTCAAAGCTTAAGGCTATACACAGTTGTTACACAAATTAAGTCCCAATCCAGCAAATATTTCTGAATTTGTTAGTACTAAATGCTTTGTTTGGTAACATTAGCAAGCATGGTTGCTCTCAATAAAAAAGAAAACATTTATTCAAGTGTCTGCGAAAGAGGGGAGAGATTTTATGGGTGGGAGCTCTAGTTTTTGGTACTGCTTTAGGCTGATTGATAGATACTTCTTTCAATTGCCCAAAGCCTGTCCATACACATGCATCCCCACACACATATATCATATGTCCTTTACTAAAGGAATATGTTTTTATGCAATAATAAAAACTTCTTCGTAATTTTTTATCAAAAACTTGTCCTTAAAATTTCTTAATTACAATTACATAACTCAATATTGCCGAAAACCCCCCAAAATTAAATATTCCTTTTCAGTAAGATTTCAAAAAAAGTTGAAAGGTTTTGAAATTATTTATGATATACATAATGCTTTAGGCTGTGTAAGGAGACAATGAAGCATAACATCTTAGTGGAACTATTCCAGAAAAATGAATTGCTAATTGGGGAAGGGGGTAATTGATTTAGAATTATTCAAGGCCTTGATCTAACAAACATTTGCACATGTGATTTCAGTGGAACCATTCCTGACACTGAAGTTAAGTATCTGGGTAAGTATTTGCAGGACTGGAGCCAAATCATACAACTGGGCCCAAACTAAGAGCCCATTTGTTACCAATAAAATCTTAATTTGGGAATGGCTGATTATTATAATTATCACTGTTGGATAACACTACACTCCAGAATAATTTTTTTTTTTGTAGCACTGTTTTGAAATGAAAATACAGCTTGTCCTTTCTGGGATGGACTTTAGTGCTGTGGCCAATGGCCCCAAACCCACAGGTCCTTTAATAGGCTAAAGCTTATTAAAAAATATCAAAATAGCAACACTCTAAGGGGATACAGAACACACAATCTTAGCAAAGCCCTCACCAAGGCTGGCACACACTCTACCAGCTCCTGGGGATCTGTACTGCTATCCCATTTCATCCTATATTAGCTTGGAGTTCCAGGTATTTATGGTACCTAGGATAACACTAGCTGGCTTGCGCGTTCTCTGCTTGAGTGATCACAATTCACAGAGCAGCAGCTTATGGGGGGCTTTTTCATCTAAACTGCAAAGACACTCCAGGACGGTATTTCCACTTGGGTGCTGCTGCTTTGATACTCATTCCAAGGGCTCCAATTCAAAAGTTCCAACTGTTGTCCCTAGGTTTTTAGGGGAAAAAAAAGCAGCATGCTTCTTAGGACTGAAACCAGGGGTACCAGGAGTTACCATCATATGTAGTCAAAGCTGTTCATTGTCTTACTTTTGCGTGGTTTTCACTTAGACATTGATCCCAAGGGATCACTCCTTTAAGGAGTAGAAGTAACATAATTTCAGGCCCTACCCCTCCCAGCTGCATTTTTTTTTTTTTTAATTCTCCAGATAAAATCAGTAAAATTGTACAGAAGTTTCTCAGGTCATCTAGCAGTAAACAGTACAGAGCACATAGCACAGAGATTTCCTAAATCTCTGAGAGGTAAGCATGTTTTGATCGCTTCCCATTCGTTTTAAAGATATTAGGATTTTTTTTTTCTAACTGGAGTCTAAAGCCATTTTGATGAGTCAAAAACACAGCATCGTGTTCATCCCTCTGTCAGTTTATCAGAAGCCAAAAGAACCGCATCTTATTTGCCATGATTTTTACTGGGGAAAGAATCAGATCTGCTGGACAGTTCAAGGAAGGAAGTCAGGGAAAAAACCATAAAGTGTATTAATCAAGACCATTTAAATGGCCAGTAGAGAACTAAGAAAGCAGTGCATGCAGATGAAATATTATCTTGGCCAACAACCAGAATAAAGGAAAGCAATCTGGGCTGCTGCAAAATCGGTAGCATTTTTAAGCGTTTGAAAGACAAATGACAGCAGAGAAAAGACTGAGTTAACAAGGGAGCACTTGAGGAAAGTCTAATCTCTGCTGGCATGCTGACTGGGAAGGTCAGCCCAGTGCACGCGTTCTCAGCTGGAGTCAGGCTCCCTCTGCCCGGCCAATTGTCCTATGCACTTCAGATACCAAACCAAATTGAAGGTGCCTTCACCCTGACAGCTCCTTATATTCTGCCAGCTTAAAGACGGCTTCCTTTTCCCTGTCAATTTATGCTGTGTTTCCACCAAGCAAATGCTACAAAGGAGAGAAGTTGTGTGTGAGTGCCCTTTTATTCCCCCCCCACCTTTCCAAGGAGCACAAGGCTTTTCAGTAAGCAGTGTAAAGAGTTATTTGCTGCACCGTGTCCTCAAGTGGGAAGAGTGACATTCTCTTCTCTAAGGCATTTTTAATACGAATTTTTCCCAGATAAACTAACTTTGAGGTGACACTTTATGTTTTGAAATTTCAGAAAGATCCCTGGAAAAGTGGCAAAAGGGAACTTTAAATAGTCTGTCACTTCTTTTTACGTACTTCCGATTTATCTATGTGTACATTTTACCTTGGCATACCTGCTGTGTAGAGAGGAAATGCCCTGTTTTCTTTTCAAAAGGGGGATTTAACACAAAATTCTAAATCCAGAACCTGGATTCTCCTTCATCCTCAACCGGGACAAGACTCAGATTATTAACTGAAACCACATGGCAACAATTTAATATATTTCAACTAGAAGGCACAAAAATGGTTTATAGAGTTTGTAGCTATGTAAAGAAGTACTTTCTAAGAAAAAGCAGACATTTTACTAACTACCTGACACCTGACATCGGGGTTGGACCCGATGATCTCTTGAAAAACCATGATTATTCCCATGAGTAGATTAAGACAAAATTTGAGATTACACTGTGAAATCAGAATCACTAAAATTTACCCTAAAGGGTTGGTCTTAGTGTTTTGGGGTATTCCTGACACAGAAACAACTATCTGTCTTATTTCAGAAGTGTAGTTAATTTCTGGGAGTGTAATTTTTAACCTTCAAAAAGCAAACTATTTTTTTCTCCCAAATTATTTGCCATCTTTTTTCTGTTTAGCAATTTTTAACAGTTTCATAACCTTATAGAGTTCTGACTGTGCTCTACGAGAATATTTATCATCAAATACAGTATTATGGCAATGAGTGAAGCAGAAAGCCAAAAATTCTGTGAAGACAAACATGGTAGGAACCTTATAATATGTATTGATTTCTTCTTCATAGGTTTTACTGTAATACTGTGAACGTTATCCTAGTTTTGAAAAATAATTTCTTCTTTATCAATTATAGCTATGAAGAATTAACATTATGTGAACCAGATTTTCCCCAATGTTACTATGCATATTTACAATGTACTCAAAAGTAAACATTTTAATACAAGTAACATGTATCCCAAAATAACTCATTAAGTAAACTGTAATGTAAAAGGGAACATACCATGTGCTGCAACATTTGTTCATGTATGCATGCATGTCTAGGTCAATCTAAGATGGTATCATTATGAAAATATTCCTCTTAATATTCCACTTAAAATATACTGCTGAGTTTATCATTGAGAGGTTTTGATTTCAAGCAACACAGCATCTAAGCTGTTAGACAGCTCTGTCATTTATAATCACTTTACTTTTCTGTGCTATAACAGAGGCACATAACAGAGACCCTCAAAATCTCTAAGAGCTATCTTCTATGTTGTCATCACATGTAAGATGAAAACAGGTATTTTTAAAATACTCATCATACTAAATATTCTTGAACAGGAATTGCCAGGTTTTACACTATTTTTAATGATTAGTTGTTTAGGAGAAGTTGGGTGAGCCTGTGGTTGAAGAATGGGGTTAAGATAAGGCATTCTGGCTTTAATTACTGACTTTGTCATAAACTTTACCTCTAACTTTGAGCAAGCTCCTCCTTGCCTCAGTTTTCCACCTCACAGTAAATGCTAGCAATATTTCACTAACTCACAGGCTTGGTTTGAGAATTAATGAGGGTCCCATGTGCAAAAGACCTGTAGATCCTGACTTCTTCTTTTCACGGTTTACTGATAGGAAAGTGACATGTTCTTAATTTGAAACAGAGATTCGGTGCTGCCCTTCATCACCACATGGAATTCACATTTATGTCAACCAGAATGGCATTAAATACATTGAGTACATTATTTAGCCTAAAAGTAAATGAAGAAAAAGGGATGGAAAGAAACTCCTGGATTCTCCTTGTCTGCCCTTAAAAGGTCTAGAAGTTCATGGCAGCAAACACATAACCATAAATTAAAAGAATTTTGATGGGAGGCAAAAATTGCTACCTGGGAATATAAATGAGAATGCAGAAATACGTAGCAGGTCCATCTGTAGACCACATTCATCTCTGCTGCAAGAGCATCATAAAATACATGCAAAATTGAGCCACCATAATATAACATGCTCTGTTCAGCTTTTCATGCAGTTTCTATTGCACACCAAGAAAACATTTACTCTTTTTTTTCCTATGCAAGTTTCCAAATAAGATAAAAATGACAGAAATTTAGGAAAAAAACTTTAAAAGCCTAAACTTAACACTAGGTAGTACTACAAACCATTTTTGGCCAGATACGTCTGCTGTGCACGAACAGCATTCCCTAAAGAAGATGGGTTTTTTTCTGGAAAGGGAATTAATAGGCGTATGTAGTCTTAATCTCCTCCTTTGATCTGAAGTAAAAACCATCACAACACAAAAAGATATCTCTGTTTTTCTAGGGGAAAAAACCCCAAAACAATAAAAATGAAGGAACATCTGGTTGGCTACTACCAAGCTCAGGGAAGCAAGCATCTCTGTAACAAGCAGGCATGTTTTAAAATTTGCCATTGCTTAGCCATCTACAGAAAATGAGACTTGACAGTTCTTTACAGACGGCAGGCAGGAGTTACAACTCTGCATAATTAGGCAATAATTAATCAGTCCAAGGATAACAGCCTGGTAAATTTGGAAAAGGGTAAGTGTAGCTGCCTATGCGTATAAACCAGCTTTTTATAGTGCTACACTACCTGAATCAGACTTGGTCATTTAAAAGTCCTCCTGTCCCACGGTGGGTTTTTGGGTTTTGTTGTTGGTTTGTTTTTTTTACTTTGGGGTGTACTCTACTGAGCAGCACCGAATTCTTGATAGGAAAAAGACATTCCCTTCCTGAAGGACAAAAGAGTTTAAAAACAAAAGTGTGGACCAGATCACAGTCCTACCGAGAAGCAGGTTACTGGAAATGTGTATCTTTTCAACAGCAGAAGACCACAGCAGAAGTGTTTTGACATCACCATGCATATTTATGTTCTCTTTTTCTTCATAAAACAGTCAGACAGTGGGTTCTTAAGGGGTTTTTTTCCAGTTTTAGCATTCCTCCAAGCATCCGTGAATTTAGGGCATCTACTTCTTTACATAGGGTATGTGAAGGTGAAGTATGCCTTTATACCTTCATTATCTATCTTTCTGCTTACGACTTCCCAAAGCACTGGGATGCGTCTTGAGTATATCCAAAATCCTGACTCCGACATTCGAAACCAGAGGCAGACTTTGTATGTATCTTCAAGATTGTATCTTTATATAGCCAAAGTCCTGGTGATGGTCGTTTACTAAAGCTGTCTCCTGCCTCTTAACATTACTAATAGCTTTGCCTTTGAAACGTTTATGATAAAATAAGATTAAAATGATCTTATTAAGATAAATCTTAGAACAGTATTTACATGCATAATGTTTAGAAAAGTCTTTCAGCTCCACATCCCCTTGCTAAACCAACACTATTTTCACTAAACTAAGCTCTTTCCTAACATATACTTAGTACTCGGCTTTTATTGGTTGTACTTCATTTCTACCTTGCCTATGCTGTCACGTTTTTACTTCTGTTAGGCCATTTCTAGTTTAGTTTCATCTACTTTCTCAGATGCAGCATACATTTCATGTCCTTTCCGTACAAGATTAACACAGAAGTGAGGTCACTTCAGTGCCCCAGGCACACAACACTGTGAAAGCATCGTTACAGTAACCATAGTAGCAAGCATGTCAACATCATGTCAAAATGTACAGATGGACAAACGCATTCAGAAGCTGGCATACTGCCTGCTGGACACGGAGGGTGAGTAGCGAATCAACAAGCCACTGGCCATGCACCTACGAAGGACTGTACTAATTGAGTAAGGAGGGCACCAAAATAACACTTTAAGTGCACCGGCACTTTAGACACACAAAACCGAGACAGGCTAAACGATCACACCTCTGCCAAAAAAAGAAACAAAGAAAAAGCTTTTCCCGCACCGGTTTTGGGTGAGTGGAAGGTTTGTTAATACAAAGTTTCTCTGTGCTCGCCGGACCCGTCCCTACAGATACACCAGCGGGCCCGAGATGCGGTGGAGTTTCGAGTGCCGCTGCCCGGCCCGGCGGGGATGCCCCGCACGGCGGGTGCTTTGAGGCAGAAGGGAAGGCTCCGGCGGGGTCGGGAGCGCCGGGCCGGGCTCCTGGCATAGCCACCTGCCCGCCGCGGCGGCAGCGTGGGGCCGCCCGAGCACCGCACCGGTGTCCGAGCGCTGCCCGCCTCCTTCTGGGAGCTCGCTTTAATTTATTGCCTTTCCTCAACCCGAGGGGAGATCTGTTAAAGATTAAATCGGCAGCAACCGCAGTTCAAAGCCGTATCCCGGGAAGCAAAGGTGAAGATAACGTCCCTGCAGATCTAATCGAGTTTCTGCTGTTGCAATCTCTTTTAATTACCCTCTAAACGGCACATCACACAGCGATCCTCCAGACGCCGGACCGGGCACCGAGATAGCGA
>VZTU01008574.1:143773-159161 GCA_013400835.1 Zapornia atra | reverse complement strand
GCGGCGAGAGGGGGGGGTATCCCCCTCCGCCGCCTCCTGCCTCCCCGCCCGCGGCGCCTGGGAGCTCCCTTCTGGGAGGTGATCTCTCCTCTGGGCAGCAGTGGACTCTGGGGCGGGCGGCAGAACCATCTTCGCCCCCCCAAATCTTCCCCTACCCAAACCACAACACCATAACCCAGTTATATGAATTACATTTGAAATCAGAGCGTTGGTCCTGAGGTAGTGGGGTTAGCAGAGGATCCCTAGGGTGGTGGGGCACACATGCCAGGGTGCTCCTTCAGGTTGGAAGGGAGGTCTAACCCAGGTCTTAATTACAGTCAGGAAACTTTGTTGGTGAGTGATCCCAATGGCAGAGCCATGGGCCTGTTCAGAGATGGGGATACACTCTGTTAAACCGCAGACCGGCTGCCAAGGACACTGAGTTTGAAGCGAGGCAGCTGTTGAAAGCTCTTGAGCTGTCCCTCACCCAGCTTCTGGTCAGAGGTTTCCACTTCTCAGGTGATGGGGAAAGTTGCCTTTGCACTACTCGTCTCTGACAGCATGTGCCAAGGCCATTGGTGAGGGAAAGGTGAGGATGACAATTTTTTCAAACCTTTATATTTTCCTCCTCCAAATCAGTTTTCAGTACAGCCAGACTCCAGACTTGAGACTAGCTACCAGTTTAATAACCCACTCCCAAGCCCAATTTCTGTTTAAACTGGTGACTAAATGGTTGGTCAGGCTACTTGGTATGCACTGGAGAGCATTTGTAAAAGGTTTTCTGCTACACTGTCTTCTAATCTACAATTAAGTCTGAAATGAAAGCCTAATGAAAAGTCTGGCAAAATACATGCTTTTATAGTCTACCTAGTTTATAATCCCTATTCCCTCCTCTGGTCCATCATTTGATGTAATTTGAGCTCCAGAAGTATCTTACACTGGAGCTCAAGTGCTTTATTTAAAATAATAAAAAAGGTATCTGCTGTCTGGCTGGTTATACAGGCCAGAATGTTTTATAAATCTAGGCCTATGTGGCTGCTGGGAAGTTTTTCCCCAAGCATCACCTTTTCCTAAGCTAATAAAAACAACGGTTGAAAGCATAGATTGTCTGGAAGAAATGGCTGAGGAGAAAAATTCTGCAGGAGGCTGAGTTTTCATTATGTGCTATGTTATCTGTCTAGGAGACCCCTTCTCCCCAAATCCTCTGAATGTTTCTTACCCATGTCCAATATCTCTGCAAAGCAGCAATACTTTTGTCACTGAATTCCATGTTTTTTAAGAAGTTTCATGCTGTGCTGAATAGGTACACGCTGCAGGCATGATAAATTGTGAATACTTTCTTTCTAGGGAGAAACAGATTCTATTAGGCAACTGTACCACATGATATTAAAGTCCTTAATGTGCATTGCCAAAAGGCATCAGTGTAGTTGTAGTTAGCAAATAAGTAAATATTTTTCATAACTGTAGCGAAATAGTATTTATATAGCCTGAGGCTATTACACACATTTTTTTCTTTGTTCTAGAAAGCTGAGTATATAGTGTTTGTTCATTTTCTGTTGAGGATTTGATCAGCTTACGCAAGATATCTGAAGTTAGACATACATTAATTTGTAGTGAGGGATTAACTGTAAAAATCCTCCTTTGAGTGTTGTTTATTTTTCATGAATACATTTGTTCAGCTAGTGACCTTCTTTGAAATATTTAATGTACTTCTATTCGGTTTTACTTCAAGACTTTCTGGAAGAAGGCTGGCTTGAAGATTAAAAGAAGGATTTGATAGGAATGGATATGGATAATTCCTATCTTTGTGCATCTAAATTAGGCGGTACAGTTATTTCCATTTCATGGTTCTCATAGGTCTCTGGTTCTCCATAAAGAGTAAAGGAAAAACATCTGTCAGATTGGTAACGTCTCTGGGAGGTGCTGTTTCTGTTCCAAAAGGCCATTGGGACCATAAGATTTCCTGCAGGTTTGAGATCTCAACATAATGTCCTGGTCGTTTGGAGTGACATTCGTGGTTCAGCCATCAATAGTCTTCAGACTTCATCAAGGTAGTAATCAAACCCATTGAGACTCTCAGCAGAATGCTCTCTTGAATCTCTTGCTCTCTTTCTGATATTCAGGCCAAAAAAACCTGTCTTCTAGATGTGACATGTAATGTGACAACATTGCAGCCTAAGGTTCCTCAGTATAAAAGGTATCTTCATGGAAAGTAATGTCTGAATAAACAAAATGATGGTTGTGTATTGTCAGAACATATTCAACATGCATCTTCTAGATTGTTACTTACACCACAACAGATTTTAGACTTTATGGGAAATCTGACTGTAAAACATAGGAATCTTAAAAAGAAAAAAAAAAAAGGTATACGAAATACTATTCCTGTTTTGTGAACTTAAACTGGATAAATTGATTTTTAAAAAGTGTGTGGCTGAAGCCTTTAATGACAGAAATTTATGCTGAATCCTGAGCAGTTGTCCCAGCTTAAATGGAGTTTAAAGCAGAAATGGTAATAGATCCTGTGCCAGCAAAGGTGTGCTAGTGCTATATATTGAAACTAGTGCTTAAATATTAAGGCAACTCCAATACAGTGCCAAACTAAAAGTCTCAGTAGAAGGGACAAGTTAGCTTACAGTTGAATGTGCTTGTTTTTCCCTTTCCCCTCTACAGATGAAGGGTAAGTTTCCAGAAGGCAGCACAGCCGTGGATTAGGCTGTGGAGAATATAAAGCTCTTGTGCCGGGTGGTTTTTCTTTTTCTGTCCATTGTGGAAGAAATTCTTCATTGGGTGTGTTGAAGTCATTACACTGAAAGGGTTCACTAGGTGAGCATGAAGCCCTGCTAGTCTTCAGGCTGTGCTACTGTAGAGCAGTATGGCAACTGTCCAGCGATCAGGTTTTCGTGTCATTCAAGGCATTCGGTGTCACCCATCTTTAGAAATAGTCTTTTTGTATTGATTCATTTGTTTGGCACACTGCCACCTAGCTGCACTCTTCCCTCAACAGTTCTGTCGTTACTCAGTTTGTAGGACCAAGATCAAACATTTGACAGGGAAGATTTACTTGAGTTTGCATGAAATATTCATCAATAGTCAAGTTGCTGATGGGAAGAAGGGATGAAAATAGAAAAACAAGTGACAGTTGACTTATCCATGTAATTCTGAAGCAAATTAACATTATTTTTAGTCTGAAAATATCTGATAGTAAAGCATACAACTTTAGTGGAAAAATCGGGATTACCCAGGCACATTTGGGAAAAGAAACAAGGAAAAATGTAAATACGTAGGATGCAGATTTACTGGATGTTTGTTTGGAGGGAATAAAAGCTGATCATCACAGCAATTCTGTTTAGGAAATAAAATCCATGTGTTAGCATGAAGATGTGGAAATAAGCTATATGAGCAGAACCTTCTATTATTTTGAGTTGAGGTGGAGAATATAAAGCTCTTGTGCCGGGTGACATCATTTAGGGAATTACAGCCAGGCCGCAAAAGCATTAAGTGGGTATTTCACCAACATCGGAACTGTGTGCTTTAAACAATACTATTAACGATGCTTTTTAACTCTGACATTTACTGGTCTGTTATCATATCCTTATATCTCACATAAAGACAAAAGAAGTAAGAGAAAAAGCTATGTAAGCAGTCTAAAGGTACGTGAAGAATGGTAAGGCATTAGATGATGAGTAATACCTTTTATCACAACAACTAATATCTGGAAACAAACGAGCTCTCTATTTGAATCATCAGTCTCTTTTTTCAAGGTATATCTGACTGCTTATTCAAAGCTTGTCGTATTTGTAGCCCTTGTAGAGAATCATATCAAGAGCTATGTTGCAGTTTCTTAAGAACTGTGGCACATGGGGGTGTGGCAGCAAGGCAGGTCAAATCGACTGTAACCTTCCTCTAGTCAAGTGTTTATATTGTAGCCTTATCTGTGCCTTCTGACAGTCCGTAAATCCTTGCAACAGGTTTCTGAACAGATTTGTCCCATTTTTACATGCACAGACAAATGCACAGTAGGTTTGCACACAAATGACAAGTGGGCTCACATCTTTCTCAGAGCAGACTTAAAGTTTTAGGATACGTTGGGATGGGTGAATCCTTTCAGCCATTTCCTGCATTGCACAGTCATGAAACTCTACTTATCCAATAAGTAGCCAATAGCTACTTGTTCCATATAATAGCAGGTGTCAGAGCATAGCATTTAAAAATGCATTACTGTACCTTATAGCACAGGAGTAAGGCCAGAATCCTGCATTCTGTGGTGCTTGCCGGTGGGGCCTTTGGGAAGGACTCCAAAATAGAGTTCCCTTCAACAAAAGTTCATCACTCGCATGGAAAGTCAGTATCCCCACATCTGTGAGGGAGTTAACTTCAGTTCATAGAGGGCTGCAGGCTTTTTTTCCTTAACACTTGTAAAACATGAAACCTTTGAATATGTGTGCGTGTGGAGATGCATGATGTATTTCTGTGTCCTCTACGTGCTGTGGTGATCTGCATTCTTCTCCGGGTAAAAGACAAGAGCTGATACATACCATGTGCATACATAGAGTCATTTCTTAATTTAGCAGCTCATATAGAAGTTCTGTCCAAATCTTTTCATCCTTCCCTCACTGTGTCTGTGTGGCAAACGCTCTGGGGTTCCTGTGGGTTTTGAAGTGGATTTGCATTATATTGTATAATGAGCGATTACATTGTTTTGTAGTTGTTTGAAAGAGGTCACAATAATATTTTTATTTTCTTTTTTTCCTATTTTTTTTGCGGTGGTTTTAATAGTTTTAGTCATCTTGGGATTTGCTGCCATGCAAATGGAAGAAATTTATCTAAGAAAGAAACACCTAATTGTGACAAACTGTCAGAAGGCCTTAGATGTGGTCTAATACATAACTTTCCTGTAAAAGTCTCTATAGAAGGGAGGCAGAGGACTGTATTTTTATTCCTGCCTCTGTGTATTTGACTTCTGAGGTGTAAATACAGAAAAAAACAATTTTTTTTGCAAAGACAGAAGTCAAGAATTTTTCATTAGTAAGACAGACCAAAAGATTCAAACATCTTATCATCATGAAAGCAGTGTTTTTCCTATCATTGTCTAGGACTTTGGGAAAAGCAAGGGGGAAATACCTCACACAACTTCATTTTTCAAGAAGTTTTAAAAAAAGTATTTGCATATTGCCCAGTGCAAAATTAACCAACAAGGTTTTTTAGGATATACTTAAACAGACCAGATGTTGAAGTGTCCATTGTTCTGTGGCTCATGTTCTTCGTCCTCACTTTGTACCATGGTGATAAACTGGCAGGATATGTTACCCACCTTTGTTTTCTCTTTGAAATTGATGCAGTCCCATCTGCTGTAAAGCAAATCAAAACAACAGGAGGAAAGGAGCAAAGTGGGCCTGTGCACAACACCTCCACCAGACCTGGCCAGTAACACAGGTCACATAGAATGCTTACATGGATGAGGAAGAAATTATATTCATTCTGCATGGCTGGCAATCATGCAGGGCTTCCACTACACATGGAGGAAGGGAACAGGTTGAGAATTTGAACACTGCAACCAGCGGGAAGGAGAAGTGGGATTGTGTGCCTTTTCAGCCCAGGAGCTGAGTATAGAAGGTGACTTCTGCAGGGGATCATGGAGCAAAGGGATGAGGAATGATTGCAGCAGGGATTTTTACAGGAAGGTGAGAGTGGGTGGGTTGAAGGATAAGTTGTATTTGAAAAAAATGATGATCAGGACACTCAGATTTACTTCCAACTCCCCCCATGGCAGGGGGTTTGGAACTAAGTATGATGTCCCTTCCAACCCAGGCCATTCTGTGATACTATTCCATTCAATGACTCAAAGCAGGGAAGTGTAAGGGAGATGTTTACAGAAAAGAGGAAGAAAGATGGGCCACAAAAAGTGTGCAAGAGGAAATAATTCTTGGTACCTGCAATAAACAGCCTGTTGAAACACACAAGCTTGAAGTTTCTATGCCTTTCTAGGCAACAAACACTGCCCGATAGTGTTAATACTTTGTGAAGTGTTATGTATTTGCATTAAATGATTTTGAAAGATAAAGAGATATTTTTCTGGACTGAATGTCAGAATCAGGGTCTTATGTAACATGAACATGTTTATAACATGCGTTCTTTGGCAAGCTTGGTTACCCGACTTTAAGGCAGGCACATTCATTTGGGGATGTGTTTGCCTCTGAGGCAAACTTTATTTGAAAGATCTTTATATTTATAAACCCCTCCTTAACAGAGTGGCAGCATAGACCCATGACATTTAACATCTTCACAAAGGCAAAGAGCAGGCTGTTGCATCATTTAGATTCATCTGTCATCACTGAAGATAAAGAAGGCACTTGCTGGCCCCTGGCTTCAAGCTGAGAACTCTTATCTGTGTCCATTGATCACTCATGGAACCTTAGAGCCTCTTACATAGCTAATACAGTTGCCCATGCTGGATGCTTTAAATATCCCTTCAATTGCTGTCATTAGCATTGAAATTTCAAAATGTGTGCTTCTTGCAGGACTTTCCTTTTAAAAGAGTGTCTGAAGTTCAAAGTTACAGCTTATAGACCTGGTTCAGATCTGTTAAACTCTTGTGAATCTAGAGTAAGATTAGTTTTGTTATATTAGCTGAAAAGGGAAGATTCCCAGCAATACGAAATTAGTAGTTTCACAGAAGCCAACGTATTTGTTTCTGTTAATAATTCAGGGCTCTGAGGGTTTGGCTACTTCTCTTTAGTAATTAACAGAGACAGTAGGAGATGAGGAGAGAGTAATCATACCACCCAAGTTTAATCTCCCAGGCATCTCTCTGAAGCTGATTAAGAGTAATAGACTCTTCCAGAAGGTGGTTCAAAGCACCTATATTGATTATTTTATGTATTTGTGGATAGGTAAATCAAGATTGCTGTCCAAAAGTATCCATGCACTGATATGATTAGAGTTGCTGAGAAGTTACATGCATGAAATAGGAAACTTTGGCAAACGAGGACTGGTATGGAAATCCCAGGCTTAGTATATTCTGTTTATGTACAATTTTTGGTCTACATTTGGCTCAATATATGAGCCACTGAGATAGGTGAAACAGAAGATTGAAAGTAAATCAGTACTAATTGTTTTGGTCTAATGCCACTTGGGATCTGTCAGAATCAGCAGTGGTACAAAAAGCAGCATTTAGTGAAATTTAATTTTTCTCTGAAATATTTCTGTCAGTTATGGTAAAAGAGATGGAATTAAAAACATGCAAAGAGAAAAAAATGGCAGAAGGAGAAAGCAGTGCATCGTATAGAAAAGTAATTACTTTGAAGTTTGACCACTTGGAATGGGTTTTAAAAGGAGCAAGTCAAAAGCAATGCATTTGCTCTTTTTCATTTCCATTATAGTTTTTGCTTTTCAGGGAACACATTTTCATCTGTAGAATAAATGTGCACTTAATATTAAGAATACTAACAATCACTCAGAATTTTAGACAATATTATTCACAGGTGAATTTGAGTCAAATCAGACATTGTGCTTCACATTCGTGGCTAGAAATCTTCAGAATGGACTGTTTCTATTTATTTACTCTTCATGTAAATGTAACTGCTAATTTTGAGGCACTGGAAGGTTTTGCTGTCTTAACTTGGGACAACTTAATTACAAATCTAGAACAACTTAAAAACAGGTTGAAAAGTTAGGCTAAGTAAGCTATTTTGAAATCCTATATTCATATTTACTGTGATGAGCAAAGAAGATTATGGTATTTACGGTATATTTTACTTTGGAGCTTTAATATTTAGAATTTCCCCCCAGTTTTACAGCTGTCAAGCAGTGCATCAGTGAAGGTTTTCCCACTGTAATTTTTAAGAGAATATTTTTCCATGCAGTGGGATCTCTATATTTCTTGAGAATGGGTACCTGAGAGATAACATCAAATGAAATATTAAGCTAACAATCATTAAATTATTTTGAGGTGTAGAAGTTTGGAGTAATCTGGTGAGAGTTATTTCTACTCTTACTGTTGCTGTGTGTTGACATATACAAAGAAAAGACATTATCAGGTGTATAGATGTTTCTCAAATACAGTTTATTTTTTACTGTTGTCTCTCCAAGTAATAGAGGCTTTTGTGGTAGTTCCATTGCATTTAGCATGCAAGGCTTTTCTTCCCATTTCTATCTCAGTACCTCACCAGAGTTTAGAACTGGTGTTCAGGTGAATTGCAACTGTCCAGAGAAATTTCTAGAGTAATGTACACTTAAAACTTGAAAAATATGGTGCCTTTTAATGATGCTTTCACACAAAGAGCAATTAACATGAGTTATGACAGACTTATTTGACAAAAAACCCCAAAACAAAACCCAAGCAACTCTAAACAATTACATTTCAGTAAGACAGTAAAAGGACAAACTAGTCTTCAGAAAAGTCACGGGTATATATAATAAATTGATTGTTTGTACATTGCACAGTTCTTTCAGACTCCTCATATGGACCAAGTTAAGTGTGTATGTGTTTGTTTGCACGGCTGGAGCCTAAAGCAGTGGTTGAAGTGAACAAGATAAAGTAGTAGATGAAGACATTATTTTGACTTTTAAAAAAGTAGTGACAGAGAAAAAGGCATATGAGGCCAAGGGTTAATTAAAAGATTCCAACTGTATCTACAGGCTGATCTGGGAAGAATTTGAATGGATTCCCATGTGTTTGTGTATTCACCTCGAATGATTTTTTTTCTTCCCCTTATTACTGGAAGGCGTGGGTTATTTTTTTTTATTGTTTTGCCAAAAGCGTGCACAGCCAAGAGAGATACTTTTGCTTGAATTAAAAGGTAGCTTGGCTGCCATCCCTCATCAACACTCGAGTTTATCTGTGTGGAAGCTGCACGCTTACAATTACGTTGAGCACCGGTTTCATTAAGCAGGGACCAAGCTAAAAGCATGGGCTCCCTCTTCTGGCTGCTGGTGTAGCTCGGAGCCTCTGGGCAATAGGGAAGACGAGTTGCAATTTAGTTTAAACAATTACACTTTGGGGCAGAAGTATAATCAAGTGGCTATTGAAATAGATTTAATCTAGTATTTAAATACACAGCGATATAAAACTCGTATTTCAAATGCCCAGACACTCTGAAGTAATAAGAGTTTTATGGTGAAAGAGAATCAGACATACTAGAAAAGAAGACACGAGGCAGAAAGAAGTGTGGTTTTGGTCACTAAAAAAGATGGGTGGAGTGGAGAAGTGAGGATGCAGTCTAACTGATCCTAACTACTACTAATTACTACTGTGTAATACCTAAAAGAAAACTAATATTCCACCTGTCATGTCTTTTTAGCCATACACAGACTCTGGAGCATTGTTTATGCCAAGATCCTTTGACTTCTTTCAACAGACAAGGTCTGAAAGAACCTGATCTGACATTGGTCCTTGAGCTGGAGGTCGAACCAGATAACCTCTGTGAGTTCCTTCCAGCATATGTTGTTCTATATTTCTGTACTAAATGTGAGAGAAAGATTAAACTTACAAAAAAGAGTTTATATAACCTCATGTTCATCTTGAAAGGCCTTTTATATTCCACAGTAGAAAATGTCATTCTCCCTGTGTAGAGGGAGGGGGCCTGGATCCCCGATCTGAATTTTCATTCTTTGCATACCATCAGGCCTTTGGAAGAGGAGAGGTGTAACACAGGTGCAGAGTACAGGGCTGCAGATCATGCTTAATGCTCCTCGGGCATTAAGGAAAATGGCTGCATCTCCCCCGTACCGACTAAGAGCTGTTAGTAAAGCTGTGGAAAACCACATACAGCTCATTTCAAAAGGCATCCTGGACACTATCTCTTAGACTGATGGCTCAGGTGAGAGTCTCTGACACAGACTATATGGAAGCGAGGGAACTTCTCCATGTTGTGACCAACAGTATGGAACTGATTGATACAGCCATTCACCGCACGGGAGGGAGAGTGAATGACCATCAACTCTCCCTGAAGAAGATCGTTCAAAGCAGAAGCCACATTCTAGGCATTCAGCACAGTTTATCTCCTTCTGTGAAAATAGCCTAACAAGTCTGGTCTTTGAAGGCTAAACTTAGCCTCTGTGAATAGTTCCTTCCTTTCCCTCACTCCAGTGTGCAGTGTAATTTTCTCAGTTTTGTAGGCCATGGATAGATATAGGGTTTGACTTTTATCCAATGAGTGAATTATATGTGAAAAGACTTTTTTGGACCTGTGTTGTGATTTCAGTTAAGGGTACCTGTCAAAAAAAGGACTATGCTTTTTTCTACTAATCTTCTGGGAAACTGCCTTTACAAACATGATACCAGAATTATTATGAGATTAATTTCAAGATTTTTTTAAAAAAAATTACTAAATCCCAATCTACAAAGGGCAGTGCTGAAAGAACACTCTGAAATTTTTAAGAAACAAGGTAACTAAATCAGCCACCTTGATCATCAGATCAAACCAGCTAACACATAAGTACTACATAAGCAGTAGAAGGAGGAAGGTTAAAAAACACCCTGGCAGTTCTTCCTGATGAAGAGACTATCCCCATCTAGTCCTCCCAGGTAAAAATATCCAGGTTTCACTAGAATGTTTTCACAGTTCAGTGATACTTGCTGGAAATGCTGAATGTACAATGTAGTCCAAGGGATTAATGGTAGTAGTGGCACATGTCCCTAATTGAGCGTGTCAGATGAGCAAAGGAAGATGTGTGTCTGATATTACCATTCTTCCTAGGTGATGTTGTAACACCTCCTAGGTGTTTTCTACAAAGAAGTTGGAATTACTCTTTGGTTTGCTTTGTAGCATGATGTATGTTTATTTAAAATAATTTCAGTTATAATATCACATGTTAACTTTTTTATCCTTTTTATACTTTAATGGGCTTGATAGTAGTACACAGAAACAAGACAATATTCCTTCTGGTTTGTGAATCATCTGCATCTTTAGTGTTTCAGCAGTCACCCAGATGTTGCCAGGACAACAACATGCAGATATAATTATATTTTGTATGATACATTTATCAATTTAATAAACTGGAGATGTTTAGAACTCACTGCTTTTATGCGATCACTTCAGAAGCACCCCATATAAATTACATTTATTAGATAGCTGTGCAGAATTCACTTGCATTCAACCCATCAAGGCATTGTCAGACCACTCATAACTGTATGCAGGCAAATGAATGGAGCAAACAACCTGCTTTGAAAGTATCCTCACATTAGGAACTTCTCTCTACTTTATACCTGCCTTTGGGACACATGATGGACAATAGTGGGCTTTGAGGGGTGAGGTTTTAAGACTTGTTTTTTCTGCCACAATGAAAAAAACCCAAGTCTACTAAATGAGCTGGGATGTAGCTGTGAACAGTAGAGGGGCCAGTGCACATTGAGCCAAATCTAAGTTCAGGGACTTGCTCTCTTTGACTTGTCTTATTGGCTGCACTGAGGGGCCAGACTTTCAGCTCATACTCTATTTTTCTAATTTTAATCAAAGTCAGTGGACATTTTGACTCACAAGGGGCTGTATCATTACACAGAACAACAGTATTGGCATGCCTCTGTGCACCTGTATTGATTTACCTGAGCTGGTTTATGAGAGAGCCGATATATCTTTCAGGACAAATACATAGCTGAGCTAGCTCTAATCACATGAATAGCCAAGTGGTTGCATTAAATAGAAGAATCAAGGCCATTGCTAAATAGAATTTGCTTTCTGGAAACAAAAAAGGGGCATGGCTTTAGGCATCAGATTTATACATGCTTTTTATTTTCTAGCACATTTTCAATATACTGGAAAACAGATTATTTTATCCTATGAAAAATGAAAGAGAAAAATAGTCTTCCCTATGCTGCCTAAAAAATCCTGGGACAAGCATGCATTGTTCATTAAAATACAGTGTGTATTCTATGATTTTTTTTTCCCCTGAACTTAATTTTATAGTAAGTATATCTATCTTCTAGTAGGTATATCTGCTTTACAAGCATAAATTCTTTTAAAATAATTTCTTCTGCACAATGTTTTTGCTTGCTGTGATAATAACATGAGAGAATGCTTGCTGAAATGTACTGAATCGCATCCTGTAGCTTGCACATTTACAGCCATCAAGTAGGTGTTTATGAATAATAGGTTTTATGGAAGCAACACCACTGGCTTGACTCAGTAACTTCAAAGGGAAACTTTTTTCAGAAGAGACAAAGATCACATTTGGAGGTTGAAAGGGTGCACTGCACCCGTTAGCCAAGACAAGGAAAATCAGCCAGTGTCTGAGAGAACTCTTTGTCAAATTATTTCAATAGAAATACAAAGAAAATGTTCTTTAAGTTCTAAGTAGCACGGATAAAGTTAACTTATAGGCAAAGTGGCTTTATTATTGTTTCCAGATGTCAGTTTTGAGATGCAGAAAGGGCATTTAGCATTTGGGTCCATTAAAAGCAGTACAATTCAGGAGTCATTCAGCCTCATAGACTCTTGGATGAGAAAGTGAAGACAGGAATGAGAACCTATTGCAGTTGAAGGCACTGGACACGGATGGAGCCATAATGTGGAGTTTGGGTAGAATGTGTTACTTGAAAAGCAGCATCTGGACTCATGGACTCACTAACACAAATAACCCATAGTTTTGTTCTATGACCAAAAAGAAAAAAATAATTCCTTCAATCTGACTTTTTTTTTCCTTGGAGTATCAAAACTAACACACAGCAAGCCAGTTTCAAAGGAGACAGATACAGCTTCCCATTTCCCACTGAAATACAGAGACTACTCCCCCTCACCTTGCAGTCATCTCTGAGGACAATTACTGTGATTAAAGTGAATGTGCCCACTAAAAATTATACTTTTTCCCTCCTGTTGATTGCTCCCACTGTGTGCTGGGCTTTGCCAGCTTCCTGTGCTGACTCTAGGAATGAATATAGTCCCTAGACAGTACTTCTCATGGCATGCAGTGGGCCACAGGACTCATGGTCTACAGTGATGGGGTCCTTCAGATTTCATGAAGGCATTCAAGCACAGGGTATGGAACCCTGAAGCATAAAATCAAATAGAAAGCAAAGCCACTGCAGGCTCAGATACAAACTGGTGTACTACCAGCCAGGCGTTAGTAAGCGGCCTGCAGCCTGTCCTTCAACAGTCGTGTGTGAGCAGCAGGCAGAGAAGAGCTGGAGCACACAGTGCTTACAGCTCTTCCAGAGGTGGCATAGCCCTTGCCATGATGTTTTAGCTGTTTTTCTCTTTCTGGAGAGAAAAAAAAATGTAGTGAGAGTGATTTGGTTTATTGTCAGTCTTGCACAATAGCATTTCTAATGGAGCTCCTCCTGTGCAACCTCTTTTACTGGTGATGCTGTTGAGTATAAACTTGAGAAAACCTATCTTGACTTTTACATTTCAGGCCTAGTTTGGAGGCCTGGCATTTACAAAAGGAAGCACGAGCATATTTTAACTTATAAACAGAATAAAATTTATACAAAATCTATGGCAAATAAAAATACTGAAAGTCCACAGTTTTACAGAGGAACACTTCAGTACACAACTGCATAATGCTTTATTCTCTGGATTCCTTCAGGACACTGACTGCTTATATCTTTTTCACTAAGGAACATAGGACCCAATTCTTCTGTGACTGCACACTCACAGTTGCTATAGGTTTCAAGAGTGTGCCACATGTAGAACTGAGTAACTCAGATTCTAGGACCCTTGTAAAAAGATCTCTACTGAAGCGTTCCAGCATTTAAAGTTTGTCCCTTGTTTCTGTACATAAATTTCTATGAAGGGAGATTTTGTCTGTACATGGGTGAAGCCAAATGTGTAGATGATGCATATACATTACTTAACCAAAATAAATTTTTCATGTGTAGAATTTATTTTGGCTTTTCTTTATCCTGACTGTTATTTTTTTTTAAATACTTAACCAAAAAGTACAAACTGCACTTCAACGTAAAACCCTCAGGAAGTACAATAATATACCACAGGAGAAGACAATAAAAGTCATCAATTCATAATTCATAGCATTTCAGTAGCTATAGTAATATCTGCAAATAAGTTATTAGAACAAGCAACTTTACAAAAAACATAACAAAGATTATACCAACGCTCTCAAAGTCATTCTTTCTTGGATGACCTTCAGTGTGGGATTTTCATGAAGCAAGCCAGAGGTCATGACATATCTGACTTCATCTTTCTGATGTTTGCTTTATGCAGCTCTCTACAGAAATCTTTCATTTCTTAGTAAAAATATGACTCTACCATTAACTTAAATCCTACTGAAGTTGGTGGAAAGGTTCACATTGAATTAGTAAGACCTCAATGGTCCCTGAGTCACCCAAATATCCATCTGTTTTCTTGAAATTAAGTTATGTTTGAGGATGCAATTGCAACACTTGCTGGTGCAAGAGTTAGGGTTACAATTATATGGCTGTCAGGCTCCACCTTACAGAAATCTGGCCCACAATGCAAAGAAATAGGGAAACTTGAAGGCACTTCATACTCTTCTGATTTAAAGATGACCATACATAGCTCATTTGTTGCTTTTGTTCAATCAACACCCTGCACTTTTGTGCATGAAGTCATCCAAGAGTCACAACTAAAAGGTGCATATTCTAGGGACTGCAATTCCTTTGACACCTCTTTAAATTTAGATGATAAATATAAAACGCAACTGAAGAGAATCTGGTAAAGCTGATGCAAAAATATGTGGACTGCTGTGCTCTACTAACTACCTTCAGATGGCAATAGGCATTTCTGGAATTAAATCTTTCAAAACTAAGCTATTTTGCATCACCACCACTTAGCTCCCTAAGCTGAAATTGAAGATTGCTGAAACTGCATTGAAATGAGGTACCTAATTCCTAAAGCAACCAAAAAAGCTATTTTTCACCATTACCACATCTGGAGCCACCTAAAATTCCTTCACTGTGACCCTGATTGCCCTTGAATTTGCCCTCAAGGCCATGCAAAAGTGCCTCGAGGGTGGGTAAGAGGTCCCTCTTCTCCCACCTGGGTTCTACTGGGTTGCAGGTGTTTGAAAGTCTCCCCCATCCAAAGCCAGCCTTGTATTTGCTCTCAGTGGTCAGGCTGGCCCAGACCACTCACCTTCTAGAGCAACAGCAATGCTACTGTCCCTTTGGTATCGCAGCATTCAGCCAGGAAGGAAGAAGGGATCTTGACAGGCTTGAAAGGTGGGTCCGGGTGAACCTAATGAGATTCAATACTGCAAAGTGTAAGGTCTTGCACTTGGGCCAGAGGAATCCCATATCTATATATTTACAGTCTGGGAGAAGAGCTCCTTGAGAGGACCCTGCTGAGACGGACCTGGGGGTTCTGCTGGATGAGAGACTTAACATGAGCCAGCAGTGTGCTCTTGCAGCTCCAAAAGCCAATGGTATCCTAGGCTCCATCAGAAGAGGGGTGGCCATCAGGGACAGGGAGGTGATTGTCCCTCTCTATTCTGCCCT
>VZTU01008574.1:84156-143520 GCA_013400835.1 Zapornia atra | reverse complement strand
GGCAACCTTGTGTAGATCCAGGCCTGAAGGTTGGTGGCCCTGCCTGTGGCAGGGGAGTTGGAACTGTATGATCCTTGGGATCCCTTCCAACCCAGACCATTCTATGTTTCTATGTTTCTGTGAAGGGAGAACTCCAGACCCCCTGGAGTAACAGCTGTCACTTCCCTAGAGAGTGCATGCCAAGAGGATATTCCTTTGGTTAAACCCAGGTCGCTGTGCCGCTGGGAACCCAAGAGACTGCTTTCAAAAGGACACCATGAAATTTGACTTTGCAGGTTAGGAACTCAGGGAGACCAGGGTTCCAGGATCAGGAAAGCACACACCTACGTCCATTAATGCTGGCTACACATCTAGCCTTGGAATAACTTCTCTGTCCAATGGAGTCAGAATATTATCAAATTACAGGAAAGTCGTGTATCCTCTCCTCAGGAAAGTGCAGGTACATGATAAGCAGAAATGTTTTGTGAGGGAAATAAAAATACTTCTGTACAATATAAAGTAGCCAGTTAATTCAAATACTGTTTAGATTTAAAAGAACAAGTAGGTTACAAGGCTGGTTGTATATAGACAGAGTTTCCTTCTAGAAATTTATATTGTACTGCATGTAAAATTATCTTCCTTCCTGGGAAAACTATCAAGATTTGGATTATTCTATCCATCATTTGTCTGGGCAATATATTGAAATTTCAGAGGGGTTGTGAACTTAACTATTGCTTTGACATTAATTGTTCTTTTTTGATTGTTTCTAAATTTAATTTAATTTTTAAGGTGATTATTTCAGCTATTACTGCCTTAGATTTTGAGATTGAAGCTTTGAAAGCAAACCTGATCAAACAGAAAATTAGCTAGAAAATCATGTCAATACTTTTGAAATGTTTCTTTTTTTTTGTTTTTTAAAGAAATTCAGTGCAGATGGCTGATCTTCCCCAAACAATTTCACTTTAAATAATTTTGTATCACGTGGCAAAAGTGGATTTCTTAACATTTTCAGCAGCATTCCTAATCCTGGAGGAGTAGGGACTCATTATTTCTTTCAATGTGATGATAGATGGGCAGTCTGCTTTTTTACTTTTAAAGTGTTATCTGATGGTTAGAAACATAAACATAATACAGCATCTTAGAACCCACAAATGCCTTAGTTATTTAATAGAAGAATGAAACAAAAAACATCATTATGTTTTTTTCCCAGCATAGAGACCAGGCAGTCACCTTATAATGATTACGTGGGATTTTTGTTGGTGACACCACACAACAATTTTATCATGTGTATCAGTATAAGTTTCCAAAAAGGTTGACTTTTGGGGTTCCTTTTAATCATCAGAGGTCCATTGGTGTCAGTCTTCTAACAGAAAATGTAAAGGAATTCACTGGGTGAAAAAAAGGCTTATAATGAGATGAAATATGTTCAGGTTTAGGTTTGGAGAAAATGCTTCAAGCATTTTGTATTTTACAAACATTGTTAAAATCCCATCTGGTGTTTGTGAAGTATTTTACTATCTCCTGCTGGGCCAGGCAGACATTGGTTCTTATGTCTGTATGTTTCCAAAACATTAGGAAAAAAATTGAACGGACCTGGACCAAGCACAGCAAAATGATGGAATACTGTATTTCCATTCTTCTGCTTTTGGGAACAGAGACAAATGTCCTGATTACAGAAAAGATTCATCAGTTCCTGTAATGGAACTTCTTGTGAAAAATGCAAAGGAGTAAATTTCTTTTAAGTAGTTCAACATTCAACATCTTGCACATGATAGATTTTTTATGAGCAATAAATATATAATTTCTGTTTCAATTATATCCTTTATTTTCAAGGGAATTAGTTTAGAAAATATAAAAGCCAGATGAAAATGTGTTCCATTTTGATATACACATTTTTCCTTTTTGCAGTTGACTTTACATATTAATAATAAAATAAACAGAAAAGCAAAGTCCTCCTAATTTTGTATTCCTGGAGCCAGTATCATGCATACCAATGACCCATGTTCTCTGAAGTCAACGGGAACAGACCCATTTCTGGTCTTACATTGCATCTTGTCTCAGTTTTACTTTTATTTTATTTGATTACTGAAGCAATAAAAGAGGACAAATGAGAATCAATTCAGAGGGGGAAGGGTCAGTGGGTCTGCATTAGTTGCTTGTAGAAGGGAAATAATTATCTAAAAGGACACAGCAGTGATAGTATAGCTACTGCATACAACTGCATCTTAATGGCTTAAGAAATACCTATTTCCAAACACATTTTTTGCACTGAAGATCCTTGAAAACCTTTCCTGCATTCACTGATAATTCATAGAAAATGTAGATACATTGCCAAGACAAATGAAAAAGTCTTAGAGGAACAGAAGCATAAAAAGAGACTGATTGCTTTTTAAGATGCAGTGGTCATACCATTGGAATACAGGATGGAATTTTCCATAGACACTCTTGTGCCTTTTACCTGATAAATGGCTGGCAATACATTGAAAACCTTTTCTGTGTGGTTTTGATCGTGTATTTGCTATTTTCTTAAATGACAGACTTTTGATGAGAGTGTAATTCTTGCTGCATTTGTTCACACTTCGTTCCTCCACAAGTGATTTGCACACGTGGGGAACCATCTTCCTGCCTGGGGAGGTGGGGAGCAGGTACACGTGCAGACCCAGATTTCACATGTGAGCATTTCCAGAGACTGATTGCGTGTATAGTCAGTAGGTGCATCCCCACTTCCCTGCAGTCTTGGCTTTTGTGAAACACATTGTCCCTCTCATTCCAAGCCCTCAGTTTTCTCTCATTGCTGGGGTCATGCCCATTTGTAGAGCTAAAGAACAAAGCAGAGAATGTGAAGTCAACAGATCATCTGATGTATATAGAAAAACCATGGAAATTAGATTGCTCTCTGCTTCCCATTTTCTCTGACCAGTGCAAAAAACCCACTTCCTTTGTCATTTAAAATGGTATTTTCAAATATTGATCTAAGTAAAGATTGTTACAGCAATCTTCAATGTCATGATAACCATCATCCTGGATAAATGGCGTTTATTTCTATTTGAGGCACTTTGCTGAGTCTGCAAAGAGTTTGGTAACAGCTTCATGCTTAGCAGCAAATGGGAACTGTTAACTCTCTGGGAAACAGGGCGGAGGGGTGGAGGAACTCAGATGAGCTAATTGCTGTCTCCTCCATAGGGCAGATGTGCAATACAGGTATTTGTTCCATGAAGATCTGAATGTCTAATAAACTAGAACCAGAGGAGGACTTAGAGAAAGGTAAGTAGCTGAAGGGGAGTAGGAATTACTGACATCTGTAACAGCAAGGAGACAATAGCCTCTTCCAGCCCCTTTATGCTTTTTTAGGGGATATGGTGGTCAGTAGCGAGCTGGTGACCAGCTGTGGAGGGAACACGGAGGCACAGGGAGGAGTGATGGGAGAAAGGAGGCCAACTGCAGCTCTCCAGCAGGTGGGAATGATTATGGAAAGAATGACGACCTGTACCATACAAGTTATTGATGGTAGTTCCCAGAGGAGTTGAGTTAATAAAGCTGCAGTGCTAAATAAACCACATCCCTTGCATCTTGTCTTTCTTCCTGCATGTCCGGAACAACGCAGTGAAAGTCGATTGCCTCCCCTTCCCCCTGGGCCTCCCCCAAGACGCTGAAGTTTTCTTCTACTCTGTTCTACTCAGCTGTCATGGAAGTATTTAACTTTTGTTTTCTGTTAAAAGTACAAAATTATGAACATTGATTAGATTCCGATTCTACTTTTCTAAGAGGAGGTAGAAAATGAGAAAAGGAGTGGAAAGCAAACAAGAAGAAATATTACCTGTGACAGCACGTTGGGTTTGCCTTTAGCATCTGTTCCTAGGTCTGTGCTAAGGTGCATTTCTCCAGACTGGGCAGAAATTACTGTGTTTGCCTTATACTGTCCACGAGGGAAGCTAATGTCCAGCCGTCAGGTGACGGCCTTCTGAAGTCATTGTTCTTTTTAATGGTATGAACTTGTAAAAGGAGTTGTTCTGAGCAAGAGAATTGTGGGATGGAACTCACCTAAGCGCTAAATTCCTAGAACCTAAATTTCTGCCTTTTCCATGGTTCCTGTTGATCTAGAGCTATTTTATTCTATTAATTTAGTGAGAGTACGTATATTGTCCATTTTAGAGACAGTTACTCTCTAGGTATTTTCCACAAGACACAACATATGGCAGCCCTGATCCTACATCATGATTTCACATTTGCTCTTACAATTCCAGTCTTAATTTTCATTATGTTCATCACTGATGCTAAATGGCATTATTCAGCACAACTTTGGACAACTTCGGTTCCAAGTCCTGTCAGAATGGAAGAACATTTGAGTGAGTGGGGACTGGATGACTAGCTTCAACACCACATCTATTATTTAATAGCTTTGGCTTGCTATTTCCTTGCATATTGGTATGCCTGATTCCAAGTCTATCATAGGAGAAACATGTGCCAGAGTGCTGCTTTATGGAGACTTTAAACACTGGTGCTGTTGCTCTGGATATGATTCTTTGCACAATTACTTGTACAGTCTATCTAGAAATGGTACAATCTGCTTTGGCAGGGGGGTTGGACTTGATGATTTCTGGAGTTCCCTTCCAACCCCTACAGTTCTGTGAAACTGGCCCATTACCAAAGTATCAAAGTTCTTTCTGAGTATTTAAAAATAAAAATATCTGTAACAATATAAGCTGCTCTCTATTTTTCTTTTTCTTTGACCAGTGTGTGGGAAACTTCATTAGTTTATAGCTTGCTTGGATGGCCATTTGTGTACTTTTGCATGTGATTGAGTGTGAGAGCTCTGTATTTATACTGAGAACTCATTGAGAAAAGTACAATAACTATACATTTATTTCTCAAGGTGGTGCCATTTCTGTTCATTCTCCTGTGAGTCCTACAATCCAGGTCAGGGTTTCCCAGGCAGGGAACCTGCATCATTGATGTGGAGGTCATCAGCCAGAAGTGGGGTTGTGGTCCTGAAACTAGATGCACTGATATAAATGCTCGGGAGCAGCTCATCTGGGTTAGACTATTGATAAATGGAAATTGAATGAAGGTAATGTATGAAGGAACATTTATTAATTTATCAGCAAAGAATCTTGTTTTAAGCCCAAGAGGAAAGGAATTGAAAATTGAAAATTTAAAATGATGGGCATGGGCTGCACCGCTGTTTACTAGCAAGTTGAGCATTTTGTGTGCAGTGATTTGTTGCTATTTGGGTATCTGCTGTTTTTGTAAAATCATTACTTCTTCCTGTAACAGTACTTCTCAGACTTTTAAAAGCTGAGCCTGCTTTCAAAATTACATCAAACTCACTGCTTTTCCATGAGCTTTTAAGGTCAAACATCTTAGAAAATGTATATTATAGTTTATCTTTATTGCATACTGGATTTTACTGCTTACTCTCAGAAACACTGGGGTAAGGATTCCTACTAATGTGCTTTTTCCTTTGTACATGCATTAGTAGTGAAACAGTGATCAGTTTTGGCATTAACACCTCTTGTAATCAGTGGATCAGTGTTAATTGCAGTCAGACCCTTCTGAACCAATTGCTTCATTTTTTGCAGGCACACCTTTCACAAGCACAAGAGCTATAGATTTAATTTTTAATAATGGCAGCTCAGCCTCTGTTAGGAGAGTTTCACACTAAAGCTAGTCCATATTCCAATAAATATATTGAGAAATGTTATTCTATAATTACCAGATCTACAGCAGGCAAGTGGAAAATTCTTTTCACACATCAGGACTAGACCTTTTATAAAGATAAAACATTTTGCAGACTGCAGAACTTTTGCAGTCATGGTTATGATCTTGGGTAAAGTTAAAATGAGGGTATTTACTTCCATTGACTGAATTCCAACATTAATTTAGACCTAATCATACTCAGATCTAATCAACTTGATCTCTGTTTCCCAATGAAGGGTGAAAAATTTCCCTCAAATCCCTTTTGTTCCCTTGGGTTTTACTTGGTTTCAAATGTAAGAATCTAACCCTATAATTTTTCAGGTGTATTTGGATGTGAAAGCCTTTAGGGAGCAAATCACTTAATTATGAAGTGTTGTTCTGTGAAGTATGATTGTATTACCACAGCTTTAGATATCAAATGTTTTGAATTTGTTGAAGTACAATGCTTCCTAACGGCTCCTGATGCTCAGTGTGTAGGAAGTTTGGCTGGTGTGTATCCTTGATACAGATGCGTATCCTTGCCATCCTGTCCCAACCTCCAAATTTTCTTAGGAAAGAATGAAATGCAGAATGTGGATGCATACCAATAAAGGGTCTGTTGCTGTCTGGACACAGCAAGATCTGCCCCAGCGTTAATAACAACTGTAAAGACCAACATTCATTTCATCAACTGTTTTTAAGCAACTGGGTCAATGATACTTTTGACAATGTGAATGGTGAGCATTTAAATTGCTTTCACAGAAGCGGTTAACACATTGTACCACTAATTATGTGATTACAGAGGAGCTATTTATCAATTTACTTTTACAGGAACTGTTTATTTTTGATTTAACCTTTGAGTTTTGCTGTAGTTCGAAACAGAGCCTCTCACAGAAGGAAGCTGTTAGTAGTGGCTAGTTTATAAAGTTTGGGGCCCAACAAAAATACCATCCAAGGCCAGACTAGATGTTTTATGAAAGTTCCCTAATTCCACACATGAAACATGAGTTAAGTTTCAGTTAAAAATAGACCACAATTTTATTTATAAATATTACTGTTTCTTAAAATGTGGGTGTCAGCTCATGCAAGCATAGATAACTGGTGACACATAGAAGAGGCAAGGCAACCTTTGTTGTATCTACCTTAGTTCACTCCCCTACTCTTTTAGCAATCCTACATTTTGGTTTTTATAAGGTATAAGAAATAAAGATAGCAAGCTTTGCTCATGATCTCTGGCATTTACTGGCTTTAAGTGGAAATATTTTGCTAGGGACGAATTAATAAACTGATCTGCCTTTTTTTAGAGTTACAGGAGCTGTAATGTCTCTAGATCTCCTGGTAGGTCTCCTAGAGATGAGGAATTTTGCGTGATCAGTGAAATATGAATGTTGCACCAAAGGTGAGCACGCACACTGCTCAAGTGGAGTAAAAATGTGGAGCAATGAGACTATTAGAGGGAACAGTGTGTACTAAACCTGTAACCAGAATGGCATTAACCAACACAGGCTGTCCTTTTTAAAAGTTAATTCAGGATTATATGGAATGGACTGTTCTCAAACCTGGGAATTTATGCTCTGTGCTCCCTTTGGAGGACTCTGGATATGTAGAATAAATGCAGGGCAGCACGCCCTGAGCTTTGCCTGCAGAAGCAAATTGCATTGGTTTAACTTAAATTTTTAAACAGATTTCAGTTAAACACTCTGTGAGGACATGGATTGCTTAGTTGAAGTATTAGATAGGTTTCAGACTAACTGACCTGAAATAGCAATGTTTGCAGTGCTTTTTATACAAAAAGCCTCAGAGAGTACTGCAGACACTGCAAGGTTGAGCCTAAAAAAGAAGAAAAGCATAGAATTTATACAGACTGTTATTTAAAGAGTGTCTTTGAACTCAGAAAGTACTTTCGTAAGAGCTGGGCAATCTGTCCAGTTCAGAGCCCAAGGACTAGGTCTATCAAAGACTTCAAAAATTAGGCACCATGCCCCTAGACTGGGTCTGACATCCTGTGCTAAGTGCTACTGTTAGCTGTGCTGGGCACGGGATGAATATCTGCAAGACTCCTGTACAGGGCACTTTGTACAGAGAGCCCGAAGGACTTATTGGGAATCTCGATTCTCTGCTGAGGGACAGAATCTGGCTTGCAGCTTCAGAAAGTGTGCTTTTCTAACTTTGGATGCCTGGTTAAGAACCCTTTTCATGGGGGATGCTCAAATTTCAGTGTATTTCTTTGGTTACATGTTTTCTGTTAGTGCAACAGCCATCCACTTCTCTTAATAGATAGCCAACTTGAGGAAGTAACAGTCTGAGGACTTGGGAGAACTGGGATCACTACCATTGGCTTGAGGGGCAGGCAAGTGAACCTTGCAGACTTGGTCTCTTGAAGATTACATCAGGGACTTGGCCATCACACACTGAGGCTTCTAGTTTATGTTTTATTCTCCCAGGGTGTCAGCATGTCAGTTGTGCAGACCTGCATGTTGTTCCACATTGAGATGTGATATGATGAGATTCAAGAGTCCCATATAACCAAAGCAGAAATGCTAATTTCTTACTTCTCAAAAAGATGCTTTTAAATTATACCCTGCCCATCTTAACTGAAGTTCGGACACCATCTATAAAAGCATTCAAAATTCACTGATCCAGAAAGGCCAAGAGGAACCCTGTTTCTGTACTTCCTATTTAGGATACAGACCTCACAGTGACAGTTCCTGATTTTTGTCCCTGTTCTAGCCTCAGGAGCAAACACCAGGACCCAGAATACCCCACCTGGGTGACAAATTGTCTCCATTGCTCCCCCGCAGAAACAAACTCTGCTGTAAATCGTTGTAATGCAACTGATCTTTTCTACACAATAGCCTTGATACAAGCCAACAGATCCAGAGGTAGAATTTGAGTCCTCTCAAAATATGTCCTTAAGATGTTGAATTTGCATTTCTCACTTTCTGGGTAAATTCTGTAAGATCTCCAGTAAAAAGGGTGCTTCTACCTCTAGGTATTGAAAAAATAAACTTGATGGCTCATAACTGCTGCCTCTAGAAAGTCAAGTTCCATGAGTATATGTTAAATGTCTCTATGAATGTCTGTTACCAGGGATTTTAAGCCAGTGGAATATGTGTTTTCTGGATCTGGACCATATCTAGGCTGTCAATGGCAGAGAAAGCACCAAATTAAATATATACACACACTGGGAAAATTTATGCAATTTCAAGATTAGGCAACAGCTGATGAGCCTTATTTGAATCCCAATTTTGGTCTCAGGTCCTCAGTTCCAGCTTCAGACCAACTTTAAATGGCTACATCCTTCCTGGATATAGCACAAACGCTTTAGAGAATGCTAGTGCCTGTGTTCAAGCAGGCTTTTTCATGGAGCCCCAGAGGAAAAGATGATACTCTTTAGTCTTCTTAAGTCTCCGTACTGTGGCAAGTATTGTCTCTTTTTCACTATTGAATAACCAAAACTTGCATGTTCATGTTGATCTGTAGAGAGCTCAAATGTAACTTCTTTCCTCTTTCCCTAGTTTCAGGGGTCAAATACTCCAAACAAAGAGTTTGGAGGGTTTTGGTATAACTTTGTTAAGGTCTCATTATTGCTTTTGTGAAGTAAGGTGTAAGTCAGATTGTAACATATGTGTTTCTGTGCATGTTAATTACATTTTACAAAGCTAATTAATCTAATCCCAAACACCACAAAATCTCCTTAGCACATAATAATCAGAGATTTGTAGTGGGAATGGAATAGAAAGAAAGGGCAGTTGTTACAGAAATGCAGAGGGAATTTTTTCCTGAAGAATCTTGACCTAGAAGCTGTGTACACATATTTCTTTTGTTAGAAGAAGTGTTCTAAAAGGTGAATACAATAGTTCTATATTTTCTCAGGGGAAACTTCAAGTACCAATTGTATTACTACTATTCAAAATTATATGGATATGTATTAAAATGGAAAAAGTGTTGCATTCAGTAACTTGAAAATATTCTTGATTTTAAAGCTTCTTATAAGTCTCTTCCTGCTTTAAAAACAGAGAACCTACAGTTAATCCATCAAGAGTGTTAAAGTGTTAAACAGTGATTATTGACCTTTTCGGTTGCTCTCAGATGCTAAGAAGTAGAAAACATGGAAGTAGATTATTTGGGGTGTAAGAGCTTACAGCTCAGATTCATTTTATAAAACTAATGCCCCAAGAAAATAAAAAAGTAGATGTTACCTGTTGGTAAACATTCTATTAATAATTTCAGCCTGTAAAATATAAGTGGTAGGGGAATAGATATATGAGACATAGAAAAGAATATAGATAGATAGGTGGCTTGTTTTTCATGGCTCGGATTGAGAGAAGCATGTCTGTTACTTACACTGTTTACCATCTATTAATTCCTAACCCAAAATTAGAATTCACTGAAATGTGGAGGCCAGTGCATCAAGGGGATTCCTCAGACAAATATCCATGAAACTGTGTGCCAGAGAGGTCGGCTTTGACACAGCTTTTCAGCAGCTCACAGGGGTGATCTAAGCAGATAGAAATCCTGTGACTGGCAAACCTTTTGTTGGAAGTACTACCCCCCAATTTGCCACATTGATGGCAGAGAAGCTGCTGTTGATGCACTGCTTTTCATAGCCTGGCCAGTGGTCTTGATGGCAGCTCAGGGAATTGGATTCCCAGGCCCCCAGCAGCGTCATGCATAGTGCCTCTTTTCTTCATTTTTAGGGAAGTAAAGGAAGAGTTTATTTTAGCCCAACATGCAAAACTTTTCTTTTTGTGTAGTGCAAGAAGCATGAACTCAGTGGGAGGTCCATGAAACAGAGCCTGACTGCTCCATTAGCGTTTTGGTCCTATTTTAGGACAACATAAGGAGGCTTACAGCATTTAGAAATGTTTTGCTCTCATCTCAATCTGCCCCACAGCTGAGTTCTGCATAGAGAAGGCCAAGTCTGGGGGTATTCCAATTTCCCAGCTGTGTATTTTTTATGTAATTATTCTTTCTCCCCTCCCCCACTCTGATAGCTTTTCAAAACTAATGAAAAAAATTAAAGGCAATTAATTCAGTTCAAGATTTACTTCTACCAAAGTCACTCTCTACCCTATGCTCATCTTTATGATTTTATTTCTAAAAAAAGAAAATAAACACTGCTACTAGTAGCTTGAAAAATTGTGGGCTTAGTGTCTGCCCATGAACAAAGTCAGAGGAAGCTTCACTGACCTCCCCTTGCTTCCTCTGCAGGAAGAAGAGCCATGCCTGTTATTTCCATCACCACAAGTTTAAACAAGCCATGGTGTCTTCGCAGCAGCTTGGCCATCTGCCCAGGTGAGTTCTGTGCCTGGCAGAGCCAGGGTCCATCAGCAAGCAAGGGCATGCTTTAGAGAAACTCTTCTAGTGGAAGTCATGTGTCCTCAGTAAAAACAAACCCCCACTGCAGGGTTTTTTTTAATAATGCATTATTACTCATTTCTGTAGTGATTAAAGTCTTGGGTTTTTTTCAGATTTTAGTTTCTGTATACTGCAGGAAATATATCGCATTAGCTGAATTGATTGATTGACTTAAGAAGCCAAAATGGATTTCTGCTCCTGTGATTAGAACATATGAAATAATGCGTATCATAGTAACAGTTGATTTTGTTTAATTCTTTCTGCAGCCAACTTGAACTAAGTTTTCAGGTTCCTCAGGTTTTGATTCTTTCAGGCAAAACTATCGATGCATTTGGGTTTGCAGCACGCAGAAAAAATATTCAGAACTGCTTTGAGTTTATGCCCTCTAGAGCAGCGATTTTGTCTCTAAACATGAAATTGATATTTAAACACACCACAAGTTTTCATAATTTTCAATGTTCCCTTCAGGTTCCCATTCTGTGTAGGGAGTGTTGTAACTAATTTGCATCTCTTGGTCGAAGGCAGAAGTATCTTAAATGTGGGTCAGAAATGGATCTGTCTGCAAAGGCTGGCTCAGTACTTTCCCAAAGTTTAGGAGTATTTAGATCTGGGAACTTGATTTTGGTTAGGCTTGTTCTTTGATATCTTTGGATGAAAGGCAGCCTATTAATATGGAGAGCAAATTTTTCTGCCATGGTTACACCAGTATTGCCGAATTAATGACAATGTGGTCACATTCTGTAGCAGGGTGGAAAATTTGGCCCAGAGCATTTATTATAAGTAGCAATAAGGAAAAGAAACCTATTGAAGAGAAGAAACACAAAACTGTAAATGACCAGGCATTTGACCTCTCGCTAACTTCACTTGCCAATCTGATGATTTACTCCAACTTTAACACTTTATGCAACCAAGCCAAATTCACTGTATAAAACATTTTATTACAACAACCCTGACTCCCCTGCCCTTTGCCTTTTCCAAGAGATTGAAGGGTACATATAAATGGCTAAAAGACCTGAGATTGTTTAGCTGTCTGTATTCGGTATGCCTCCAGGCTTATTTGCTCCATAAAGAAAAACAGCTACATATTTTAAGAGGACAGAGAAGTTTTAATTGTGAAATATCCAAGAGGCTTTATTGTAGGCTTACGGGTCTGCACTACAGATTTCTAATAGCAAACAATAGAAGTGAAAAATAATGGGTTTAATGCATTAGTTATGGGTTGGCAATGGACAGATATGTGGTGCTTATTCTCTGGCTGGCATGGCACAGCATCGGCATTGAGTCCTTACTAAAACAAAAAAACGGAAAGTCAAACAACAGTCATGTCAAATTAAACCTCTTTTTGTTTAATTTTTCAAAGTGATTCATTTAGCTGGTTGGCAGAGAGTCAAACTGATAGCTAACAATAGTTCATTTATTTAACGTCGCTTTCAGTACCCTGTAGCCACTTGACTGTATCAGAACTTATCTTCGGTAATTCTCTTTGAGCTGTGAGGATAGTCCAGGAAACTGGAGTAGGTCAGCTGTACATGAAGGTGCAGCTCACATGGTGGGGCAGTTTGTGCTTCATGAACCCTAGAATTGGGGAGGGATTTTCGAGAACAGTTAAAGCTTACTTTTAATCTGAAAAATGAATAAAACTGATATCACTATGTTCCATGTTTGCTGAATCTCAACAGTGCAAAAAAATAAAGAGCTCAGTTTATGGAGAAAAAAATGCTTTGTGTAAACTGCCAATGTTGAAAGTACCCTGTGAGAGCACGTAATGAAAATAAGATCTTTCCTCACTACATTTTCTCACCCGTTATAAAACTTTGGGGATGGTAAGTTAGTCTCTTGGAGATTTCCATGGAATTCTGTTTTCTTCAATAGGGTTGCAAAAACCCTGTCTCTATTTAGAATTAGCAAACAACTCTTCAGTTTCGCACAAACATGAGTAAAACTAGTCATAAGCACTTTTTAGTAATGGTACTATGGGGCTTATAGAAATAAAGTTAAGCAAAGGTTATTATGTCAATAAAGTCAGTAGATACAAACCTAATAATCAGAGAGGAAGCAGATCGGTTGAGAAAGAACATAATATTTACAATAGCTGTGAGTGTTGATAGCAAAGTTTTTTCAGTTCTGTTTAATAGAATTTTGTGTGACTGTTGCATGGTGTTTGATCAAGCAGCTCTGGCATAGGTTGTTGACCCAATGAAAACAAGTGTAGTGTATGACAGTTCTCTGGCATTTTAAAATTGTGCATCATGTAGTATAACTGTATACAGAAACACTACAGTGAGTGGGAAAATATGAGCAGCCTACACATGGAAGACATCTGTTTAAATCCCATGTATAGTGTGTGCATGTTTGTTTGTTTGATTGTTTATTTGTTTGTTTGTTATAAAGGGCTGGATCATTTTGATCTTCAATTTCAGTTTTTACATTTTTTGTCTAAACTTTTCCATATATTCATGCTCAGACAAGGTGATCTGTGGTAAAATACTTTTATACATAAGACCCATGTATTCTATATTAAAGAAATCTCTCTATTACTCACCTGTGGTGAGAATTATATATAGTTACAAGGGACAAGCTTTCTTAAAAACCAAGTAGTCCTTTCACCTCTGTTCCTGTAAGTATGCTCTGTCTGTGCTGAAAGCTCTTGTGCCTGTGATTCAATTTTAGTTTTGTCTTCTGCCAAATAGTTATTTTAGAATAACTTTCAAGTGCCAATTTTCTTAAAGAAAGCATAGTTATCCATGATTTGACTTATATTTATGAATATAAAAAATCTGATGGAATAAAAACATTTTTCCATAAAATGTGCATAGCTGTTGATAAGTAGAAGGATTCTATTAAAAAAAAAAAAAAAGACCAGAGAAAGTGCATTGGTCTATCATCCCTGGGGATTTCTTTATGTGATCCTTATGTTAAACTGCATTTAACATATAACTTTTAGTATTTCTTGTGTTCCTGCATGTTTAATATGTTGGGAAAGGTTTATGTCCTCCAACATCCTAGTGATCCAAGCCAATGAGAATTTTTGGTAAGTATGGGTCTCTAGTCAGTCAAATCAGGAGTTGATTCTGATCAAGAGGAAGCTTTCAATCTAACAGGGTAAAGAAATAATCGATATTTCCAAGGAAATAATATGTAAACAATGCAATATCCATAAGAAATATTCTGCTATGGTATGTATTTTCTGGTGGGTTTAAGAGTAATGTGAAATACAATAGTGAAAAACGATTTCTAAATGTGTGTTTCTCACCACAGTATAGTAGATGTATTAAAAGTACTCTGATGAGAGGGCTAGGAAGGATACTAGTATTGAGAATATGCCCATTATAATGAGAATTAAGAACCACTCTGGTGTAATAGAGGCCCACACTGCTAAGGACTTGAAAATAGAAAAACATTCAAGAAATGCAAAATCAATACAGCATCAGTTAGGGTTTATATAAAAGCAATGTAAAAACCACACCAAGTATAATCTTATTGATATTTATTAGGTGTTATTTATATTGTACCAGCAGTGATGTAGATGTTATGTAGGTAGATATATAAATAACATTTTCGCCCAAAATTTAGATCTAAATGCCTATGTACAGAAAAAGCAAAACCACAGGAAGGGAGGTACCAGGATTGTTCATGCCAATGCAAAAATGACCTGCTATGTGTAGTGCTGGTGGTGTTGGCATGGGGCTTACAGCACATTTTATACTGTTGAAATGTATACTTTGGAAATATATACCACAGGGTAAAAATTCAGTCATGAAATTGAGTTTTGCCTTTGACATCAAAAGGTCCATGGTTTCACTCAGGTAGGTAGTTCTGTCAAAGTACAAGAAAACATATGCCTGGGGAGAGTATTAGTCAATAACTAAGAGGCAAGTAATAAAATTTTATAGTTGATTTTCTTGAAAGCCCTTTTAGTTCTGGAAAAAAACCCCAGGAGTCAGTGTCGAGGTTATGCTTAAAAGTTACAGCCTAAAGTATGTGTTTCACCTTACACAGTGAGAAAGTGGAGAAAGTTTGGTCAACTTTTGGGCTGTGGCTTTGCTTAAATGAAAGTCAGAGACAGATCACATTAAGGGATCACATTAAGAGACAAGAATTTTATTCCAAAACATATATGAGTTTTGGTTTCCACAGACTTCACACATAAGCACACAAAGGTGACAAAAAGAGAGTGAGTGCTGAAAGGAGGCCACTTCTGCAGTATGGGTTGTGCACATACCTCTTTTCTCAGAGCAGTATGATACTTCCTAGACACTCAAACCATGATACTTCCTAGACACTCAAACCATTTAGAAAACTGAATGTAAGTCACCCATCTCCCCAACAGCCTGAGGTGTTTTTTCATATTTGCCACAGTTTTAAATAAAAGTGCAAGGAATCATGTATTTTTAGCAGGCTTAGTCACAGAAAAATATGATTGCTTGCTCAGATAGTCTGGTTCATTGCTTATATTTGAGAATGAAGTATTGGTGGGAATATGTCACTATGATGGACTTCTATTTTTCAGCCATAGCTTAGGACATACCATTCTGAAGATAGTTAAATCTCCGTGATGTTACAGCACACGTATTTCTTCACCAACAGTTTCTGATGCAGTTGGAGGGCACTGGGAAGCCTTGTAAGCTTATAAATAGTTGGAACAGTCTGTATTTAAGGGATACATTATAGAAAATGACCTTGAACTGGGCTATTGTAAGTTCAATTAGACGGATGCAGAGATTCAGACCTGTAACTGGATTTAAGATTTCAACAGGCCAGAGTTTGCTGTTACGTGTACAGGTACATGCCTTTGATGAGTCGCAACAGCTTTACAAGTGAACACCTGTCAGCTGAAGCACAGAAATTATCTGTAAACACACTTCAATCATGAAGAAACACATTAGTTCAAACCTCTCTGAAAGTAATCAGCTGCCTTTTACTGTTTAACCACCAGCTGCACATAGATGACCACAGAGAAGCAGCTGACAAGCCACAGGTTAAGATGATGCAGAAATTCCTCACTGTGTTGATGCACAGAGATACCTAGGGATGAAGACAGAAGCTAAAGACCTAAAATAAGTAGCTGGATTGTAAAGACATTAAAGAAACCATAGTTTTAAAAGGCCACAAAAAGAAAGAAGAATTTAGACTGCTTTTCAGTAAGTAGACTAGAATCATAGAATCACAGAATCATAGAAAGGTTTGGATTGGAAGGGACCTCAAAGATCATCTAGTTCCAACCCCCCTTGCCATGGGCAGGCACCCCTTCACTAGATCGGGTTGCCCAAAGTACCATCTCACCTGGCCTTAAACACTACCAGGGATGGACTAGCTGCAGGAATAAAATGAAGTGTAAATGGGAATAAAATAACAGAAGTGAAACCACAATTACAGGTGATTTTATGAGAAGGGTAACCCACTCAACAGTGGCCACACTTTTTCAGAATTTATACCAAAACACAGTTCTAATGGCAACTATTTTAAATCAAGCCTACTGAGTTAGTGATGGAGCTACCTCTGAAGACAAGCATCTTGCATCTGTTTGTGTAAGGAAAGGAAACTGCTCTATGCAATGCAGACTTGTGAGTCTGGCTCAGTTAATACACGTTTTAAAACAAGTTTTGAAGGGAAAGAACATTAAAGCTACAGATAAAAGGGAAGTTTACCAAAGCAAAATATACCAAACTAACTTGATCCTTTTTTGTTGTTCTCTTTTTCTTTTATATAGGATGCCTTCATTTTCTAGAAGTAAAGGAAATTAAGAGGGCATTTTCTGCCTGTCCTTCTATAATGAAGTTGTTATGCTGCTGAAAATTAAAACACATACTTGCTTGGCGAAAGTGGAATTTAAGAAAGCAACTGTGAGATGACCATGGTAGAGGATTTAGGGCAATATTGAAAAAGGAACTACTATGCTGGGGGATAGGTAATTAGGACTGATCCTTAAGAAGCTGTACTAGGAAAAATCTTTTCATTGATAGCCTTGCAAGAAGTATAAGAACTTCCTGGGAGTGCAGTATTGGGAAACTTAGCCCATGAAAATAACCTCACTGCCTTGAGGTCCGGGGAACCAGATGTGACATTCAGCAGTAAAGAACTTCAAAGCATTGCAGAAAGGTACAGTAAAGAAAATATAAAATCTTGTTATGATTTGAGAACTCATCAGATGGAAATAGAGATCATGAGTGGCCTGATTTCTGTCTATCAGTCTAGTAGATGGCTAGAAAACTTGATTCACTGTTTTAAATATCACCCTTGGGTCTTCTTATGCCTTCCTCTGCTGTGCTAAAAATCGATTTGTTATCAAAAATTTCATCCCCAAATGGATATTTGTAGAACATGATCCAGTCACTTTCTTAATCAACTAAATAAATAGAGCCTCTGACACTTCTCTCTTTACAAAAGAATTATTCCCACACTACTAGCTATTCTTATAGCTCCCTCCTGAGTCCCTGCCATCAGGATTCCTTTAGAAATGCAGACAGCAGTGCATTTCAACAGTGATCTCATTAATACCATATTACTAAGAAATTATCACTCCTGACACTGCTATGTATCCCTCTCTTCAGGGACTATGTTTTTGCCTATACCATATTGGAAATGGATATTAGTAATCATGATTTTGACAAGTTGTCCAGTGATACTGTGGCTTAGGATACTCTCCCTGTTCCTCTGAATTTGACTTATTGTCTTCATTCCTAAGTATTTCTAACCTTGTGTTTAGTCATATTAAACAACTCATTTATTTACCACTCAATAAAGGTCAGCCTATATAGGTGGCTTTACATGTTATTCCCATAATATGTGGAAGGTTATCTGCAAGTACATAAGGTAAATAAGATCCCACCTTAGATACAGAGAGATTTTTCTAGGCTTTGTTAGAAGTTGACCCTACCAGGGATGAAGTGAGGATCTCTATTTACAGAGCTTTTAAAAAAAATCTACAAATTAAATTAGAAATTGTTAATATCTTTATGTAACAATTAACAATATACAAGTGTCTTCATAATTTTTAATGTGTAGATAGCTATGTCTTTATGTACTTATATATATAAATATTTATATTTAATATTTATATTTTAATATATTTACATTTAATATATACTTAAGTAATTTTAAAAATCAGTATATAGGGGTGCAAGTCTTCATACAGTTACCCCTCCATAAACCACCAACATTAAGAGTATTTGATCTGGTTCATTAGAAAATTCCTAGTTCTATGAATAATAAGCCAAAAAAAAATATTTAGTAGTTCCTTAACAAATAAGTACAGTAAGGTAATTCTGTGTGAACTGAAAAAATATAGTAGGGTACTATGAACTGATGTTAAGGCTAGAATAGCAAGAAACACATGCCATGTAAACACAGAAATCTTGCCTTCAAAATTAAATCCTATATACTTAACACCATTGTAAAAGCTATTTTACTGTACGGCACTGCAACCTGAAGACGTATCAAGCTGCTGCTCTCTGAACTCCACTTCTTTATAAACTGTAGCTGTAGGCTAGCTCTATATAGGCAGGCACACTTAAACCAGCAGCCAAAAATAATCACAAATGAAAGGCTCTGGAGAGACATGAAATGGAAAATGAGAGGAAGCCAAAATGTAATTAACAGCATAGCAAAGCAAGCATTGACTTAGAATACTTCTTGCCACACTGCCCAGGGTACCCCAGAAATGTAGACACCTTTGCTGTTTGCTGCTCCAAAGGGGAGTGGAAGTGAACTGAGCCAGATAGAGGTGGTAGGGCCATTGAGAGTTTACAGGCCTCCTTGCTGGCAGAGGAAAAAAGGTAATTTTCTGTGCCCAGGTGTTTCCCACTGCCCCAACTCCTCCCAAGTACATGGAGAAGGCAAACATTAGGTCTGGGGCTGCCCTACTACTCCATGAAACTGATGTCATATATAGCAACCTGCATGATCTGTGTCTAAACCCTATTTGTTTCCTGGGTAAATCAGAATCAATTGGTTTGTGTTGGAAGGGACCTCAAAGACCATCTAGGTCTAACCCCTCTGCCATGGGCAGGGACATCCTCCACTAGACCAGGCTGCTTAAAGTCCTATCCAATCTGGCCTTAAACATTGCCAGGGAGGGGGCAGCCACAGCTTCTCTGGGCAGCCTGTGCCAGGGCCTCACCTCCCTCACAGTGAAGAATTTCTTCCATTTATCTCTTCTAAATCCCCCCTTTTTTTTGTTTAAACTTGTTACCACTTGTTCTGTCACTACAATCCCTGATAAACAGTCCCTCTCCATCTTTCCTGTAGTCCCTTCAGGTACTGGAGGGCTACAATAAGGACTCCTTGGAGCCATGTCTTTTCCAGGCTGAGGAAGCCCAACTTTCTCAGCCTGTCTTCATAAGAGAGGTGCTCCAGCCCCCTGATCATCATCATGGCCCTCCTCTGGACCCATTCCAACAACTCCATGTCTTTCTTGTACTATGGGCCCCAAAGCTGGAGGCAGTACTCCAAGTGGGGTCTCACCAGAGCAGAGGAGAAAAGAAATCACCTCCCTTGACTTGCTGTTCAACTTTTGATGCAGCCCAGGATACAACTGGCTTTCTGGGCTGCAAGCATACATTACCAGCTCATGTTGAGCCTCTCATCCACCAATAGCTCCAAGTCCTTCTTCTCAGGGATAATCTCAATCCATTCTCCATCCAGCCTGTAGTTGTGTTTGGGATTGTGCTGACCCATGTGCATGTTAACTTGGCCTTGTTGAATGCCATCTGGTTCACATGGGCCCACCTTTCAAACCTATCAAGGTCTCTCTGGATGGCATATTTTCCCTCCACTATGTTGACTGCACCACACAGCTTGATGTCATCAGCAAACTTATGAGGGTGCACTCTATCTCACTCTACCGGGTCTCCAACAAAGATGCTAAACATTTATACATTTCTCCCTAGAGATGTCATTTCCTATCACCATGAATGACAGTGGTAAGGTTAAAAAATAAAATATGGTATTCTTTTGGACGCAAAACTGGAGTTATAAGACGCGACATGGCTTAAGCCCTCCACTTACAGACATGTAATGCATGATTGAAGGACTCAATCTCTTATTCCAAGCAACAGAGTCTGGAAAAACAACCCAGTCTTCCCATGCAATTAAAATGGGAAACAGTCACAAGAAGGCTTAACTTCAGAATAGCAGTTTTACTGGCATTAAACACTGTGAGAGTTATACATTAGTCTGTCAATTAAAATACTGGCTATATTTTTGAGCTAGTGTCCAAAGAGTACTTTGGAAATAATTTTCCATGTTAAATATAAAATTACTAAGCAGTTTATTACTGTCAAAGTCATTCAACACAGACATCCTTGACTCTAATGCAAATCTCCTGAGGGATGTATTTATGGCAGAATACATGTGAAGCGTTCATTTCTGAGCATCCCTGTAAGCCGTCTGAGGCAGAAACCCTTCATGGAACTTTCCACTGTGTATTGCTTTCCTACCCTCTCAGTGATTTCTTTTATGTCGTTATGGCTCAGTGGTTGTTAGGTGAGGGAACTGGATACAATGCTGTTGCTCTAATTAGAGTGTGGTGATTATTCAGTGGAAATTGCCTTGCTTTTCTTTCACTGCTTTGTTGACCTTCCTGTTTGAGCTTGTAAATCTTCTCTGTCAGTCTCTGTATTCCATCTTTCCATGCACTTTAAAAGTTGAGGTTGGGATGGGGATTACTATCTCCAAAACTGTCTGTATATACAAAGCTTTTCTTTCTTTTTTTTTTTTCCCTTTCAAAAATACTACATTTTGCTAAGAAAACATTGTGAGAGATTCTTTGTATTTGGCTAAATCCTGATGGTTTTACTGAGAATAATATGCGCTAATCGTGATAAAATGTCACCCACTCTTAAGATCCCTTGGCCCCAAATTATTTCCTCTGCCATAATCCTTAGGAGTGAATGAGTATTTTGAGTTAACTGGGATTATGTGATCAAGACTCTATCAGATTAAACTGCTTTGCTGCTCAAAAGAGCTCGAATCTGGCCTTTTGATTATACTTGTAGTTTTCAACATGTAGTTCTTCCTCTGCCAGCTTTTGATATTCCTGAGGTTTTTTTTCCTCCATCTTTCTTATTGAAGCAAAATCCAACCAAATGGTTCAGAATAAAACCTGTTATTTTCAAACTCCACGTATGCATACACAAAAAGTACACTCTGCATCAAGTAGAGCAGCTGGGCACGACACAAGCTGCAGATCTAACTGAGGGCCAAATCAGGAGACCTGTTGGCATATAATTTCTGTCAACTGAGATCTTCTACCTTTAACTGATTTTTATGCTAAGTCCAGGTAGGACTAAGCCCTTTGGTAAAAGCCACTTCTACTGGCAAAGATTTGTTAAATATCAGCTATTAAATTATAAAGCATTTTAAAACAAAGAGTGTGGGGTTGATGTACAGTGTTTGTAAATCATATGTATCAAAGAACAACCTGACAAGTTGTGTTTAATAAGATGAACATGGCGATAATTCAGAGGGATATTTGCGGTTTTTAAATATTTTTAAAAAATATTCCAGTTTGTAATCAAAAAATGCGCATGACAAAAACTTTTCTTTAATATTCCTGGAACTATCAGGGAATGTTATTTTTTTTACTATAAATATTTCTTTAAAATCTTGAACAAGTCAATTTCAGCTGTTTGCTTTCTCCCACTGAATTCAACCTGTATTAACAGGCCCAGTAGAAAACAACTTTTTTCCACTCAGTTATTTGAACAGTGAAGAGCAAAGATTCTATAGGCAACTTCTGTACATTTTTGTACGAGAAACCTGATGTTGACTTACACTTAAAAATACAGAAAACAAAAGTAATGCTAGATTTCTTACCTGATTAGAAGTAAAATAGAACTTCGGGCTTTTTACTTGATACTATAGAGCAAAGGAATCATAGAATCATAGAATGGTCTGGGTTGCAAGGGATCCCAAGGATCATACAGTTCCAACTCCCCTGCCACAGGCAGGGCCACCAACCTTCAGGCCTGGATCTACACAAGGTTGCCTAGGGCCCCATCCAACCTGTCCTTGAACCCCTCCAGGGACAGGGCATCCACCACCTTTCCGGGCAGCCTCTTCCAGCGCCTCACCACTCTCTCAGTAAAGAACTCCCCCCTAATATCTAATCTAAACCTTCCCTTCTTTAGCTTTAATCCATTCCCTCTTGTCCTGCCATTGTCTAACCTTTTAAAAAGTTGATTCTCCTCCTGTTTCTCTGCTCCCTTCAGGTACTGGAAGGCTGCAGTGAGGTCCCCCCCCGCAGCCTTCTCTTCTCTAGGCTGAACAAGTCCAGTTCCTTCAGCCTCTCTTCTATGGGGAGGTGTTCCAGCCCTCTAATCGTCTTTGTGGCCCTCCTCTGAACCCTCTCCAACAATTCTACATCTTTCTTGTATTGGGGCCCCCAGATCTGGACACAGTACTCCAGATGGGGTCTAACAAGGGCAGAGTAGAGAGGGACAATCACCTCCCTGTCCCTATCAAACACCCCTCTTCTGATGGAGCCTAGGATACCATTGGCTGCAAGAGCACACTGCTGGCTCATGTTAAGTTTCTCATCCAGCAGAACCCCCAGGTCCTTCTCAGCAGGGCTAAAAGCTTAAATGTAAATGATCACATGATGAAAACATTAGGGATGTTACTGAAATACTTAGAAAAAAAGCAAATATTTGCACAGCAAGTGGATACTATAAAATATTTCTTCCTCTCTGATGATTTCCCTTATGATTGTAATGAATTTATTTAAGTCTTGTACAGTGCTGACTGTCAACATTTTAATATTTAATCTGAAAGGAAGCCAGAGTGGTGATCATCCTACATAATTTCACTGCAAAGTGTTTTCTCAGTTGTTAATGCTTCTAATCAAAGTTTTCAAGTGATAGTGCCTGATAAAGTTGAGAAGAGCTCCCTATAACACTTGCACAACTAGTCCATCTGTTACCTTTCACACCTCTCTTCAAAACTTGACCTTGATGATGTCTGCAAAAAACATATCTGTTGCTAGACTGCTGGGGTGCAAACGTATCTGCCTAGCAGAGATTTGTTTCAGTTTTTGTAACCATCTGAAATATTTTCTAGCCTTTTGTCCTCTCTATCACTTTTCATCATTCTTTTGGAATAAGGTTTTTGGAAGAAAGACCATTTTTCTACTCTGGATTCTACAGTCATGGTCCATGGCCAGGGCTCCTACTCACTAAGCTAATGCAAGCGAATTAATAATAATCTTTCAGCCTTTCTGTACATTACATTCCCTGAGTAGGTACCACCCTTCTTACGTATATAAATAGCTTCTTTTTCTTTGCCAGTGATGTTTCAGGTGATATACCAAAATAGTATTTTATTTTCCCCAAAGATAAGTAAACAAGATTCGACAGAGCATGTAAGCAGACTGCACTTCAAGCGAGTAAACCCTATCACTGCTAGGAACCCTTCCAATATGAGGTTTCAGTGCATAGTTATGTACTGTGCTAAGCAGTGATAACAGACGTTTAGTTAACATTCAGCATATACTACAGGACTTTGCTTCCCTGGGGTCTTTCTATGCTTAAAAGCCACTGAAATCGTAAGATGTGAAAGCATACTGTCAGTTCAGACCCTTCGCACACGAGACGTTATGCAATAGGTATATTTTTCGTTGGACAAGATGGAGAAGAACGACTCTGGTGTTTGGAGTCATAGTAACAAAAGAAAAGAAATATGTATGTTAGGACAATAAATCAAGACCAACCACCACGTAACTCCCATGTCTGTTTTCAGAGTCTACAGTGCATAGGAAGAAAATACAAACTCTTTGCTGCTTCTTTCTGAAACCGTATCTGAGTGCTACAGGGATCAAATCTACAAACTTGAGGGATCTTGAAAACAATTTGATTCTTCAAGCATTTCTCAGTGCAGGTCACCTGAGAGAGTAGTCAGGCAAGAGGCTGTCACACTTCACAAACTGTTGAAGACTTTTCTAAGCTGCCATTGTGAAGCTTTGTGGGCTTATGCTTTTGCCTTGTGCATGACACACAAGAAATTAAAGAGGCTGGAGCACTTTATACACTTCATAAAATCTTTTAAAATTTGTCTTCTTTCTTTGCTGAGAACATAGTTCTGGTCCCTAAAGTAGAGTAAAGAAAAGCAAATACGAAATTATCCATCACACGGATATAAAACAGTGAGTTGTACTTCCAGTTTCTTTCAACACTTGGAGAAAAAAAAATAATCTCATAATAATGAAATCCTGAAGTGTGCATCACAAGACTGATTAGTCTTCCTGATTGCAAACCTCAACAGTAAAATTATGTCCTCAGGGAGGCAGTGAATGTCCTCATGCAGGGCATAATCCCAAATATCATTCATATGTAGTCAGATCTGATTAGCCTAGGTGAATGGTAAACTCATTTTATATTTAAATTACAGCACTAATAAAAAATGCATGAAGGCAAGAGACTGAGAAGAGAAGGCTGCAGGCAAATGAAAAGGGGAAAAAATACCATACTTCTAGTTTTTGAAGTGTATTTGGAGTGTGCAAAACACACCTGAACCCTTGTGTCAATCTGCCTTTAGAATCAAACATATAAAACTTGCCATTAGCAAAAAGAATTGCTTAAAAGGTAGATAAACATTTGAATGCTGCCTTTGATTTAGAAAATGTATTGATACTTTTGCAAGTTTTGAAACTCTTAGTGATCATATATCATTGATGTGAAAGGAATAAATAATTAAAGTGATGTGTTTATACAGATTTGAAGATAACAGCTTCCAGTTGACCGTAAAGTGGACTAATGCAAAGACAGTTCCCAAGGAGCCACAGTGCAACATACAGATATGAAAGGAGGAATCATGCAGGAGAACCAGAGATGAGGGCTTGTTTTCTTACGTGAGGCTTCTTTTCCATATCTGTTTCATTGCTTTGTACAGTATCATTGAAATTGTTCGGATTTTAATTTTTAGTCAAATTCTGCTGGTTTTATTTGGAAAAAACTGGGGGGAAAGAGGAGGTGGGTGATGTGTCATGGTTTGCTTAGGTCTATTTTGTTTCCTGAGTATTAGAAAAGGATGCAAAATGACCACTAGAAAATTGCTGCATAGTAATTTTGCAGCCTGTTTCTAAGTGTTTATATTTCTCTTTCATCCTATTATTCATCATCAGTGTGTATTATTACATAAGAATACTTGAAGTTCATCCAAATATATGTTTACATAAGGTAGGCTTTTGTAAGACAAAAATCTCAACTAGTCTTAGCTCCAAAGAGAGGGTGTGAATGAAGAAGCATGTCTCCAAAATTAAAAGGCATGGAAACTCTCTTGGGAGAATGTATAGAGAACATTCTGGTCACCCTTGAAACTCTCACAGACCAACATACAGAAAAAGGCCAGGAAAAAAGATGTGGAATTTCTTCAGAGTGGTGAAAAGGTGAGACAGCAATCCATTCCTAGGGCACAGGTGCATGGGACCTGACTATGTACAGTACATATTCAGTCACTAAAAAGATAACTCCAAGGCTCTGAATCCAGTTTGGCATAAATATTTCTATGCAGCCAGAGTTCAGCCTTTTACTACATATTGCCTCAACATTTTCTTGGGAACTTAGACGTGAATTCAGATTACCATTCAGAAAGTACTCAAAATTTAGTTCCTGCAGTACTCAGGGCATGTGTTGGATATAGAAAAGTCCATTCTGTTAATGGCAGTTTCTTGCTGTGGTAACTCTGGAGAATAAAATCACAGAATCACAGAATCACAGAATTGTAGGGGTTGGAAGGGACCTCGAGAGATCATCGGGTCCAACCCCCCTGCCAAAGCAGGTTCCCTATCTCATATTACACAGATAGGCATCCAGACGAGTCTTGAATATCTCCAGAGAATGAGACTCCACCACCTCCCTGGGCAGCCTGTCCCAGGGCTCTGTCACCCTCACTGTGAAAAAGTTCTTCCGCATGTTGGTGCGGAACTTCCTGTATTCCAATTTGCAGCCATTGCCCCTTGGCCTGTCCCCACAGACCACTGAAAAGGGGCTGACCAATTCACCCTGCATCCCCTGCCTAAGATATTTATAAACACTAATTAGGTTCCCCCTAAGTCTTCTTTTCTCTAGACTAAACAGTCCCAGCTCACTCAGCCTGTACTCATACGGGAGATGTTCCAGGCCCTTAATCATCTTCGTAGCCCTTCTCTGGACTCTCTCCAGGAGGTCCCGTCTTTTTCATAGCAGGGAGCCCAGAACTGGACACAGTACTCCAGGTGGGGCCTGACCAAGGCAGAGTAGAGGGGGAGGATCACCTCCTTCGACCTGCTGGACACACTCTTCCTGATGCATCCCAGGATCCCATTGGCTCTCTTAGTCACCAGGGCACACTGCTGGCTCATAGCCAACCTGTTATCAACCAGGACCCCCAGGTCCTTCTCCACAGAGCTCTTCTCCAGCAGGTCATCCCCCAGCCTGTACTGATACAGTCAGTTATTCCTCCCCAGGTGCAAGACTTTACACTTGCTCTTGTTGAATTTCATTAGGTTTCTCCCTGCCCAGCTCTCCAGCCTGTCCAGGTCTCGCTGGATGGCAGCGCAGTGTTCCTGTGTGTCAGCCACCCCTCCCAGCTTTGTATCATCAGCGTACTTGTTGAGGGTGGATGCTGTTCCCTCATCAAGGTCATCAATGAAGATATTAAACAGGACTGGACCCAACACCGAGCCCTGGGGAACACCACTAGTCACAAGGCTCCATTCAGATTCTACTCCACTGATCACGACCCTCTGAGCCCGGTCCGACAGCCAGTTCTCAACCCACCTCACTGTCCACTCATCTATCCCATGTTCTCTCACCTTTTCTATCAGGATGTAGTGGTAACTCTGTCGTTGTAAATGATGTAACTGTGTTCTGAATCAGGTCCACAGTTAGCACATGTAGTAGGCCAATTAGATGGTGTCTTTAAACAAATTTCATGCTATTTTTATTAATACTCTTTTTTTTTATTCCTAGTTTTATGGATGGCAATCCATGGAAGGCAGCTAAAGGTAATTTTAATTCTATTTCACATTTAAAGGTCTGCTTTTGCAGGAATTATGGCAAAAGAAATGTTGGCAAGCTGACAACCACTACAAGATTGGGCAATAAGGGAATTAAAAAGATTTGTAAAAACCCAGTGACTAAGTGCCTATTTCACTGCCTGTTGTATCCTGTTATATCTAGAGAATGGAAAAAGGAAATTCCATATTGAGTAGATTGAGCTGTACTTGCCATCTCAGTAATGAATCCATCATGCAGTTCCTTCAAATGAAACCTCAGTTAAACTGCACAACTGTTTCTTTTTACTTTCACACTGTAAAAATCCAGAACAGCAAGTGTCCAGGAAAATATATTCATTGGAAAGAAGCTACCAAAATCTGCATTTGACTGTCATCTGCAGCTTATTTCACACATCCCCCAAAAGCAAGAAGTCAAAAATGGAAACTGCATGGGTGGTTTATTACTCAGCACTGGGCTCCAAGCGTGTCTTCTTGATGCAATTGTCTTCTTGATATAAAACAGACAGACAATTTGTTTTCCAAATCCATAATTATCTGAACTCATTAGATTTCAGAATATATGAAAACCTTTCAAATTGTGTATACCCTCCTACATGTCCCTGCAGTTACATTTTGGGCCTGTGTCCTCTCATCCTTGTAACCAATATATTAATTTACAGCTTTGTAGATATAAGAGGTGAAATAAATAAACAGATTCTGTTTTGCACAGAAATCAGGTTTGTACAGAAATCAGAAGGTGTAATAAATAAACAGATTCTGATTCTAACAGAAATGACACCTCCACACTTACATTTCCAATAAAGTCCTGAGAGCTGTCTGCTCAGCTGCTGTGTCACTACGGTTCCTGTGAAGAGTATTGTAACTGAGAGAGTGAAGTTATTCTATTCGCACAACAGAATGATGGACAGGTTGAAACTGTTGTGCAATATTCATATATTGGGCTATAGTCAGCACAAGTTCCTGACCACGATTCTGGCACTTTTAACTTCTTTTTCATACTTTTCTCTAGAGATTTTGTTTTAAGTGTGTTGTTTCATTTTACTAAAATATTAGCTTTAGACTGGAGTTTAGCAGCTCACATTAAAAGTCAGAACTCAATGACTGATGACTCGACGTTGAACATGACTAAAGACAGAGAGGATTGATTCTTACACTTACAGTCTTTCCTGGAGTTCTCTTGCTTCTGCATAGTTGCTCATCCCTCAATATTAGCAGAAAAGACTGTTCCAGCCTTCACAAAAAATATTGTCCAAATATCTGTTTCTGAGTAGGTCATTAATTTTCAGGGAGCTGCCAGCTATCCTACACAGTAGGTGGGAAAAAATGTTGTGCTGCTTGGGTGTGATGCCAACAATAACTAGCATTTCACAGCTATGATTTCTCACCAAGTAATTATAACTTTTACTTAACTAGGGGAAAGAAAATAATACTAAGAATGAATATTTTAATAACATTTACCCATTACCAAATATTTCTTAAGTTTTCTTTGGGACAAGGAGTTAGGAGCCTTTCTTATTGGCTGGAAATTTCCACTAACTTTCTTGGGAATTCCAGTCATATTAAAAATACAGTATCTTTGTACCCATGTGGCAAAGTTAATCCTAGTAGGATGCATTCTCTATCCAACACACACATCTCATGTTGCATCATGGTGTTTACGAGGTTTTTGGCACAGATTCCATTCTTCAGAGTGCTTTGGGCATTCCTGAAAGTTGGGGTTCCAACATTCAGTTAATCTTCTCCTGAAAAAGTCACTGCTTCTTAATCTCATAGCCATGTACTGTTGAGATAATGTCCTTTTTTTCAATTTAGCATCGTCACTTTTGTCTAGTCAAGGGAAATCTAGAGCCAACCCCAGAACCCTTGGGGAAAAGTGCTAGTCAGGTTTGTATAGTATTTCCTTTCCCTACGTAACTGCAATTTCAATTAGTGCTTGCAGTTCTTGTAAGAGGCTGTTGTATTTTATTTCATTGTGGAGAGACACATCACTTTCCAGATTATATACAATTTCAGACTCAAATTAACTTGCAGATGTAATACTACATGTACTCCAGAATATGCCCATCAATAGTAACTCAGTTTTTCTGGGAGCTTAGTGTATAGGAAAAATGCAAAGCTATGCAGTAATCTCATGGAGATGGGTTTTGCAATTTTTAGCTATGTGTTTTCAGGGTGGTGGTTTTAAATTGGAAGAAGGTAGATTTAGATTGGCTATTATCACTATGAGAGTGGTGAGGCACTGGAACAGGTTGCCAGAGAAACTGTGGCTGTCCCTTCCCTGGCAGTGTTCAAGGCCAGGTTGGATGGGGCTTTCAGCAACCTGGGCTAGTGGAGGGTGTCTCTGCCCATGACAAGGGAGTTGGAACTAGATGATCTTTGACGTCCTTTCCAACCCAAACCATTCTGTGATCCTATGATTTTCCTGTAGATCCTTTCTAAGATATTACCTGTCCATGCACATAAGAGTTCAAGTGTTGCAGGAACTTCTTTTTATTCAGGTAATATTTATTCTTTTAAATTATCAGAATTTTGGTGTATAGTCTTTAGTCAAGGGGTTTTTTTAGGGTGCTTAAAATTGAACCCTGAAGTCTGTATTTTGTACCAGCTCAGTTTTCTAATGCCCTAGATCACTGTGAGCTGTGGACAGTCATGCATTTGGGAAATTCAAGCCAATGTCCAAACACAGCTACAGGAGTTTAAACTCCTATTTTTAAAACTATGGCCCCATTATTCAGAGATTTTTGCTTATGCAGATGGACCACTCTCTGTCCTCTGTCTGTTAGATAGTGGAAAACATTAAAAAAACTAAGGGATATAGGAGGGGATTGTGTGGTGGTGTTTGCATTTTGCCCAGAGTTTTGCTAGTGCTAGGGACTGGGAATGGAAGATGTTAGTGCCTCAAGAAAAGAGGAAGCAAAGATTACCAACTGCAGAATTTATTGGAAGAGCATTATTCTGTAGAGCATGTATGACAGAAGTTAATTTAGCTGAAATGTTACTCGCAGTCCTAGAAGTTGGGATGACTGAAGATGGAGGCATAGGTCAAGTTCAACTTTAGGGATGGATTTGGGACACGATGGAACAGGAGAAGATGACACAAGTATTTGAAGAAATGCAGATAACTTCTGATATTGCAGATGAGGAAAACAGAGCTTGATGGGAAGGGAAGGAAAGAAACATCCAGCAACAATAACTACATAGCAGAAGAGAAATAGGATAACAGAAGACAGTTTCTCCATAACAGAAAACATGGAAGGTAAAATGGGAAGGAGAAAGACACAAGACAGCACTGATGTAAGAAAATAAGCTATGAGTATGAAGGATACTTGAGGATTAGAACCAAAGTGAGGAAATAGACAATGCATGTCTGATTTGAATCAGAAAAACAGATTAAATTAAATTACTTTCAAACAAATGGAAGTACCCTTTTCATACCTTCATAGAAAATAGGAAGACTTGTGTGATTGGTATTCCTCAATGAGAAGAATCAACAGGCTTGCCACCAGAACAGGCCCAGAGGACAAAAAGCCATACTGGCTTTTAGGCTCTGGGATGCATGGAAAAATAAAGACAAATTGGCAAAAAGACTTTATGGTAGGAAAAATAAAGACAGCATTGCAATGTTAGCAGTAGGCCAGCCAGGCAGCATTCTGAGACGAGCAAAGCAGGGGACCTCAGTGGCACTGCTATCTTTCCTAGTAAAAGAAAAAGAGGTTATGATAACATAAAGAACTGAGCTACTGTGATGCTTTGTGGCTTTCATCTCATGGAACTAAACTGGTAATTTGCAAGGGAAGATTAAATAAATGTGTGCAGAGAGAAGGTTGAGAGACAGTCATGTAATCTGGAAGCCTTGTTTTATTTCAGTGGAATTAGGTAAAGGATATAAAAAATGCAGTTAAATAGTAGAATGTCATTGTAAAACAAAAGAACACCAAAAGGAATAAAGAATGTGTATTAATAATGAGTAGAGTCAAGTGGGTGTGGCAGATAAAATCATGCAATCTAGCTAGACAATTGAATGAGGTCAGAAAGAAACAACTGAAACAAGTAAAGGTTGAGAAAAGGAAGATAACCTCCAAAAGCAGTCTGAACAATCAATACATTACCTGTATATAAGTATTACAGAGAAAAAAGACATAATAGAGGAGCCAGATGAACTGAGAAGGGCATGCACTGTTCAGAGAAGGAAGTAAGGTGTGCTCCAGACAACCATTGTACATAAATGTAGAAAGCTGTAAAGCAATGAGGCAAAGGAGCAAGCATAGAAGACAGTAGATGTTCAATCTGGGAAAGAAAATAAGAAAACTATTCTGTAAATAGATCCTGAAGATCAGTTTTACATATTGAGAGTGTTGCCTTTAACATTAATGTAGAAATAATTTTACTAGGCATTGTGTTGTGGACATTAATTTCCCTGACACAAATTGGAGAGCAAATGCTCTCGGTAACTGTAAGACCACCAGTAATGTGTTGTGCTGGGAAGAGAACAATGCAGCACATTTGGGGATGGATTTTATTTAGTATTTTCACTATTGAAAGCAATACAAAAGTCTGGAGGATGGTCATGGTGTTTCGTGATGCCATAAAGTGAAGAGGTATTGCCAATAGCCAGCAGGATCAGGCTATCATCTGAGAAGTGTTGTATTACTTTGGGAACTGCAACGCTAGATAGAAATGGGTGAATGGTACAAGAAAAATCTACAAGTGTTTTTGCAATAAGCCAGAGATTCATTAGCTGAAGACAATAGACACATTGAAAGATGTGTATGTGCTAATCTAAGGCTGAGAAGAATGAGCTGTTCACAGGACCACCCCATAATGCAGAAGTTAAAGAAGGCACAAGTGATCATAGGAGTGTGAGGTGATCTGTTTCTGAGGAGGCAGGGGGAAGCAATCCTTGGTCCTCACTGAGCAATTGCACTAACCTGTGTTCAGGTAAGCAAGCTGCCCTGAAACAGATGAGGGACGGTTGGTTGATGGGGGTGCAGAGACTCTGCACTGTTTGAGTATTTAAAATAAATTCTCAAGAAGATTGAAAGGGAATGTCATGATAAATACACTACGTGTTCAAATCAAACTGTGAATGAGAATAAATATTTTAGCCACCAGGAGGGTAAGATGGTGGAACAGCCCTCCTAGTGCAATAGTGCAGGCAAGACACTAGTACCCAGATGTTTCTGTCCCCTAGTAGTCAGCCAGCATGAATCCCCTCTCCACCTGCGGGTCCAGGAGCTCAGTGCAGGCACAGGCTGGGACCCTAGGTCTGACAGCAGCCATGTTGCCAGCAGCCCTGTGCCCAGCCCAGGCCATGCAGAGACTGGGGGGAGGGTTCTGGATGGACTCCAGCCCTGCTGCCTCCGCTCATGGAGTTGGGGTTGGCAGTGCTGTCACAGATATCAAAGAATGAATAAACAAGGAATGAAGATACAAACAAACAGATAACTGTCTCCTGGATAACTCATGGAGGAATTTGCTAAGCAGTTCTAGAGGAACCATGCAATTGTGGAAGTACATTTCAGCACAAGTTGAAAGTCCTCCTGCGAGATTCCCAAATGCAGCAAGCCTTGGATCTAGGCCCTACAGGTAGTCTATTCTTTCCTTACCAGTTGTTAGGGTTTGAATGCCATATTTAGCTTTTCACAATTAATCAAATAAATTCTAAACCTACGCAGATGTTAAGAAATGCTTGATAAAAATCACAGCTGAGAAGGTGAAGCAGAATGACTAATCTAAAGCAAACAGTACTTTGCATAAATTAAGAAATAAATACAGGGAGACATATTATTCACTGTGGAGCACTTCCCTTTGGAGCACTCTATGACTAATTGGAATTCAGTCACTTTTGCCCCAGATGTGCTACTAAGCATCTATCTGAAGACAGTGATGCCTTCTAGTGACAAAACCTGAGGATGAAATATGTGGCCCTGCTTAGAGGCTGCAGACCGGCACCCACCAGATGCCACTGCCTGGCTTGTCCTGAAGCAGGCAGCCCCTCTCCAGCTACTCCCTGGCAATTCCCTTCCATCTCTAGGTCTACCTTTCTAGAACAAGGCAAACGTTATAAGCATGTAACCCAAGGACTGTTAAAGAGCCTGTGGTAGTATTGACCCAAGCCTTGATGTCCTATTAAAAATGATAATCACTAAGCAACTGTACACTGGTTGAGCACAACTGCCTGTAATGCACTGGTTGTCATTTCCTCAGTGGCTTCATGACCTTTCTAAGGAGATCAATATCAGTGTCCATATTTGCTAGGTGGAGAAACAACAGTCAGGTACTCAAAGGCTACCCAGGAATGGGATGCAGGACTTAACCATAACTAAGCTTTTTCTAAATCCGCTCAGAGTCTGTTCAACATCTGCTTAAAGAGACCTCAGCTCTTATGGTGGCCTGTTTTATACAGTAAAATAAAAGGCTTGTGGACTGTGCTCATGCTTTACCCAGTGCCTAAAATGATTAATGTGTCAGTAACAACAGACTTAAGTTTAAAAGAAGTCCATTTTCATGGCATTGGCCAGAATGGAAGAACAATGATAGTTGGGTTGGTTACAGTATGGAAAATATCTTTTAAAAAGTTTAGAACATTAAGTCATTGCTCTAATGGCCAAACTGGCCTGGATGGTCCCAGCAGAAGAAGACAGAACTTCAGTTTAGTTGAAAACCATTTGAATTCTCATTCATGTTGCATTTTCATGAAGGCAACAGTTTTTCTCTCTCTTCCACTAAAAATGAACTCTTTTCTATTGCTGTAATGGGGGACTGTGAAACCCTGTGTCAGATCCTGTGACTGGAAACAGGCATCTCTCCCGTCAAGTAACACAACATAACATCTACATCTTGGATGCTATTAAAAGTAAGAGCTGCATCCATTCATATGCTTGCTGATGCCAGGGATGCTTCCCTTGTGGTGTGATTCAGTATTGGGGGGTACGTCCTCTGAATTGCATTTCTTTTTAAAAAAAAAATCTTGTCACAGTATGTCATACAAGGACTCAGTTGATTAAGTTTTCCTTTTAATTTTTTTTTACTGGACCAAATACGGGATCTTTTGTTAATTTAAATGAGTGTAAATTTTGGAATGGCTTATGCCAGCTGAGAGTATCTCCCTGTCTCCTTTAATAACGTCTGACCTCATTTCACCGTGGTATTCAAAATGCTCAAAATCTTGGAAGTTATTGCAAGGTGGATAGGTTCATAACATAGAGTTATGCAAGGCAAATGCCATCTTTTTCATCTCTCAGCCGAATTTTTCTGGCTGTGTTGATAACTTTGGAAAGCACCATTTGTAATAGAAGTGTTGACAAAGCCTTTAAATAAGGAATTGTAATAGAGGTTAGACTAAATATATTAGCATGGGTATCAGAAGATTGATTAAAATGGTATCTTTTCTCCAGATGAAAGTCAAATCCTTTAATGAGAAAATCAAGGTCTTTGTACTGAAGTATGGTATCCAGGGCAACTTTTTCAGATGTATGGAATGTTTTACCTAGACCAGGCTTGGCTAAATCCTCCTGTCTGCTTGTGTGGTATTATTAAAGTGAATTTAAAATAACCAGAGCAACCTGCAGAGGTTTTTGTCTTGCAAGGAAATCCTCTGCCTGAAGAAAGATCACAGTGGAATTGAATTATCTTGTGGACCGGTCATATTTTGACCCTTGAAATAAATGAGAGCCATTTGCCATACGTAGACAGTGTCTGGGATATGTTTGCTGAGGCTCTTCATTCGGTGGAAAACCAAAAAGACCTACTTCTAAATGCACATCTCCTGGGATTAAGGAATTGCAATAGGCGTTTTTTTTTTTTTTTTTTTTGCAGCCCTTCTCTCTGCCTTCTCCAAAAATAGATGAGCATGAGTGGAAAATCTAACTCTTAGTGCAAATGTATTCAGTACACAAAATTGGTATGTGCCTATATATTGGTAGGTTAACCACTTTGCATGCTGTCCTGGGACTTTTAGACGTATGTACTCAGACAGCTATTTATGTGCTGGGATTTTTCACATAATTTAGGGCTACACAAACTCATACTGCTAGTTTAAAAACGTAAATCCATTTATATAAACATGTGCAGCCAATACGGAATTCTCTTCATGTGACAGCACTGAAACCATGAATGAATCAACTGCGATGAACAAAGTGAAGTTTGATAGTATATAAGCTCAGCAGGATTCTAGAAAAAAAGCACCAGAGACTTTGAAATTTTAAAAAAAGGAAATGTTTATGTTGAGTGATCTTGAAGGTATAGAACATTACCAGCAATGTCAGTATCTTCATTCTATAGTCACCATGGACATCCCAAATTCTTTATGAATATCCAGCCATGACCCATTTTAAAACATACTTCCCCCTCACATAATTATTACTTTAACTATTTATATGTGTTCTTGAACAAATGTATGCACTTGAATTTATATGTAGGCAGATGTCTTTTCCTTGTGCTAATGATTCAAAACAGAAATATCTAAATTTGAATGCTTTTGTCTCCTTTAATAAAATAGTTTGCTACCTGAATATCTGAATGTTGTACTTCTTAAGAAACTATATGAAACTACACCATCATGTAGCCACATTTGATGTCTGATGAACAAAGATTGTGTTTTTATGTACTAAGAATTTTTGTGATGTCACTAATGTGACATGGCTTGGTTAGAACAAATTTGGGGAGTGGCCTATTCATTAAAATTTCAGGAGAAACTGGGAGGCATTTGGGATGAATGACACTACAGGAGCAAGTTCACTCAGATGTCATTCACCCTCAGATGCCATTTTGCTGGCATAGATGGTAATTTGGATTATCATTGCCTTGTAGCATATAGATACTAAAACAGTAGATTGCACAAAAAATATTTTTTCTCATAGGATGAATGTAAGAATAATATTAAAGATGGAGGAAGCAGTAGGGGTGCTCTGGTGTGCTCCTACTCCCTTGGATCTGGAAATTTCTTAGTTTTCATATGTTGAAAGCATTTGTGGCATGTTTTTTATAAAGTGTAAGTGGTAGAAGAGTCTGAATGAGGAAGTAAGGGCACAGAGGAGCCTAGGGAGAAGCCTAAGGCCCAGAAAGTCTAGTATGAAACCCATTTGCTTGTTGAAATAACTTCTATTTGCAGCTGAGAATGCTCATCGAGTTCCAAATATTTGGCTGTGGTTCTCTTTCCATAAACATTGGAGTCACATCATACATGTCTACAGCTCTCAGCCACACCTCTTCTGCCTTTGCCTCAGAATCCCTGCCTCCAGTGGTGCAGCCAACACACCAGTCCAGAACACCCTTCTTATCGTTCCTAATTTCTCCTTTTAAAGTTTGTTTTGGGGCAGCAGCAGGCAGTCTTTTCCCCATCTCTTTCCAGTTCAGGGTTTTTGACCTCTTTGGACGTTGGCAGACCAAGTTTATCTAATGCTTTACGAGAGCCTGAACTTAACCTACATGTTAACAGAAATAGCTGGTGATGTTTTAACTTTTAAGAAGAGTTTGAAGCTTTAGGGGCTATCTCCACCCTGTTGACCTATTTAGCCTAAACAGATTGCCAGAGCTTTGGGGATGCCAAAGGTTGTGCTAGCTAGTTCCATTTGGGTCTCCCACCCAAACAAAAGGGTGGAGAATTCCAGACGCAGTGTGATTCAGGAAGGCCAAAACCCTTTAAGACTCCATGAAAAATATTTATTTTCATTTTTTTAAACTGATCCAGAAGGAACAGCACATCCTTTTTGCCTTTAACGCAGGCACAAGAGAAATTTGAAGCACCACTGAAGATGGAAAATCTTTATACCTGATCTTATTGTTGTGTTTTATTGTTTATTGTTGTGTTTTATTGTTTATTGTTGTCTTTTTAAGCAGCACCACAATGGTTTTAAGTGCAGCATTTTGATTAAAGCAAAGGTCAGTCTACTACTTGGAAATCTTTGGTTGTGTGTTGACAATCAGTGTGCAGGTAAGGTTCCTTAGAGTTACTGTTTGTAGAGCAAATCATAGGAGGTATCTGCTTGTACGTTATGCCACAGATATCCTGACCAGGAGTGCAGCAAAAAACTTTCTCTAGAGCATAGTGAAGGTGGCAGTTACGGATTGCCTGTTGAAGTTTTTTCTTATTCAGATTTGTACTGGTTTGGGCCAAGATAGAGTTAAATGTCTTCATAATAGCTAGCAGGGGGTTATGCTTTGGATTTGTGATGAAAATGGTGTTGATAACACAGAGATGTCTTAGTTACTGCTGAACACAGTGCTTACACAGTATCAAGGTCTTTTCTGCTTCTCAGATTGCCCTGCCAGCAAGTAGGCTGGGGATGCACAAGAAAGTGGGACAGCAGCCCCCAACTGCCCAAAGGCATATCCCATAGCATATGATGCCACGCTCAGGAATAAAAGCTGCAGGGTTGCAGGGACTGGCTGGGCATTGGTTGGTTGCTGGTGAGTAATTGCTTTCCTTTGCATCACTTGTTCTTCTTGGTTGTCAACATTTCCCCCACTTCAAATAACTAAACGGTCTTATTTCAAGCTCTGGGTTTTCTCACTTTTACCTTTCTGATTCTTCCCCCCATCCTGCTGTGGGGGAGTGAGCGAGTGGTTGCAGGGTGATTATGTGCCTACCAGGGTTAAACCACAACAAAATCTGAACTCCACATGAGCCCATTTGCCTCTCTTCTGAATCCCTGGAAATCATAGTTCAGAATGTGGTTGAGGTACTCGTCACGAATGAGCATCTACAATGCTTAATTGGCCTTGCTTCTGCTCTACTCCACCCCTAAGTAGTTTTATTCCAATGGTAGTGGAGAGAAAGAATAGATAAAAGGGATGGAATTTATCTGAATAAATATAAACATCTGAAATAAAAATAATCACTTTTGGCTTCTTTTGTGGTCAATAGAGAGAAACAAACATTTGTAAGGTATGATTCATCTTGTTCCGAGGTTGATGTCTAAACGAGTTTGAGTGAATCATGTCCTAAAAATGTATGATTCTCTACATAATGAGAACCGCTGGTGACAACTTCAGGTCCAGGTTTCTTCACTTTAGAAACACTTATCCAAAGGGAGATGAAGTGAATCTCACCTAAGGAGATCCTAAGAACAGATAAACTACCACATAAGGCCAGACCATCTAGCTTAGTACCACCGATGACTGATGACTGAGACAACGTACTTCAAGAATAATGCAAGACCAAGGCAAGTATTACCTTTCCTCATTATACTCCCCCAGCCTCTGGTACTCAGAAGATTACAGTCTCCAGGTGCCAGAGGTCCCCCCTCTAATTCTACCTTAGGCTTATTCTACGTGTTAGTGATGTCTTCTATGCATTTGTCAAGGCCAGTGAATTAATGTACTCCACTAGCCCTCCTGGTCATACTGTCCTCTGAGGCTTCAGGATTCTTCTCCTGCATTAATAGTGTCCTACTTTTCCTAATCTGTCCACGTATGGAACCTGTTTTGATCTAATCACTCTGATGCTTTTCTCTATAGTTTCTCTATTTCTATTATATCCTCTGAACCAGAACTGCATGGTGTATTCAGCACATGTACCACATGTACCGTCAATCATATTGACGTATTTTGTTCTGAATTGCCTTCATAATATTTTCTAATGTTCTAGCTGTCTTTTTGATCACTACTGAGTATTAGACTATTTTCATAGGTAATTATTCGCCATCACTTCATAACTGTTTTTCTTAACAGTGAGAATTAATACATTAAGCTTTGCTTTACACTTATCAATAGTCAATGTCAAATTCCATTTTCTCAGCCCTAGAAATTCTGCAATTTTTTGCATTTACGTTGATTATGACCACTCTGGTTTATTTTCTGATGTGGTCTGCAAGTACTGCTACCTTCTTGTTCATCCAGTTCCTTTATAAATGCATTAAACAGAATAGATTCCAGAATAGATTAACACAGGACAACAGAGATAGATACACTCCTTTAAAAAGTGTCATCTTAGCCTCAAACTTTGCTCTGCATATTTTAAACAGTTGCTTATCCTATAAAAGTTTAGTTTAGCCTTTATAGAGCATCTTAAAAATCTGATACATTTTATGATGAGTCTTTCCCAGTTAACTATTAAAAGGGGTTTTCACCACAGAGAGAGAAAGTGAATTGTGAACTATCCATTGTATATGCGAAGAACTCTGGTATTAGGTAGTGGAGAAAAAGCATGGAAGATAATTTTATAATTAATAACAAAGAAACTAGGTGGAAAAGGGGCAGAATGGGAAAAAAGATAATTGTTTGCTTTGTACAATTAATTAGTTTAAGTAGGTTGCTATTCTAGTACTTGGAAAGAGCAAGATTCAAAGGAGGAATCCCCCTCTGTTTCGAGTGTGCTGCTTTAGAGTCTGCCTGCTTCTAATGTGAAGCTGCAGTACACCATGCAAAGTATAAATATGGATTCTTTCAGAGGTTTGATGACATTTTGTTGGAAGACACAGACATGTTTCTTGCAGATTTGTGATCTGCAAGAATTCCATGTGTGCCAGTACATTGGGGACCATGCCATAGATCACAGTTCAAAATTGCCAGTTCACTCTATTTATTTACCTGGGTTAATAGAAACAAAAGAATATTGAACTGCAATTAAACTGAACTTGGAAAAGGATTTATGAAACCTTGTCAACTGTGTTATCCAACACAATACCATTTGTGAGAGAACAAAGATTGTTCATTTAGAATATGTTGAAACTATAAGTGAAATCACCTTACAAATATTTTTCTCCTTGAACGGATAACATCTGACAGACAGGAAAGCAATGCCTAACCCACTATTAACCATTACCAGGTTACCATTATAGTTAATTAGCAAGGCATTACCCATAGTCCTCTGAAGACAATTGTTTTCTGGCTGTCACCCAGGCCTGCTGAAGTGTAGGCTCACTGACTCCAGAAGGCTGACAAGAGTTATTTTCCTGCAAGAAGCATGTTGTGGAAAAAGGTGGGTGAAGGTGAAACACGTGTTGTTAGTTCAGCTTTAGGAGTCGAATTTGATCACTTTAGCTGGCAGCGCTTCTGAAGTTCATGTAATGTCAGGGAAAATTCTGCACCAAATTTTGAAACATAGCTGTATATACTAATTGCTTTTCACTTTGGCAGATACCTAACTTTAATTAGTAACTAATCAGAAACCTGTGCCCTTGTTAAGAATTCATCAATAGATCATGAAAATCAGGTTATAGTTTGAAAAACTGCAAGGTTTTTTCACTCTATGAAGAGTTTAACGTCTTCATTAAAGATCTAGATTATGAGGCAGAGTGTGCCCTCACTAAATTTGTTGTAACATAAAGCTAAGAGGAATGGCTGAAAAACCAGAGACTCATGTTGGACTTCTCTGCATGGATAGCCTGATAGTAATGCTGGACATGTTCTTGTGAAAGATGCATCTTCTCTTTTCACTGTGCTGATATGGCCCACCTCCTGACCTGGAAGATGCTAGCATTACTGTGGCAGCTGAATGGGCTGCTGAAATGAATGAATGAAGTGCCATGCTTTGATCCATAGTTTGATCACTAAAAAGGAGAGTCAGAGGCCTTCAAAGGGGTAGCTCCCAGGTAGCTGAGTGGCATGTGGGTGGACCATGCTCTAAGCATGTCACTGGACTGTCCGATCTTTCTTGCACACACTGTTCTTGAGAACAGTTCAGCCAACATCAACACTGATCACTACAGACAGTAAAGGAACATAAATGTAGATTGCTAAGGTTCTGATATTTGCAGGATTTGTGAGTTATGGTTATAAGTATTTCTGATGCACATTATGGTATTTAAGCTCCCACATTTTGAAGGTGAATTTTCAATGACCTTTGAAAAGAATTCTTGCTTTTCCATTCCTTTCATATTTTTGACCCATACTTTTAATTTAATAATATTCTAGCTGGTGAGGCCAGAAGTAAAGATTGAAAAGAAAAACATATGCCTTTACTCAGCAGTCTCATTGCTCAACCAGGCAGCATTCTCCAGACCAGCATTCAGTGCTTCACTGACTGAAAAATCAGTGTGCAGATTGTATAGCTCAGAACCCATGTTGCATTACATGACCTGTGTCAGGAGGGTACTGGAAAAGAAGACCTCATATGACAGTCACTGCACAGCTTAGCACTGCACAGTGGCTTAGCACTTCCTATTTCAAAGAACCACAGATTGGGTTGGAAGGGACTTCAAAGATCATCTAGGTCCAATCCCCCTTCCATGGACAGGGACACCCACTAGACCAGGTTGTTCAAAGCCCCATCCAGCCTGGCCTTGAACGCTGCCGGGGGGGGGGCAGCCACAGCTTCTCTGGACAACCTGTGTCAGGGCCTCACCTCCCTCACAGTGAAGAACTTCCTCCTAATACCTAATGTAAATCTACCATCCTTCACCTTAAGGCCATTACCCTCTTTTTTTATCACTACATGCCCTTGTAAAAAGTCCCTTTACAGCTTTCTTATTGTCCCCCTTGAGGTATTGGAAGGTTCATCTCTCAGCCTGTCTTCATAGGACAGGTGTTCCATCCCTCTGATCATCTTTGTGGCCTTCCTCTCAAGTCACTCCAGCAGCTCCATGTGCTTCTTATGGTTGGGGCCCCAAAGCTGTACATGGTGGTCCATATGGTGCTTAATGAGATTGGATTAGAGGACACAACCAGCTTCCTTGATCTGTTGGTCATGCTTCTCTTGACGCAGCCCAGAATATAGTTGGCTTTCTGGGCTGCAAGCATATATTACCAGCTCATGTTGAGCCTCTCGTCCACCAACACCCCCAAGTCCTTCTTCTCAGGGATGATCTCAATCCATTCTCCTTCCAGCCTGTAGTTGTATTTGGGATTGCCCTGACTCATGTGCAGGATCTTGCACCTGGCCTTGTTAAACTTCACATGGTTCACATGGGCCCACCTCTCAGTCCTGTCAAGGTTCTTCTGAATGGAATGCATTCTTTCCAGTGTGTTGACTGCACACATAGATTGGTGTTGTTAGCAAACTTGCTGAAGGTGCACCTGTCTCCAACAAAGTTGTTAAACAGAGCCTGTTCCCATACTGATCCATGAGGAATGCTACTCATCACTGGTGTCTACTTGGACATTGAGCTGTTGACCATAGCTCTTAGTGTGACCATCTAGCCAATTCCTTATCCACTGAGTGGTCCATCTGTCGAATTCATGTCTCCACAGTTTAGAGAAAAGGATGTTGTAAGGGATACTGTCAAATGCTTTGCAGAAGTCCAGGTAGACGACATTAGTTGCTCTTCCCTTATCCAACAATACTGTAATCCCATTCTATAATGCATTCAAATTTGTCAGGCATGATTTGCCTGTTTCCATATTGGCTGCCACAAACCACCTCCTTATTTTCCATGTGCCTCAGCATAGTTTCCAGGAGGATCTGCTCCATGGTCTTGCCAGATCCTCACAGAGGTGAGACTGAACAGCCTGTAGTTCCCTGAGGCTTTTTTTTTTCCCTTTTGAAAAATGGGGTTATGTTTCTGCTTTGCCAGAAGGAATGTCACTGGACAGTCACCACTTCTCAAATGTGATGGGGCTTAGTAACTTCATCTGCCAGTTCCCTCAGGACCCATGGATGTATCTCATGAGATCCCATGGACTTGTGCACCTTCAGGTTCCTTAGATTGTCTCAAGTCTGATCTTCTCCTACAGTGAGTGATCCTTCATTCTCCCAGTCCCTACCTTTGTTTTCTGTGACTTGGGCAGTGTGGCTAGAGTACTTGCCAGTGAAGACTAAGGCAAAATAATCCTTGAGTACCTCAGACTTCTCTATGTGCCAGGTACCAGGTCTCTCATTTAGTTCTGGAGAAGACCCACATTTTTTGTAGTCTTCCTTTTGTTGGCTTCTGTACTTGCAGAATCTGTTCTTGTTGCCCTTGACCTCCCTGGCCAGATTTATTTCTATCAGGACTTTAGCTTTCCTAACCTGAACCCTGGCTGCTTGAACAATTTCTTTCTACTCTTCACAGGCTACCTGTCCTTAATTCCACCTTCTGTAGGCTTCCTTTTTGCATATAGGTTTGCCTGGGAGCTGCTTGTTCATCCATGCAGGCCTCCGGACGTTTTTGCTTGTCATCCTCTTTCTTGGGATGATCTTTGAATACTAACTGGCTTTCTTGAGTTTCTCTTCCCTTCAGGGATTTGTCCCATGGTATTCTACCAAGTAGGTCCTTGAAGAGGCCAAAATCTGCTCTTCTGAACTCCAAGGTAGTGAGTTTTCTGTGTGCCCTCATCACTGTCCTCAGGATCTTGACTTACAGGGTCACTGCAGCCAAGGCTGCCCTTCAGCTTCACATTTTCCACCATCCCCTACTATTGGTGAGAATGAAGCCCAGCATGGTACCTCTCCTCATTGGCTCTTCTGTCACTTGTAGAAGAAATTTATCATTGATACATTCCAGGAATCTCCTGGGTTGCCTATGTCCTGATGTGCTGTCTGGCCAACAGATACGGGATAGTTGAAGTCCCCCATGAGGACCATGGCTTGTGAATATGAGGCTGCTCCTATCTGTCTATAGAGGTCCTCATCTGCTCAGTCTCCCTGGTTGGGTGGCCTGTAGGAGATTCCCACTATAGTGCTATTTTTCCCTGCCCTCCCTCTAATCCTCACACATGAGCTTTTGTTCAGCTTCTTATCCATCCCCAGGTGGAGCTACATGAACTCCAGCTGGTCATTGACATAATGGGATGACACCCTCTCCTCGTCTTCCCTGCCTGTCCTTTCTAAAGAGCCTGCATTCTTCCATTCCAACACTTCAGCCACATGAGCCATCCTACCATGTCTCCGTGATGCCAGTAAGATCACAGCCCTGCAGGTGCATGCACATCTCTAACTCCTCTTATTTATTCCCCATACTATGTGGGTTTACATGAAGGTGTTTAAGTTGGACCCTTTGTGAAATTGACTTACTGGCTGTAGTGACTAGAATTCTTTTGTGCTGCACTTCAGGTGCTCCCCTGCTGACCTGTGATCTTTCTTCAGGCTCTGGGCATCTACTGCTAGCACTGGCATCAAACTGGTACTGAGTACTGAAGGAGTCCCCTCCCCCAAAACAACTTTATTTTAAAGCTCTCTTTGTCAGCATGGCAAGTCTGAAGATGCTCTTCTCTGGCAGATGAACTCCATCAGCCACCAAGCAGATCAGGTTTACCAGGGTGAGTCCTCAAACCCCTGGCTGCAGCACCAGCCCTGTAACCATTTGTTGACTCTTTGGAGGATAGATGAAAAAACTACCTGCATTCCAGAGTCCCTTAGTGCCACTCCCAGGGCTCTGTAATCCTTCTTATTCCTCCTCAGGCTGCTCCTGGACATATCACTGGTGGCCACATGAAACAACAGCAGTGGATACTAGTCAGTGGATTTTAAGAGACTTAGTAGTGTCTCAGTGATAACCCTGACCTGAGCCCTTGATAAGCAGCATATGCCTCTGGAGAGTGCACCAGGTCAGCAGACGGATGCCTGTGAACCTCTCAGAAGACTGTTGCCTACTGCTATCACCCATTGCCTTTTCTTAGTTGTGCTGGTTGTTATACAGGGCTGGGCTGCCTTACTGAGCTCCTGTGTCCCTCCTGATACGATGGGTCTTTTCAGTCTGCAGAGTAGTGAAATGGTTCTGCAAGGGCACCTCTGGCTTCAGGTGAAGTCTCTTCCTCCTGCTGGTCTTTGCTGTCATGAATTTTCAGTCATCTGCTTTATTGTCCCCACCTCCCTTCTGTGTGCACCAGTGATAGAATTTTTGGCTGACTGGCCAAGGGCTGTGAGTCCATTGCAGACTGTGCTTGAAAAGAGCTATCTAATTCTTTCTCAGCCTCCCTGAGATTATGCAGCCTTCTCAATGTCTCCAGAAGCTCAGCCACCTGCTGCAGAGGTCCTCCACCTGGGCACACCTTTTGCAGGCAGGTGGAACATAATTATTAAACATAGTATGTATATATAGATCAATAGACAGATAGATAGGCTCATTTGCCAGGTTTTCTTCCAATCCTATCTGCCAGTGTCTAGAGGCAACAGAAAGACCAAGGTTTCGTAGCTTTATTGGTGACAAAGGATGATCTCTGAATATTGTTGATGCATTCTGCATCAGTTCTTAGGTCAGGAATGATGAAGGACAAAAATGGAGCTCAAGAGAGAAGATTGCCTTAATAAACTAAGTAGCCTTAGCACAGATGTTGTGCATAAGCTCATCAGGGGTTCTGAATTTAGACACCTACTCACTAAAGTACACTGAGAGGCTTCATCTGAAGAGCAGGACCTACTCAAATTGTGCTGACAGAGGCACTCCTCACAAAATTTGTCTGTGGATGCCACAAAAAGGGTAGATCAGGTACTTAGGGATATGGTTTAGCATAGGGCAGGAGCGGTTGGACTTGATGATCTTAAAGGTCTTTTCCGACCTTGTGATTCTGTGAAGCTAGAGCATAAAGACACCCTCCCCAACCTCCTCTATATAATACTCTAATGGTGTGAGCCTTCAGCCTGAAGGTATGGGAAATCTGGGTTCAGGCCCTCTTCATCTTAAGGACATGCAGATTCAGATCCCACATTAGAGTGCCTTAATCCTTGCCTGTGGGGTAGCACAGGGAAGTGATCTTACCCCATTTTGTCAAAGTAAATGCAAAAAAAAAGGAGAAAAGTTGCATCGGACCAGAGAAAAAGAGAGAGATCTGGGTCATTTCCTCAAGGAGGGGAGTCCTAGACTCTTGATCCTTAATTTTAGAGAACTGTTGCTGTATATCATACAAAGAAGTCATGGGATTAAATGAACTGGATGGAAAAAAACCCCAAAAAAACCCTCTTCAGGGCCTAAAGTCTTTTTGGATCTAACTATAGGTCCGTTCATTGCTAACATTCATGGTACTGTATCACTTTGATGACTCTGTTGTGAATTCCCTTTGTTTTACTGTAACAACCATGGTGGCCCACTACTATCACTTTCCTTCTGAGAACAACGACATGACTGTAATCTGTGCATGTACATACAGAATGTGTGGCACACATTTTAACCTCAGTTCCCAGAGCAGAGGTATTATTCTTACTTTGGCTCACTTAGTAAGTTCACTAGCAGAAGAATAATGGAATCCCTGAGATCTGGCTCATGAGATACAGCTGTGTGCCATGAGTAAAGCCCCCTCTGGAGATATCACTTGGGGCCAATTTCTTTATTTTGTAGTCAGGCAAAACTCCCATTGACGTCAATGGGAATTTTCCTTCCATAAAAATTTGGGACTCAGGTTTGGCCCTGATTTTTTTCACAGCTTAGGCCACTTCAGGTAGTGCCAGTATTCTGAACACCCAATGGTGGGCAGAAAGTTTCTGTGATGTATTTAAGATGCCCACAGGTTGGCATGAAAAGGTAAAAATAAGGAAAAACAAGTCATCGCCAGCTTTTTTTCAGTATTCCCAAACGTATCTTTTATGAACAGTTGGGCCCCCTCAGATGCATGAGGATAACAGGTATTCTGCATTTAGTCTTTCAAGAATGCTTTAAAAATCAGACATCTGGTAATAGCTTGTAAATAGAAATGTTAAAAAAAAGCATCATACTCAGGGATATTCATAATGTGAACTGCTTCCTCCACCCCAAGCTTAGGAAAAGTAAATGTTATCCGTTTTCACATAATTTTTTTAGCCGAAGTCTTTTAAGCATATAACTTTACAGCTTTCATAAAAAGGGCATAAAAATGAAAAATGTGTTTTGCAATGAATCTGCCACTGATATGAGTGTTCAATTAAATGGACCATGCAAGAAAAGAGGAAAGATTTGCTACTGGGATATTGCCAATGATATCCTTTGACACTTCTATGGTCTCATGTGTTCCTGATCAAGCAGCACAGAGCACTGGAAAATCCCAAACCAATAAGCTTGAAACCAGAGCAGTCTGCATACATTCGATATGCAGTCGGAAGAGGCTGATTTGAAATGATTGGCACTGAACTGTGGCCTTTCTATTAGCTTACCCTAAACCATTTTTGCCCTTTTGTTGACACAGAACTTCACCAATTCTATTTATACCGTGGAAAACTGCATGTTTCTGCTTAGACAACAGATTCAAACTGTGTTTTTACTAGTGGCAGCCATTTGGAATTCTTTCCTACCACACTGTATCCCATTTCACTTTAAATCTTCTCTTCTGGACACATACAAGATTCATACTTCAGTAAAATCTAGTTACCAAACTTGGTAATTTATCATTGACATTACCCAGTGAATTAAGTAGTTGGTTTTAGTCCAGTTCCTAAGTTTGCATATTTTGTTCCCGTCACAGAAATTTCAGCATTCCTGATGCAATGTGGTATGGTTCCTAGTGTAAGATCCAGGTTGCCATTTATGCTGTACCGCAGGTGCAGAGACAAGAGTGCTACCTCTGCTGTCTTGTCCTTTTTCTCCAACCCTCTCTCCTATGACTGTATGACGCCTTTCCTTCTGTGGACCTAGTCTGAGGATAGAAGATTGCTAGTTGATCCATCTTGACTGCTGTTAAAACCCTTAGTAGCTGATGGATGCTGAGATTGTCATGGGTAATAGAGTTGCCTCCCTTTGTGGTAGAGGTTCCTAGGAGAAGTAAGGAAGGGAGTTTCAGGGAAGAAAAGAACCAAAGTTATGTTCCCATGGTTCCTCTACCTGTGATATTCTGATTTTGGTGCAACTTCCTCAAAACCAGATAGTGAGACAGCTATTGGTCTTGGGAGAGAATTCCTCTGCTGTTTCCTCACCAGGACAACCACCACTCATTCTGACTGAGGGATGAAAAGGAAATTCTATGAAAAGGGTACATAAATGTTTCCATCATCCACTTAGTCACATGAAAATAGATAGAAAAATGCATTTAGAACATAGCAGGAGCTCTTAACAAAGAAAGAGTGAAAAATGGAATGTCACAGTGACCATTTTTTCCTTGGAAAGCTAAAAAGTGGAAACGCATCAAGAATATATTTGCATTATTCCCACTCACTGGCTTACCTTCCATAGAGCTGAGATCTTCCTTTTCCAGCATTACAAATCTGACACCACTCATAAGGATTAAATTCTCTTAAAGAAAAATAAGAAAGGGAGAAAAAGAATTAATTTTTGTGGCCAAGGAATGCACAAAATACTAGAAGAATAATTTTATAACTGCTTAACACAGCATAACAGAGCAGTTATACCAGTCTTCCAGATAATTCCCCATGAGGAATTCAGCTTCTTACTTGCTGTCTCATGTAACTGCATTCTCATCTGTGCAGATACCCTTTAGTTCCAAGTATAAAACTACTATCAGATTTAGCATTATGCAAGAAATCTTATTTCCGTCAGTTCAAGATTCATTTGCTTTGATTGAATTTACTTTCTTGTGCATAAGGAAAGATATGTAGCTCATTTATTAAGTAAATCACATGTGAAGAACCTTCCACTACGCTTCCAGATATGTCCAATTCAGATACATCTTGGTCTTTGTTGGTGAAGAATGCAAGTATTCAAGATCTGGCTGTAATGGTAAACTTATTTTCCTGGGTTCGGCTAGGATAGGGTTAATTTCCTCCAGGAGCTGGAACAGGCCAAAGCCAGAACAGGTGACCCAAACTAGCCAAAGGGGTATTCTGTACCGTATGACATCATGTTCACTATAAAAGGGGGCTAGTCAGGAAGGGGCAGTGGAGCTCCAGGACATGCAGCTCTGGGATGGTTTGGTTTTGTGATGGGTCTGAGCTGCATGATCTGAGTTGGTTGGTCCAGTGAGAAACTGTATTGTGTATCACCAGTTTTGTGTATTCTGTTACAAGTCCTGTGTTGTTATTTCCCTCTCACTGCTCTGTTCCAGTACACTGTCTTTATCCCAACCCACATGGTTTGCCTTTGTTTCCCCATCCTCCTCCCCATCCCACTGGCTGTGAGCAAGTGGCCTTGTAGTACTCAGCTGTGGCTGAGCCTATACCATAACACCCATTCAAGATCAATCTTTGGCTCTATTTACCATGACATCCTAGCGAGCACATCGGACTGCCTGACCTGCATATGAGCAGTTCATCCCTAGAGTAGAAAATGGGACAGATCTCAATCTCAGGAGCAAGTGCCATGGCAGATCTTGTGAGTGTTAAACGTGTTTCCTCGTCAGAACAGGACAACCTTGCTCCTCCTGGGAAAAGTCTGTGCCCTGTGCTACCCCCTGTATCATAATTTAACATTATCTGCGAGAGTACTGATTATGTCATGTCAAAACCGGCATGTATTCTAACAATTATATTTAACAGATAATCCTGATAAATTGTTCATAGTGATATCTTGTCCTTTCTTATTAACATAAACATAGTCCAAAATACCTAAAGTCCACCCCATTAAACCTGGAAGAGTAAGGAGTAAGCTTGAGTTGGTTTGCATGGGAAGCACATATTTTAGTGTGTTACAACTTCTCATTGAGCTTTCAGAAGACTTACGTTGAAGTCTCATTGAATATTGCCATTTTGTGTTAATCTGGGAACAGAGGAAAAGTGCTAAAGACAAGCAAGCACACTATTAAGAAATAAAGTCAAGCCTTTAAAAATGTTGAATAAACTATTGAAGTTTTAAAACAAATGATGGACATTTCTCTAGACTGCTGAAATAACATTATCCCTCCATTTTTTCCCATAACTGTATTCCCTTGTCTAAGGAGGAATAACTTAGTGCAGCTGAAATTTGGGAGCTGAAATGAAATGCAACTGGGACTGATCTCAGTAGAGTTACTTGCTTCATGCCAGCCAATGACTTGAGTACAATGAGTCATTTGAATTGCAACATGAGCGTCCAAAACACCTTCTGTTTTATTGACCTCTTGGAAAAGTTAAGGTTTTGTGTTGGGATAAGTCCTTTCTATTTGTTTCCTTGTTACAGTGTGTATGCTTGTCTGTGAGATGTATAGAGGACTATAAAGAACATACAATCACTAAACTGTAGACAAAATTAGCAGTAATCTTCAGAGCAAAGCAACATGGCTGGCAAACACGCAATCCTTTATGATTCCTTTTCAGTCCAAGTGGGAAAAGAGACAAAGATGGCATTAAAATGTAAAAGAAAAATTACTTACTTTTTGCACATTGCTACAGGGACACCTTCAGAAATGAAAACATGGCATTCTTACATTTGTTGAAGCAAATAGAAAATATACATCTGTATTTGCAACTGCATTATTTTTATGTTAATTATTTCAGACCTTTCATCTATTGTACCATGAACTTCTTTACAGAGAAAAACAAACAATCCAATAATATAATTTGTGGAGTTTCATGTCTCTAATTTCCTTTCTTGTGAAGTGGTCAAAAAGAGTGTGTTTATTCCATTTTGGTTACAGAGCATTTTGGCAAAAGTTTAATTTTGGAATAATTTCCTTGACATTTGACTTACCAGTGTAAAGGAGAATGAGAAAGGAGAAAGAGGGATTTCCATCTGGAATCTCTCCATTTGGTGCTACCACTTATTCTGTGACAATCATCAGCTATTCAAAACTCTCATCAGATAAAACCAGTGGATAGTATTTGCACATTAATACATATTTTATTTCAGTATATTAGAAACAGTGCAGTTTGTGCACATGCAACAGCCCACAGTGACTTTAAGAAATGTTGCTTGGTAAATAATCTAAACCTGTTGCTAATCTGCACAATACCTAGGCTTTAGGAAATGAAAAGAACTTCAGGAGGTCACCTGTTCTGAAGAAGGTCTTTGCAGAATCAGGGTCAGGGTGAAACTATTCTGGAATTCCTTCTCAGCAGATGGTAATGTTTCAGGGAATCTTCACTGGGGGAAAAACCATGCGTGGTACACTGAGAAGCAAAATCCCTGCACAATACCTTTGCATCACATTAAATCCCACATCAGCCCAGTATAATTTGTGTGATGTGTAGGCTTGAGTAGGCCTCCGCACAGTTAAAATAGATTTATAGCGCGGTGTTTTCTTACTTGTCAGGAGGACCGTTGAAAAAAAGTACCCCATAATAGCAGGAAGTGGGAATAAAGTGGGAATGTGGTTGTATGTAAAGATAGAAACTCCCAGTAAACGCTCCACTCTGCGTATGGATCAGTTATTAAGCCCATTAAAGTCAACAGGAGCCGTTCTGACCGCGAGAATGAGTGCAATTCGCATACGGACTCGGGCTCTGTGAACAAGCTCGCATAAAACAAGCACAAACCTGAACCTTGCAGAAAAAACTTGAATTGAACCCAGCCTTTTCCTGAGGGTTGGAAAAAATTTGATTAATTGTTTAATTTTCACATTCCTCATCTTTTCCATTTTCAGCTGGGACAAAAAGTGGACAAGAGAGTATTTTGTGGTATTTTTGCTGGCCTGACTAAAGCTGAAGAGGTATTAGAGGTAATCTCACGAGAAAGTTTGACCTTGCAAAATTTCCTATTGATTTCCCAAGCCAAAAGATTGGATAGACTTTGAACAAACATCCAAACTTCTGCATACTTGCTTGAACTGAAGATCCAAATGTTTTGATATACCCTCCTTCCTCTCCTTGACGAGCACACATGTATATTGTGCGTGTATTTGCATGTGTTATTTGTGAAACTTGGGAGAATACGTGTACATTTAGGCTCTTGTCAGAGGGGTTTCTGGGCTGAAGTGCTAATTCATTACTGGAAATAAAAGTTGATATAAAACATAAGTGTTAAGTACTCCAGAAAGTACGTTATGAAAAATAGTTGAGCTATATGCAGTCTTCAGTCTCATTAGGAAGTGAGAAAGAGATGGCATGGAAAAAATTAACTTGTCAACATAGCCATATATAACTTTCAAAGAGCGTAATGTGAACACAAGATGTTGCACTGACCATTCAAATAAATCAGAAAGCTGTGAATTGTTTCAGAGATTTATTGATTTAATTACCGATCATAACACAATGTGTTTGTTCTAAAGTAATCCTATAAAAAAGGAAAAACATGATGTATTTATGCAGCTCTTGGACAGAAAAGCAGATCCTTTGAAACTGGTGAGTTATGGACCGCATGTGAATCACGCATTTACTATAGAAAGCTTTTAAAAAGTCTCTTTAGAGAAGAGCAGCATCAACAGGGCATGTTAAATGTTAGAGATTCCAGTAGAGAACTTTTTGACCTCAGAGCAGCTGAAAATTTCTCTCTGATTCCCTGAAACAGCAAAGGGCCACTCTGACCAGGAGATGATTTAACATGGGAAAATCACTGGCGCCCTTCAGCCTTGAACACAGACAGCACCTGAACCTTGCAAAACTCGTACTGAGATGGAGAGAGCAAGAAGAATATTACCTGATTCTACTACCTGAATATTTGCCAGCGTTTCAATATTTAAACACCCCGATCAGAAAAGCTCAATAGACTTAAGCACCAGCTGAAGTCTCCTGCGGTAGTTCACGTGCCAAAGGTAATGTGTGTGCTGAAGTGCTGTGCAGATATGAAAGCCAGTATACCAGAGTGGTACTGGGGAACTGGAGCAAACAGACATCATTATGGATAAGGAGCAAAAAAAGCAAATAGCCCCAACATAGTGGAAGAGACATCACAGTGATTGTTCACTGTCTGAGGATGGAACCCTTTGTCTAAGGCAAATTTTCTTCCTCAGGACATGCTGCTGAAAAATGTTGGTTGGGTTGTCCAAAGAACCCACAAGGCACTTGAGAGGCCTTTTTGCCATAACAGCACAACACAGTTTATAGGTGTATTTATACAATGCTTGTATATCCAGAAAATTCAAAGGATTTGTTTTTCAGGGACTTCGTTCACCCAGAATGGGGCTAGAGGAAGCTTTCTGCTCACTCTGAGTACTCAGGGTACAAGGCCAGTGGAATGGGAAGTGAACTAAGTGAATTGCACTTAGTGTTTTAGACTAAAAGGTATCACCTCTTACAAGGGATGGAGAACAAACTTACCAAAGCCACAAGGATTCCCATCTACTTGGACTTTCAGTCCATGTTCTACATGAAGGGAGATGAAATTAAACATAAATTAATGTGATTTCTTTGGGACAAAATTTAATCTTTCAGGCTGTCCATTGCAAAAATTAACCTCTAAACTAAATCTCTGGGATTTTATTTCGGCCTGATTTTTATTGGTCCTTAAGGAATAAGAGTTAGCAACTTCTAAAATAGTGTAACCTACATCTCCCTCAGAGCTGGAATAAACAGAAATTTTAATGATCTATAAAGTTTTATGAGTGACTGAGCTTTAGTCAGCAGTGTTTCAGTGGGATTTCTAGAAACATCAAAAGAATAAAAAATCCAAATATAACACCATTCCACTTTGGTGGCTAAGAGTTAATAAACTTTAAACCTCTTCCATGCTCTGCCATTCAACTCCATATCATAACTCTTGTTACACCAAGGTGCATTGCCAAGAATTCATAGTAGTAGAAGCAGCAAATGAAAAATGGCCAGAAAGACCAGAGTTTTGTTAGGCAAAACAGCTCAGGTACAAGATTTTGGCTGCTATGAAAGAAGGAGAGGTGGCCAAAACTACTTGAATGTAACAGCCTCCCCATATTCTGCAATTTTATAACAATGAGCCTAGTCATTAATATCCATTAGCTGTCTCAAAGTCCTGAGCAATCTAGTGCTATAACCCTTCCTGGAGTGCATCAAACCAACAGCTTAAAGAGGTTCCCAAGACCTAAGCAAGCAGAATAATAATGATAGCTAGGAATAAACACCTTTGTTCAGTAAAATGAATCGTTGCAATGCTACAATCTGTGACCAGGTCATTGCCTTAAAGGCAGGTCTTGATTGTGGCAGCTGAGCAACCACAATAAGAAAGCCCCTATGCAGAGGGCATGAAGCAGTTCTTTCACAATGCATAACCAGGCCAAAGGAGCAAGACCCTACGAGTGACAAGCTGAGATGGAAGTGGCCCCCATGTCCTGTGTTAGCAGGATTACTACAATGGCTGTGCAAAACTGCCATTATCTAGAGGTGATACTCACTGACTTGAAGAAGAAATGAGGAAAGAAAGGGGATAATTTGGTGTAAAGCAGAGAAAGTGGATGAAGAAGCAGGACAGTCTGAGACTAATACAGCACTGCTCCTGAAACTGAACTTCCTTTGCTATTAAGAGTTGGAGTTATACGGAAACCCTGGCTCCGTAGGTGGGCATAGGCAATGCTAACCACCCACAGCCCCTGCTGTAGCCATTAATAGGCTTGAGGCCTTAAAGACATATCTGCACAGCTGGGGGAAAGAGGTTGCCAAGTACCTAAATTGACGTTGTTTTCCATGGGAGGTCATAGAATCATAGAATCATAGAATCATAGAATTTCCTAGGTTAGAAGAGACCCTTCAGATCAAGTCCAACCATAGGCCACATCCAAACAAAAGCTAGGCACCTAATACCTCTCATGGAGCCAGCCACCTATCCTTATAGCAATAAGGTAGTTTGGATTCCTTCTTAGTAACCACTCCAAAGAGAAATTCCTCATGGTTGCTATCACCACTTCTCTAAGTAGCGATGGCTCCTGTGTGGTGTGCAGGTCAGATGCAGATAGCAAAGGATACAATTCCTCTCGATGTTGGTCACAGTGGATGAATTCAGCGGGAGTCAGATGAAATGATAAGACAAGTATAAAGTGAGCAAAGCTTAGCAGGTGTGCTCAAATCACAGTTTTGCATTTGCTTGGCCAGTGCAGGAAGGGAGTTACTGGATTTATTTCTCTGCCCCCAGATGGAGAAGCCTGCAGGGGACCCTAAATTAAGAATTCTCCTTAGTCATTTTCCCTATGCATAGGGGACAGAGAGATGAAAGTGTAGAGGTAGCAGACAAAGAAGCAGACATGGTGATCAAGGCTGTCATCTTAGTCAGATCACAGGCAAGACCTGACAGTTTGATAGGCCAATATATTTGACAGATAGGGCAAGGCTAAATTTGAAGGATCTTAAAGGCAAAGATAAGATGCTTGTGTTTGAAAATGCAGAGCCACTGGAAGGACATGAGGAGAGTGGTGATGCAGCCAAAGGAATGTGGTTCTAATCTCAGTGTTTTGTATGGAACTGAAGGCAGCACTAGTGCTGGAGCATGGCTGGAGACCAGATTATTACAGACAAAGTGCAAAATGCTGGGATCCTGCTATGAGCCAGAGCCAGCTGCTGAGAGAAAAGGTGAATCTGTGAGCTATTATGGAGGATCATACAGTCACTGAAGGAGGGAGCAGAATATAAAACGTTCCCTGATCATGGGCTGGAGGAAGCGTGAAGTTATGGGAAGTGGAAAAATCGGGGAAGATGGACAGATAATTTAGTTTTAACCATTACTGATTGTCAGAGATGTGGAATCGTTTGCAGAGGCAATTTTTTGGAAGGATACCTACAAATGGGATAGAACTAAGATCTTTCTGCCTCTCTGGGTCTCTTCTGCTGATGTCCAGGCAACTGGAAAATTCATGGGCATTGCCAATAGCAATTGCTTACTTAAGAGTATTATTTCCTTAATTTTGTTAGGTTTTTCTCATTTCTAGTTGTGCACTGGGTGCTCAGCCAATGGACTCAGCACCAGATATTTCAGATACTGATAGGGGTTACTGGCAATACAGGACACAATAGAGCTTGTAAGTTTTATGAAAAAGCACAATACTTTCAGTGCTGTGACAAGACCCATCTCAAAATGTGACAATCTGCTGGATACGTAATGGGCCGACCCTTCTATGGATTCAGTACAAAATAGTGTGGATATATGACAAGGCCCTGGGTATTCCTAAAGCAGTTTTTTATGGCTTCTTTAATTTTTACAGTGAGATAATCCTGTGCTTTTCTATCTGGTAAGAAATGAGAGTCTTGATGAGACTTACCAGGTTGATAAACCAGGAAATACTTGATGGACATGTCATTATTATCAAAACCACTGGTTCCACAGCCAGGTTGGATTAAGTCCCATGAGCATGTCATGGTTCAGCTTTTCTGTCCTTCCCCTGCCCAGTCATTCTTTCTGATGGACATGATGCCCTGCCTGCCAGCCTCAAGAGGAGAGGGTCAGTAAGGGCTTCTGAGCACTTTTTTGCTTAATCCTTTAATCCCAGAGTGGCAGACTTGGTCTCTGTTGTGAGGCCCCAGGATGAACTGGCCTTCAAACTTGCTCCAAGACCCAACTCATGACAGGTTTTAACTCCAGTGAAGAGTACCATCAACTTTTTCACAGATTTCTGCTGAGAAACTGGGACCAGAATCCAAGGGAACTATTTCAAGAGATGGTAATGATTCCTTTTTCCTACTAAATTTTAGCCAATGTCTAAAAACCAGGGTGATGGCTGAAGTGCTGAGAGTAATAAGCAGAACATCTTACCGATCGTTTTGGCTTAAGAGAAAAAGGAAAGCAGCACGTCTTTGTATGCTCGAAATAATTATTAACAGTTTTTATTAGGAAGAGACCAAACTTGTTCAGCTTCTTTTATGGTAAACATGTCTGTTGGGGTGGAGGGAAAGGAGGGAAAATCACGCATAGTTTTTATACAGTCTGGTTGGATAGCTGGCAAGTGCACCTGTAGGGCATATGTGAATGTATAAACCCACACATGTTCACTTAAAAGGACACCGTCATCTTGCTTCAGAGCTTTTGTTTGCTCTTTAATCTGCATTATTTTAATACCCTCTTAGAAGCTTAAAAAACATTATTTATTTCCCTATTGATTTCCTTCTTTTCTTTCCCCTTGTCAAGCCCTTTCTGTGCGTGTTTGTTTTGCTTTGTTTAGAGTGGAGATAAAATTAACACAGCTGGCCTTATTTAACAGCCCAAACAACTTCAATTCATACCACACTTTCCCAGGCCAGTGTGAGCAAGGGTGGGAGCCTCAGTGGACAGTGAGCTGAGTGGGCATATTGTGGGAGTGCTGCTTCATGGTGTTGTGCTTAGGGGGGCCCTTAATGGGACATCAAAGCAACACAGTCCTATTTCAGTCACCGGGGCCTATGGGAGAGGACAGAGACATTAAAGAGGCTCAGTTCCTTTAAAAATCCAAGTAACTGTTTGCAGCCCCTTCTTGAACCAAATGGATCAATTAAAAACTGACAATGGACTTCTGGACTTCATTGTAAGTCTATGCAGTCAGGTTAACACCTGGTGTTAGTGTAATTAAGTGCTAACCTCCAGCAAGGAAGATCCTTATGGGTCCCTTCCAACTCAGGAGATTCCGGAATTCCGTGATTCTATGAATCCTTACTGACCACTATTTTCAGTTCTTATGGCTGTTAAAAGCATGGTCTGATTGTAGTGATGAGCCATGAATGATTGCAGTGATGAGCTCCATGAAGACCCCTGAGCCACCCTGAACCCTCACCACCAAGACAACACCAAGATCAAGAGGACCAACAAGAATGCCACTGGATCCATGGGTGGTGATATCTTTCTCTATCTCTGTCTGTGTTTTTCTCTCTCTCTTTCTCTTTCCTTTCTTTCTCCTTTCAAGTAAGATTGTGCCACATGGGACTTTGCTCACACAGTAAACAGTAAATAGTTATCCAATTAAGTAGCTGTTATTGACTTACTGTTTGCAACCATTTGCCCTGTGTTGCCTTGTGTTCTGTGTTAATTGTTGATTGACTGGCTGGTGTCATTTCCCCTTAATTCAGTCCAAGGACATAACAAACTTGGTCATAGGTCCCAAGGGGAGTGAGGCTGTCCTAAATGGCTCCTCTTGGTCTGTGACAATCTTTTGAGATGATAAAGAAGGTGGACTAAGAAGGAAGTAAGAAACCATCAACTTCACAGTGATATTAGATGGCTGCACAGTCCCATAGGCGCTCAGGTGGTTTTCTAATAAAAAGGTGCCCAATGGCCATATAACTTTACAGTGTATGTCTCCTGAGATCAGTGATTGACACACCTGGCTTACAGTCATCCTTTAACTTGCTCTGACCAGCTAGCACTGATACTGAATACTGCTGGGGTTTAGACAGGGGTGGTGTCTTTGTGTCCTGTAGCAGAATAGTTATCTTCCCTGATCAGTTCTGATGGAGCAAAGACTGTGAGGGACCCTCCTATGCTCCTCTTCTTTTTAAACTTCCAGACTGAAGGGTAACACTCATGCAGTAAGGTGGAAGACTATTAAATGGACATCTCCCAAAGAGGACAGAGTGGGCTGGGGGTGTGTGTCTGTGCTCGTGTGCTCAACATCCCTTCTGAAGAAGGTCCCTGCTTTTATCACTGATGCATGAAGTCTTAGACAAGCAGCTTTCTGGATATGCCTGCCCCACCTCAGTACACATTAGTTCCTCCCATTGCTGGTCGCGGGATTATTTCCTTCCAATTGTATCCATCCATCATGTTGCCAGCTATCTCACAGCACCCAGGATTTGCATTGGCCTTCTGCTGCATTTGTTTTCATATCAGTTACCAAGAAACAACTTCAGCTTTTGAGAAAAACCCAGCTCTAAGCTGTATCTGCACACACGTATTCTGTGAGGCATTTGCTGCTGGCATTTAAACAACAGTAACAGTGACAGCTACTGATTTTTGTTCCTGCTATTTGGGTCTAAGCTACAGTATTACCTGAGAAGGTGGAGTTCAGGTATTTTCTGCTTTTTCCTAGGGAGATGATTTATAGTTTCTCATATGTTTTTCCTCATCTCACTTTGGCCCTGGATGTGTCTCTTTTGTCTCTATTTACAAGTGTTGTCCCAGAAGTATCAGGTTAAAGCAGTGGTCACCCCATTCACCTCTGACTTGGAGTTATGGACTTAGAAGTCCCTTTCCTGCCAATGTGTGTGAAAACCTGCATCTAAAAGCTCGAGTTATGACTTTCCTGGCAAAATGCTTCTTCTCCTTTCCCTTCTTTTGTTACGTTTTTGTTCTTGCACAAAAGAATTGATACTTTATGTTCTGCTTTGTCTTACCCTCTACTCATCTTGGGTTTATTTCTGACTTTGTAAATTTGTTTTGGAATAGAAATGCCTTTCTCTTGGCTCTTTCCAGCAACTTTGTGTACTACATTTTATGAATAATTGTGCCTTTTTACAGAGTAGTGCCTATTTGTCTGTGTGATTTTGCAGTGCTAAGGTTTTCAATAAAATTCCTCTCACCACAGAAGCTAAGTAAAAAATTTACTTTTTTTTTTCCAGTTCTGCTTGGGGTTACTTTTATGTGTTGTTAAGCACATCTAATTAACATTGGCAAAATAAGTTTGTCATAAAAGTGGAGAGAGAATGCAAGCTAAGTAATCTTTGCCTAAGATCTGAAAATACAAAGAACGTTGGGGTTTTGTGGTTGTACTGTAATTTATTTTTACAGCAAACAATTTACTCCAACAAATCTTTTTGGGGCATTCTTAACCTGTAAGCTTTGCTTCCTTGATCATGAATACCAATATTTACTACACCAACTCTTGTGTGGTTAGGGGGAGTCTCTGCAAGAAGCAGAGTTTGATGTGCCTGGCTGCCCAAGGAGCCCGGGGGGCAATGAACCTTCCCAGGCAAAACTCTGGGGGCAGTC
>VZTU01008574.1:72964-84131 GCA_013400835.1 Zapornia atra | reverse complement strand
GGTTCGGTGTGGCTCTGAGATAGTGCAGGTGCAGAAGACTTTTGGGGCCAAAGTCTGAAGTAACATATAGGCTTCTGCCAGCTGTGGAAAGACATTATTTTATACACTGAGGAGTAAGAAATAATCAACAGACAAAAAGCCTCCAAGAAATGAATTAAAAAGCAGGAAAGGTGTAAAGCATTATGATAAACCAATGAGCAGTTTATAACTTCTGGGACAGCACTATCCTACTAAAACTTGCTAAAACGGGCTGTATCAGGTGCACCCTAGTAAAAAAGCTGGGCACATGCTAAAAAAAAGGCAGAGAGTTTAGTAGAAGATTTTTCTTGCTGCAGTGTTCCTTTTCCTTCCTGTTTCTTCAGCAAATGTGTACGTTACAGTACAAACCACATTGTGCCTTTATCAGTAATGTGCCAGGCACCAACAGTTACACATCATCACACACATGTTCTTATCATCTCTCAAGGTGTGTTTGCAGATAATGTGTAATGTAAATGTGAATGAAGTCTCCATCATTACATGACTTCAGCGTAACAGCTATTGTTATCTAGGAAAATTATTTATTAACAGGATAAGCGAGGAGGAAGGCTGGGTGCAGTTTCAAACTAGGGTTTCTTTTGCTTAACCTTATGTTACATGACTCAAACTGAAGGGTGAAAATGTCTAAGGCTGTGCTTTATTGCCTCAACTACAAAGCAGCTCAGGAGCATTTTAATTTCTCTTTCTGAATTGTGCTGTTAATAGTTTACTGTGTGGCACAGCCCATGTATAGCCCCCATCTTCCTTGATTTCCTTTGCCCTAAGGAGCCCACAGCATTCTTCCTTCCCCCAATTTACCTGTTGGTTGTTTTCTGTCATCAATTCTCTGTTTCTGTTTTCCTGTTCTCCACCACCCCCACTGCTGATGCTGGAGCAAAGCATTTGGTTTGGAGAAGTGTCTGGGTTGCAAAAGCCTGCTTTGAGTCCTGCAGTGTCCCAGCAGTCAAGGTCGCCAGTGCTTGGCCATGCTCCAAAAGACTTTCTATAACCAGAGCTGGTGCCAGAGTAGTTATGCCAAGGATTCCTCTGTGCACAGAGGACGCTCGGTTTGCTATTTAACTACCTTTAAGTTTTCTCATGAAATCTGTGCAGTGACACCCAAACAAGCCTAATGTGGTTAAGAATTCAGCCCAATGATCTCACATCCGCCACAGCAGTTGAAGACTCATAAACACATTTTATGTCTGCATTGGTATGTTGTCATAATTTGGGAGACACATTGCCTAGAAACACAATAGTTGGTTATGAAAGTCTAGTTTGATGCTGAGAGATTTCAGCCAGATGTTACATTCCAGTAATCAAAATTAAATTATTGCAAGAGCAAACAGAAAGTAGTGAAAGGCTAACTTTATAAAGCTCTGAGGGTTTTCAGTGGTTTTGTTGTCTTGGGGTATTTTTGGCTTTTGTTTTGCTTTGGTTTTTTGTTTGTTTTAAATTTCGGTCTTTAAAAGCAGGGACTATGAGTAGAAAATGATGACTAGGATACTACTATGAGAATAAATCCAAAAGATTCTAGAATCAGTCTAATGAGTCAGGGAAGACACTTCATATTATGGATTGACTTAGTATATCTGACTAGGTATAGACATATTATAGCACTAAGTTAAGCATATCTGACTAAAGCTGTACATGCATTGAGTGTAACCTATCAGAGTTCCGAGAAAAGATCAACAGGAAGTAGAATCAACTGGTGCAGGAGCACAGGTAGATATAGAAAATATGGTAGAGAAAAGGTGTCCTGAAAACTCAGAATATGCAGATTCTTACTGCACCAGCATCAAAGCTGCTCTATATGAGTTTACCCAGGGAAGTATGGCCATAAGAAAAATATAAGGGAACAGACACACAACTGAAAGACATGGAGGTAGTCAAGGGATGAGTTTTTTTGTGCTGTGAAATGAAGAACAGGAAGGAAGAGAAGGTAGGGAAGAAGAAATTTGAAGAATAGCTTCACAAAAGACAGGAGGAAGAATGGAGATATCTGTTAGCCAAGATCTAGAGAAGAAAAGCTGTGTCTGAAAAAGGGATGTGAGAGAATGACGAGGCATGGGGAAGAGGACAAACGATCTTGTTGGAAGTGAAGGAAAATTCACTTTTCAAAATCCACCTCTCTGAAAGGAGATCCTTGCTGGAAAAAAAAATTAGTCACTGTGCTGGGCAAGCATGATTACTTAAAAGTGGAAGCTCAGGGTTCTTCTATGTCTCACATATTCAAGGACCAGTTTAAAGCAACACACATGAATGCCTATGGTAGTTGAATCTCACAGCTGATTCATGGTTAACTTACTGTCCTAGTGAGTAAACTAATTCAGAACTAACCTTATTTTCCTACTAGTCACCTGAACGCTGTTTCCTTATCTCCACAAGGCCCTAGCTTCAGTAGAAGTAGATTAGGTTCGCACACCCTACCTTCTCACACCTCCACAATCCATTGTTACCTCATAGTGAGGTTTCTCTTCCCCCCATTCAAGGTTGTGATTTCAGAATCCCAGAATCCCAGAATCACTATGTTGGAAAAGACCTTTAAGATCATAAAGTCCAACCATTCCTGTCCTGTGCTAAATCATATCCCTAAGTACCTTAATTACCCTTTTTTTTAATCACATCCAGGGATGGTGACTGCTCCCTGGGCAGCCTGTTCCAGACCCTGACAACTCTTTCAGTGAAAATTTTTTTCCTAACATCTAATCTGAACCTGCCCTGGCACAGCTTCTTGCCATTGATTTGCTTCAAACCTGTCTTCTCCTTGTGGATAAGGAGATGCTTACAACAGAGACGTCATCACACAGTGTTGAAAGAGAAGATACTTGTATGCATTAAAGGAAGTGAGTTTATAGAGGAGCAGAGCAGGAGCAGCAAATAGTAGAGTTGGGAATTTTTAAAATCTTTTTAAACACTTTGATTCTAGTGTAAAGCACTGATGGGAAATGCTAGTGACACAAAGGTTTGAGAGATGTTCGAGATGTGAATGATTAAGATATGAATGATCAAGATATACAGAAAAATTAAACGATCTGAGGACTGGGGAATTGGAGTGGGATGGATTTCTGCAAAACAGTCAAGTACTTTGCTTGCACAGGGGTAAGAAAAATAGTTCTGTTATAAACCAGAAACGAATCAGGTAAAATCAACTGAGGATGGGAACTTGGGCATATTATTTACCAGGATAAGTAAGCACAACTGGTGTGATACAGCCAAGACAGATGGATATGGACAGGAGAGCAATTGCCTGGCGAAAGAGGAATGGCTATTTTTTCAGACCTTATCTGGAACTCCACGTCCTATGTAGGGGTCCCTTCTTCAGGAAAGATGAACTGAAATGGAAATAGGCACAGAGAAACATTGTTAGATTAGTAAGGGGAATGGTAAACCTCTTGCAAGGAGAAACTAGAAGAATGTGGCATCTTTTTAGCCAAGCGGTTCCTCAGCTCATAAAGCTGTTACAGAAAGAAAATAAATGTTTAAGCTGAGAAGACAGGGTTCTCAGAAAAAAAAGCCCAAAACCCAGAAATACCATGCATAAATATAAACTGCCTGTGTGCAAATTTAGAATGGAAATTAGAAGAATTTCCTAACGAGTATAACAATGAGAAGAGAGGAAGTGAAGAAAAATACCCGCTAAAATGGAAGCTGATAAAAAAAGATGTAATATAATGTCTGCAGTACCAGGAGACTGGTTTATGTGACTCAGGAGTGCTCACTGAGCTCAAAGGCCAGTTTCTTAAATTAGATATATTTTTATAGTTCATGAAATCGGCATACCTATGGCAGTGAAGTACTGTCTAGCTAAATGAGACTGGATTCATATGTTCAGGTGAGGAGAGAGCATTAAGATCATCTATTCTGAGCTCTAATGTAACACAGCCCATAGAAACCCACTCATTCATTTTTGCTCCAGGCTCAATGTATCTCTTTGATCTATAGCATATCTTCTCAGAAAGGTATTCAGATTTAATTTAAATGCTTCAATTGAAGTAGAATCCACCACATTGAAGAGCAACATCTATTGAAACTGCAATGCAGATGGGGTTTGAGAGAACAGCTTTTGACCTTCACAATTTTTATTTTTTGTCGTCGTTGACAGGCTTTATGAGGAAATACATCAGACAGATCATTGTGAAAGATATTAAACTTCCTACATCTATTCTGATCTGATGAATTCCTTTTCAATAGTCTCCAGAGGAGGTAATAGCCTGTGGTATGTTTTCTCTGCTATTGAGCCCAATTTTGAAATCCCATTTACACCAGGTAAAAATCTGATCCTTTATGCATATCATTATCGGACTTCATGAGATGAGTAAACATTTTCTAAGTAATTCAACAGGTTTTAAAATAGCTATATATCTTATTGGGTAAGGCCAGAGGACTTTCTTTTATGGTATGCTGTTTGCAGTGCACAACATTTAATTTCTTATGCAGATCGAAAGCTAGTAGGGTAATATCTATTTCCTTTAGTATTAGCTTCCCAAATCTGAAACATAATCTGAGCTAATCCTCTAAATTCTCTCTATAATTGGAAAAGAGAGATAAATACTTGCCAACAATAAGCCGTCTCACCTGTTTTATACTTGGGATGGACCACTGTCAGGTTAGAAAACCAATTTAAATTACAGACTTACCTTGCAATTAAGTGACAAAAATTGAGTTCTGGGTGGATGTCATAGAATAAATTTGGAGTAGTGTGGTGGCAAGACTAGGTAAACCAAAATAGCAGTATTCAGATGCAAACAGAGGTCTGATTCCTGTGTCATGAGGAGAAAGGACAGGAAAGGAAGCCATTTGGGTCTGGGAATAAATTTGAGTCCTCATAAAGAGATGCAAGCCTTGAAAGCCATGTATAGAGTGGAACCCAAGCATAGCTGAATAGTGATTAGATTCAAGTTTGTTCTTCTCTTGCAACATTTCTATTTGGTTGCAGTATTCCATTGGCGCCCATTCCAGAGGTCTTGGGCACCCTGGAGCAGAGTCCAGTGCAACCAGCAACATACATCCTGGGGGATGCTCCCACTGTGTGAGACATATTCTGACAATAAGCTTATTGATTGCAGCACTGTGGTTTTGCCCTATTTTGGTACCGAAAGACTCTTTCATGAGCAAAATGCAACAGTGCCAGACTTTGAACTAAGTCTCAGTCTAATCAAAATCCTAGACCAAATTACTCTTTTTATGTATTGTCAGCATACTGTTAAGCATGTCTATTGTAAGGATAGCTTGAATATGTTTAATCTGTACCGTGGTGCTATGAAAAGAAAGACAATGTGTCCAAACTCTGCTTTTAACCACAGCAGTCAGCACAACCATCTGAAGGTCAAGTATTTTTAGGGGTCTGACTTGGATTAGAGTATGACCCCCACGCGCATGAATCATCACAAGGATTAATGAAGTGTATAAAGTGTGTGTGCTTGTTAGTCTCATCTATGGACATAACAAAAGAAGAAATTTCTCACTCTGAGATAGTAAATGGTTTAGCAAAGAGAAGACACAAAACCTAACCACATATTGATGGGGAGCTTACAGCTTAATGGAGAAGTGTCTTAACTGTTAAGAACCACAGTGATTGTGCTCAAAGGAGAATCCACGACATGAAAATGATCCTGTTTTACTTTTAGCCATGAAGTTTTTGGTTTTCTTCCTTCTGGCATTGCTGCCTCTCTTTTAAATGTTATTTGTTATATAGATTCTATTTTAAATCAAAACTTTCGTAAATTGCCTTGATTTTAGTTCATCCTTCCTGTAAGTTCCTCTGTCTCACTCCATGGATATAAACAAGATTTGGCTTTGTCTTGATGAGTATTTCTCATAGCAAGTCTGATAACACAAAACAGGACCTTTACAAACTTCTTTTGCTGCATTAGTTCTTTAGCTGTATGGTTAACAGGGGCAGATACTCCGAGGCTGGGTAGTTGTGTAATTATCCTGCCTGGGCGAGCAGAGGAGGTTTTTCAAGTCCCAGAGTCAGCTCTAAGACAAACCGTGTGCAGAATTTTGGAATCCTTCGTGGATGGTGGCAATCAGAGGCTCATCCCTTTTGGTATTGTACCGTTTGACACAGAATGAGTCAAGGGGATCAGAGGGCAAATAAGGAAGCACATGATGGCTTTCAAAAGGCCAAACTGGTCTCCAAGAACTTTTATAGATACAAAAGCCCCAGGTTTGTTCCAGTGTGCAGTATCATGTGGGGTTTTTTTCTTTTTCTCATTCTTTTTTCTTTTTCTCTATCTCCTTCCTTCCTTCCTTCCTTCCTTCCTTCCTTCCTTCCTTCCTTCCTTCCTTCCCTCCTTCCCTCCTTCCCTCCCTCCATTTTTTTTAAGGGTTTTGGACACTTCTTGTAGCATTGACAAAAATCCTCTTCATGCAAGAGTCAAGAGTATCCTAGCCCCATTTGCTTGTCTGTTCAGAGGGAAGTAATCCCAGAAAACTTGTTATAGCTGAAAAAAGGGGTACTATTTTTACAGTAGTGGCTAACATTTGTATCTTAACACTGGATGGTACTGAGATTCCTCTGAAAGCAGCTCAGCACTCTCAGCTCTGATTACAGTCTTGGGAGGCCAGCAGTCTCTCAGCATGGGCTTCTTAGCTTTTCTGAGGTCTGGGCTCTTTACGGCATCTTTCTTCAATGCCTTCAGTAGGAAATTAGTTTTTAGTACAAATGTGAATTGCACATGTGCAAGTTATAAACCTGGATCTCTGCCAGTAGGTAAAGCTGCTAACTCTGCTATTTGGTAGTTACTATAAAGTTTTCAGTAATACTCTTCTGTTCTCTTCCTGTCCTTTCAGCTACAGAAAAAACATTTGGAAAGAGAAGAGCCTTTTTATGTATAGAGAGGATAAATGAATAGCACTTGTGGGACAAAGATGAGTGGGAATGAAAATACGAGTTTTTTGAGCAAATGTTTATAGTCTGCAAATGATAGAACTTTCATACTCGAGCTTTGTAAAAAACAGCACTCGGGGGCAGAAATGAAAGGTTTGTGTGTGAGGGGATTAAACTGAAAAAGCAACATGACTATCTGAATCAGAAAAGACCCCGGTGTCCACAGAGCACTGCAGAGCAGAGAAGTTTAATGTCAATGGAATTGTGAAGGTCAGTGAGCAGATGAGGGCTGATGGAAACTCCTCCCTGGACTGTGAAAAGACTATGCACATCTGGTAGAATAGTCCCAGAGGATCTCTGCATTTCAGGGAGTTTTGAAGCCTGTAGCTCACTTGCTGTGTAGTGTTATTTTGATAGCATCACTTTGGCTAGAGCAACCATAGAAAAATAAAGAAGGTCCCATTTAACTTACAGACTGCGGGTGTTTTACCCCAAATGAGACTTAAGGAATTAATAACATTGAAAGCTAAAGATTGCTTGCTTATATTTGCTTTTTAATTATTGTATGTGTTTACTTTGTCAAACGGAGGTATGCCTCAGTGAAAGTGGGGATTGAGTGTCATATTATCCTGAAATAGAAGAAATACTCTTGTCAAAATAAATATAAAATCTGCTATTTTCGAGCAAAATTTCATGACAGATGTTATGTACTTGCTGTGTACTAATTCTAAAATAAACTGGTGACCACATTGCCTGCCTGCCTGCCCGTATTATGTAGAGTTTTCATATAAGGCATTGGGAAAGCATCCTTATAGGTAATAATATAATTATAGTTATGTAACTGATGTCTGTAAAATGACAACAAAATAACCTAGTTCTCCGTACTAACCTATAAGGACCTGACTTTTGGTTCACAGAATAAATACATACCTGTCTGGCCTGATGTAATTTGGGACACTTCCCACCCACGGCTGGAGGGCAGCAGGGAAAATTCAGAGAAAAGTGTCACATTTTTCTGGCAGGTTTATTCTTTTTCCTTTGGAAAAAATTAGGGCAGGGTGGAAGGTTAGATATATCATTTCTAATCTGTGCTGACAGTGACTTGCCTTATAAACATCTTCTGATTTAGATGGGCATAAACAAAATCAGAATCAAGTTCCTGGTGTTTAGACCCGAATATGAAATATGCATGTTCTTTTCCAGGAGAAGCACTCTTAGGGCAGCTGCCCCATGTTTGAAAAAAAGAAAAAGGTGATATTCTAAAGATGCATCTGAAGCCTTTTTATTCTTTGAATCTTTTCCACACAGGCTGTGCCCTATGCTTTTAAGGCATCTGTCTTCACAGTTGATCCGTACTTTACAGCACAGTTTCAAGATATACTGAAAATGGCAGGGGTCAAAAATACCACTTCTTATGTTAGTAACAGCTCCCATACATTGATCCATGCCTACATAAAGCAAACATGAAGGAATCGCATTCAGTATGGGATCTTTAGCAAGCTTTTTTTTTAACAAAGTTAGCCTTTGCTTACAGGCTAGATAGTGAAACTGTTCCTGACACTGATTAGCATACTAGCCCATAATGAATTGATTTTGAAACCAACAAAATATTTTAAACCCGGAGATATATAGTTTAAATGAGTCCTGACCAGGCACTGGGAAATAGGAAATCCCTGACATAAGCCTTACATAAAAGAACAGCTCCATTCATGAAGTACATAAATGAGCAAAAAGGATGTAAAACAGCCAAGAAGGCTAGCAGTAAATGAAAAGGTCTGGGGAGGCAGGGAAGGTGAAAAGAGAAATATGTGGATTGGCCATGTGAGTTCATTCGTACTTAAGGATTTCTCTTATTTTAATATCAGCCAAATATCAATGACAGCTTAAAAATATGTATTTCAGAGATTTCTTCAGATGAAAAGCTTAGAGGAAAACTAGTGGTGTATGAGAAGAGGAGGTTGCATCCTTTGGGAAGGAGAACGGATCACAGGCAGACCTGCCGCACGAGGTTTGTTTTCTGGTGGAAGATCTGTTGCTTTAGAGGAAGTGAGAGTGTTCGAGACACTAGACCTTGCTAAAGCAGGAACATATGAGTGATGTTGGCACCTGGCCACAGAATGCCTGGATAGAGATTTTCTGCTGAAAATCTTTTCTCAGAACAGGAACCTTTTGTGAAGACATATCCCCGTTTAAACTCCTTCCCCAGGGACAAGATTTCCAGTGCTAACCTGAAAAGTGTGGTCAGGGGGAAGGCATTATACACCTCTTGACCAGCATCCCAGTGGCCAAAAAAACTCAGGACCAAAAACAGGACTCCCATCTGAATGCCTATTCTGGGATGAGATATACTACATATCTGTGCCACCTTTCTCAGCCATACTCTCAGGTGGGAGAGTACTATGTGAACCCAGCTATACATTTCCCAGCTCTGAGCTGGGGCTGGCATGGGACACAGCAAGTTTTGCTTGCTCCTGAGTGTATAGACATGGCTGGGACATCTGGATTCGTTTTGATGGTCAGATCACTGCCTCTTCTGAGGTGGGTTGCTTACCAACTCATGTCTTGGGTTGTATCTTTTAAATAAAGGCCTTATGTTTTTATTGAATGGAGCGAAGAGGAAATTAGCCATCATGAAAGAAGGGTTTACATTGTTAATGGCTACAAACACCTATTATATCCTAGTGAAAGGCCTAATAGGCAAGAAATCAGTTCCTAGTGTCACCCTAACAGGAGCCCAGTCCGAGAGACTCCAGATCCTGTGCTGAGACACAACTCTGTACAACCTCGTAACAATCCAGGGTGTGGTAGGAGGGAGGAAAAGAAGAAAGAGAGAAGTAGTAGCGTTCAGCAGGAGTATTTGGCACAGAAGGGCCACACAGGATGGCTTTCTGGGTGGATTTTAGCTTGCTTTGAACTGGAACTGCAGTGGTGCTGGGGTCAGTGCACTGCTGAGCTGAAACAAATCAGCACCCCTGAGAGTCTGGGCTCTCTGCTTTGGGCCCCACACTATGTGAAGGCAGCTCCTTGCCTTTGGGTTGGCTTGGAGAAAAGCCACTTCATGGCAGAAAACATTCAGACGTGCTCACAGTGTTGAATGTGAAGGCCAGATCCTCATTCCATTTTTTTGTACTTTGTACAGCACTCTGAGTTAAAAAAAAAAAAAGCCTAAAAGGGAAAGAAACATGTTCATCCTTTAGACCACTATAACAGCATAACAGGCCCATTGTGAGACAGAGATGCCGTCCCACTGGGGAGGCTCTTGGGTGGGATCCATCTCATGTGACTTCAGTTTCCTGGGCTCACTTTTTGGTCAGTGGAAAGAAACAGGCAGTTTAAGGGCACAGTTCACCTGGCCTGTTTTCACATCTATTTCAGGGTAAGTGTTAAAAATCCGGCTGTAGCTGCCTGTGAACTGCCAAAGGGTTCTTTAGAGACGTGCTGGGTATTTTTTCTGCCAAACTACTCCTCTCCCTCTCTGGTTTCTTGCATGACACAGTGGGCAAAGTCAGCATGTCATCACAGATTCCCTGCTGCGGTGGGGAGCTGTGCGTCCTGCGTCAGAGGCTCCCACCCTGCGCTGCACCCGGGATGTGGACTGATAATCCTCCTCTTCTAATCTGTAAGGAGGGGCAGGAATTGAATGTGGTTTTACAACTTCTTTACTGCAGCTTGTACACAGGCTTTGTTACTGGCAGAGCATAGATGTTCACCTAAAACAGTTACCGATCAGGTAAAGGGAGCAATTTCACAAGCAGCCAAATAGTGGCAAAATTTCTCACACCATTGATATCATACATAAACCTCTGCAGTTATCCTCATGACCTTCATACTTGTAGGTACAACTGCAGACGTAACCTGTGCCATAATTGTGGCTTTCCACTTCTCCTAGATACATGAAAAGAGCACTGTGCAGCCAGGAAATAAGAAATCATCAACCCATACAGAAGATTTAACCTGAGAATCTGTCACTTAATGGAAACTGCTTGTTTCCTTTTAATCTTTGATGACATATTTTTACTTTGGATACCATAAATATAGATATGAAGCATGTAAGAATTGTAGTAAATTCAGATACAGAGTTTCTATTCAGCAGCTGTATTAGGAAACACAGTAGAAAATGTACTTAACTTTGATATTATTTTCTATTTGCTATATTAAAACAAGGATATCAGGTTCTACAAAAGTCTATTTTTGCTTTTTCCCAAGATAACAGTAAATGCATAAATTTCAAGTAGGTTTCTTTAAGGTTTAGGAACAACTGCAATCTTACCAGAACATGCTTGTGGTTAATGTTCAATAGCCATATTTAAAAAA
>VZTU01008574.1:717-72936 GCA_013400835.1 Zapornia atra | reverse complement strand
AAAAAAAAAAAAAGTGAAGAAAAATCCCAGAAGTTCTGGCAAATTTCTTCCTCATCCACAGCCATAAGTGTAAGATAGTAATGAAAATGGCTTTTGGATCTAAATCATATCTATCTTCAGTTGTTTAAATTTCCTAGACCTAATGAGAAACTCAGCTGTGGTAGTCCTACACCTCTAGCTGGCTCAGATCCCTACCTGCCCAACATCCAGGGGTGCTGTGAAGGAAAGCAGGGAGGCAAAGAGGAAGTTTCTTGCAAGTGAAAGGTCCTTGCACAATGGCCTTTTTCAAAGGGCCAGTGGGTGAATGCTCATGCTTGCACCCTGTATTGTTACTGCCCTAGCACAGTGTCCCTCAGACATCTCTGACTGAATGCCTGGGCTAGGCTTCTCACAGACAAGAGTGCTACAGCTCAAGCTTTCTTTAATGAACTTCTCACGTGTGTGAAGATTTATAGCTCTGTAGGTTTTTGTACAAAATGTTTTATTCTGAACTCCACTTATAATAAATTTGGTTTACTGCAATTGCATGGTCTGATTACAGAATTACCTCTTCAAATTCTGTGTCATCTGTGATTCTCTTATTACCCTTCATGGCCCTCTTCATACAATTTTATATGGCCCTTTAAACTTTTCTCATGATTCATCTGTGGCTATGGCATCCCTCCATAAAGACACCCACATTTCTCAACTTACTTATTTGTTGAGTGCTTTAGATCTAAACCATACCACACAGTTGTTTCTCCCAATCCTTACAAAATCTGTATTTCATGAGCGCAATTATTTTTAGGAACATTCTCAGATTCAGGGTGGATATTGCGAAATAAACCAGTCAGACAGGCGATCTCCTTGAGTTAGAAAAAAGAGTATTACTCCAGAAAGGAGCCCAGAAAGTCAAAGGCAGGTACAGATACACTCATATATGTAGGAATAGTTGTGCTTGTTTAAATATAGTACGTAAAAGTGAATGGAGAGCAACGCACCTTCATTAAAAGCTGATTTAGAAACCAGCTAAAGGAAGTTGTTTTCAACATTGAATGGATTATTATTTTTTTTGTGGATCCTATAAGAGCCAGGATCTAAATTACATCTTTTTGTCACCATCTACAGGTGTGTAATATACTAACACTTTCCTTTTCCTTTTATTTTTTTTAAATACAGACAGTAGAATAGGAGAATGAGAACTGACAGTGAAGAGTAAAAAAAAAAAACAGCTTGGACCAAGGGTGCTTCATAAATCAGTTAAGTCCAGCATGTCCTTAATCTCTCACATTTAAGTCCTTTGTGCTCATCTGCAAAATAAAGCTTCTTCTTTTTATGAAGAACTCAGAGTAACCTACGTCTGACCCTCATCCCTCCAAGGAGTGCTATAAGTGGCTTCTCCAGAAAATGGCCTGATAGGAAAAACAGAGCAATGATACCTTTATTTCTCCCTCAGGATTCCTAGTTTAAGGAGCATAAAAGAAAATAAACAAGACATAAAACAAAACTAATGAAATAGGTTTATAGCCTCATCTTCTGGAACTGATCTAGCTCCTGTTGTTGAGAGGTATCCTTCACCTGATGCCAGAACTGTGATTGCTGTGCTGGGATTCACAACACTTTTTGAAACCTGCACAGCCCGACATTTTGTGTGCTACGGTGCCTCGGTTCCTGGGGTCCTGATTTATTTAGGAAGAGGAAAAGGATCTGAAGTAGACATTGGGAGGAGAAAATGTCTACAAATTCCTTACCCCTCCTCTTCCGGGACAACACAGATCCATCCTTTATGCCAGATGAATGTGTGGAGTGAGAAGGTGAACACGACCAAATGAATGTCGGCAATGATCAGTAAGCAATGAAAGAGTAAACCATAATTCCTTAAAAGCATTAAGGAATGCAATCATTTCCACCTCTTAAAAGCAGGTCTGTAAAATGCTCACTTCCCTGTCTCTTGAAACCATTTTTACTGAATTATTTACTTTCGAGGCGTAGGATGACTATAATGACCATAGAAAAGTACAAATTACAGACATGCAGTTAAGTCTGGGATCTCAGTGATAACACTTAGTAGTGCTTCCCCAGTGCCCTGGTTAATATTTACCTGGTATAGGAACTATTTAAGTAAGTGTTGATGCCTTGGTTACATTTTTTGCTTTAAGTAGCAGAGGACAGTGTATTTGACGTGGTTTGTGAGGTTTTCTGAAGACACAGGAGCAACTTTGACACCGAGATCAAATTTTTAGGGCAGCTTCTTCTTTCTGCAGTGCTTGGTTTTGTATCAGCTTGTTGAAAATGGCGGGGGTAAGCGGCTGCATGAAGTACTCCATGTTCATCTTCAACTTCTTATTTTGGGTAAGTTGGTGTTTAAATTGCTATTAGTGATGCATGAAATGTGTTCAACATTATCTGAACAATGTAGTTGAATGAATTGTAAAGAAAATAGAGCATAAGTGGAACCAGAGTACGATTCTAAATCAGGGAGGGGAGAATAACTTTTGTCCTTCCTTTTGTCTTTTTCCTTCAAAAGTAGGAGCTTTTCCACCATATTCAAAAGATGATCAGACATGAGTTTTTCTTCCTACCCCTATCATGTCCCTCATGTCAAGGGACATCACTCATTTCAGTCAGAAGATAACAGATTCTCCTCTTAAAATGGATCGGTCTCTTAGCTTTTGTTGTCTGCTGCTTGCATCCAAACGTCATAATCCTGAAAATGGAGTTGCAACAGAAGATATGGAAAACTCACTTTTTGTTTTTTTAGCTTCGTAATTGATAAATGGTTTTCATATCCGTCTTTGTGTTTCTTTCTTTGCTTTATGTTCAGTGCTGTAATTAGTTTCTGATGGTGGGCAGTAAACGCTTGCAAAATGGTACGGTCTGGCAGAACTGCCAGTGGCTGTGTCGAGGCAGATACAGCTCAGGGCAGCAGCAGGTTTCTGGGCATTGCTTGAACCGTATTTGTTTGTTTATCACACCTCAGTTGGTTTGCAAGAACCTCAAGTCCTGGAAGCTCTGGAAAGGTTTGAGTTAAAGAACATTTCTCTCATGGTTCAACCTCTCTGTCAGATTTTCCAACAGAGGTTTGTCAGGTTCACCAGATGTTCACTGAAACCAGAAGCTGAACTACCTGGCCCATTATGGACTTTGCTCCAAGGGATTATTTTTCAAGTGAAAAAGTGATACCATTCCAAAGCGACCACAAACAGTCACCTTGGAAAATTTGTGGCTAGCCAAAATGAGAAGAATTAGCAAAATTCTTCAATCACTTGTGGACCCCTACAAAGAAATTCCTTACAGGCCAGTGATGGTTTGGACTGTCTCATCGCCTCTTCTTCCTCCACCTTCATCACAGCAGTTTGAAAAAAATTGACATCTCTGTTGAAGTTTTTCTGTAATAAACTTTACTTAAAAGAGTCCATAAGTTTCTGACTTGGAATTCCTGATCCTTGGAAAGTTTTTCTTTTTCACATTCATTTGTATTTACTGCAAGCTAAAGCACAGGCAAACAAAATTCCCAAACATATCTTCATGCCAAAGGTAGGAAAAACCTGTACTCCATTCTGGGGAAGAATATACTGAGAACATTTTCTGTGCATGTGGCTACATGGATGGGACAGAGGAGGAGAGGAATGCAGCTACAGTTACTTACTTTAAAAGAAGGTGCTTAGCACCACCAAGACAGAGAAGAACATACATGGAACAAACTGGAATGTGGGCCTATGGAGCACAATGGGGCTGAATTCTTTGATTCACATTAATGTCTCTAATTCCTAAGAATCATAAAATTTCTGTAGTAAAGTACTGGAAACAGTGATGTCTTTACAGCCACTCGTCCCATGGCTGCTCTCTCTTGTGCACAGCGCATTTGGCAGGTGAGAAATTAAACTGATAGTGGGATATAAAGGTGACTGTAACCTTAAATAGGTAAGAGCAGGGCTGGCATATTTGCCTGACATACTTTCGTTTTAAGGCCTTTGCAGTCTGTCTGGGAGTGACCCTTCCTAGGGCACTTGGGAATGGACTTCCCAGCCTTCTGATGCCTTTTTTGCTAAGCAGCTCTTACAGTGTAGCACTAAGACTGTAACCCCTGGAATCACCTGAGTTAGCTCTGCAAAGTGGATCTGTCTTCGTTACATAATATTTGCCCCCTGACAACCAAGAGTTCCACCAGCCCCCATGCTGGGCTCCAGCATGTCCATCAAGTTTTGCATCTCCCAGTTTGGTGAAAGCAAGCTGAGCATGGGATTTTGAAGACCTGTGCTTTGGAGCTAGATACCTTTATGTAGCTTCTAAATGTCTTTAAGTTAATGCTTAAGTCAGTTTTGTGTATTGAACCTGGCAGAAACCATTCAGACGTGCTCACAGTGTTTTCTTCTTTCCCTTATTCAGTTTGGAGGATATCCAGTCGCACCCGCTGCCCTCATTCTGGCAACTTTTGCTACACCACATTATGTAAAACTGTAGTAAAACCATTTCTTTTTGCACTGAATATTGATGCCTGATCCTAGTTTGAGGTAACACAATGAAATGCGAGAGCAATCTTTGACGAGTTGTTAATATCAGACCTGCAGTCCTATCTACAATCAAAATGGCCCCTTCTGCATACCTTACATTTCAACATCCTGATCCCAGACAATCACAAACTTAGCAGGTATGCTGACCCATGGATTGCATTCTTTGAAGGACCTTCCTAGTGCTGTGAATATCAGGTATTTCAAGGAAGTATTCCAGTCAAATGTTTTCCTGAACAGGAGCAACCTTATAGAAACCTCCTCCTGATACTGGTTGCTTAAGAAGGTTGTGCCAGTGGTGGTAATTCCCCAGAGGTTTGGTATTCCTATGTTTGAGAAGTGCCAAGTCTTGATACACCACTGGTCCAAAGTCACAGCAGGCTAATCTGATGTGATATAATTTAACTAGGTTGTTTTTCTTCATGGCACATAGGCTGAAGGGCTTGAGAAGGACTGATTCAATATGAGGGACAAGAGTCTCGTTCGTGTTCAGTTTAAGAGAACATGAGAAGGTCACTGATTCTTGGTTGAGGGTTGAAGCAAAACTACAAGAGCCATCTAGTTCTGGAAAAGTGGGTGAGGACCTTCGCAGAGAAGTTTTTTTAATTACATTGGAAACCACTGATTCATTAAAAAATGAAATTTCCTAAAATTAAAATTTCTTTAGTATAAATTTTATGAAAACTTAGCAATTAGTATGAAGTATTCCAACAAATTGGAATGTCCTACTTGGGCTTTTTAGGTGCAGACCATTTTGATTTATTTCAAAACTTTCCTTTAGGTGTTCTTGTACACTTCATATATTACGAAAATATACAGGCAGAAGGCATAAAGATTTTACTGAAATGGAACATTTTTAATCAGCCTAAAACAATTCTATTTTTGTCATTAAATATATGCACCTTATCAATATTTCAGTTCATAAATTATGTTTCTTTTTTTGAATGAAAGAAATAAATACTGTATCATCCCCATCTGATTGGTAAATACCTGTATGTTCAGCTATATTTACTTCTACTACTGAGCTGTATTTTTATGGGGACTCCTATATAACAAATAAGGTGATAGGGCAAATCCTGTTTGGCTTTGTAGCAATTGCTGCTTCAGTGGCAATTTTCACATTAGCGAGCCCATGTTGCCTGGTGCATAGCCACATGACTCACGTGGTGCTCCTGAACAAGACCCAAATACAGACTCATATGATGCCATCAGTTTCTAGGTAGATTCAGTGGGATTCAGAAGGTTTCAGAGGGGAGTTCTAGTTAAATTTGATAACATGATATAGCTGTCATCGATTGTACAACTTTCCTTTTCATGTTTAAAATGTACTTATTGGAGCTATAGTTATAGTAGGAAAATGTGTGGTTCTCATGTCTGAGTGCTGGCTCTGTTCCATATTAAATAATCTGCTAAAGTCATTATGGCCTTTGATGCTGTATATTATATGAAACCTTTTGCAGGGAAAGTATTTTTAAAGAAAAATTATCTAAAAAATATAAAAATAGCTCTTTTAGTTTTAAAAGGTTAGGAATAGTCCTAGTCTTCTTGGGAAGCTCACAGCATCATTTTAGAACCATTTATGACTTGAGTATTAATGACAGACAGGAAACCAATTCTAAATCTGACTAGTCTTCAGTCCTTAGTGTTCTCTTACCTACCAGTTATCTCAGTAGACACAGTACATCTGAATAGCCTCTTAATTACCCATCTCCAACACTTTATAAAGAGAAGTTCTGTGTAAAAATCATCATGAAAAACATTAGGACTGGAGCGACTGGTGCGTACTGGAACAGCACCTTGATGATCAATGAAACAGGAACACAAAGAGTAATTAGGGAATGCATCTGAACCTCGGATTCATCTGCCCTGACTTCAACATATTCCAGTCAAACTTCCACATGTCCATAACTGAGTTTGGTTGTTTTCTGTAAGAATGTGATGGAAATAATTAATATAGGAATTTTATAAGAGGACTATGTTAAGGATTGGAGATGGACAGATATTGAAACAATTGAAAAAATATTTATTTAGAACTTTTCCTGATGGGTTTAACATAGAGAATATGTCTCTAGATACGTGTCCTGAATAATTCTAGATCCAACATTTATACAAACATCTCTTCCTATCAAATCTCATGTGTTTCCATTATTCAAGAAACAACATTCTTTGCAGCCATGTTATGTACATACCATAGCAATTTATATTCCTCTCTCATCTGACAATTTCTGTGTGCTTCCCAACCACATGTATAAATCATCAAGGAAATACAGAGTCCTCTAAGGCAGAAACATCAGGGATTTGGTGCATAACTGAAGATTTAACTACCCTTATGAAGTTTCCTGGATATGAATTGATATTCTATGGTCCAGCAATTCATGTTTCTTTCACTTTGCCAAATAAATTATTTCAAAATTTTGGCCAGCATCTGATGCAATTTGGATGCTGAATGTTAATCTAATATTTCTGATCTTTCTAAATATTCTTTTTTTTTTTCTCCTGCAGGTGTGTGGTTCCATTATTTTGGGAGTCTCTATATGGATACATGTGAGCAAAGATGCTCAGCAGGTAAATGTCATACCAGAACCATGTATACCACACCACAAGAAGTGTCTTCTTGTGTTGTTAATGTAGGTTCTCACAGATGCACACTGATTTCTGTTGGAAAGCATGTCTCTCTCGCTCCTCTAACAAAAACTAATGATGGTGTTTTGTTATTGATTTCAGTGTTGCTGAGAATAAAGATGAGTCACACAGCTCCTAGACTTTTCAATATCTTTAAAATAATAATATAGTCACATACATATTCCTAGGGTTACTTCCATACATTTGAAGGGAATACTTTTACCTTTCTCTCTATCTTCATTAACACAATTTTTTTCCCCCTAGTAACAGCATCTTTGAAAGGGAGGGAATTTTTTCCCTTCTATTTTCAGTGACTCCTTAAAACACTTTATCCTTTTCCCCTCATATTTACAGTAAAAAAATTGTAGAGACCCAAGAATCTTTACTTAGGATTAAAATGTCCTATCAGCCCTGCTGGAGGAAAAGAGAAAGTCCCTGAGTTCTCCTCCTAGATTTTATCTGTAGTATTAAGTTACTTCAGACTTCATGACTTTCTTTTTCTGCAAAGCTAGGGAAAATACAGTTTTGCGAAGCCCTTGATCTTGCAGACATGCATCAGAGGTGCATGTTGGTGGGCCCTGCCAAGTTTTTGCCAAGCAGGCTCCCAGTGGCTCTGGCCTTGGATTCACACACGTTTTGTGCCACCCTTGGGTGAAGCTGATTTCATGGCTCGTAGATACTTCTCTGAAAGGCACTGTTCAAACTTTGTATGTTGGTGCGTTGTTATACTAACACAAAGGGCAATCTGAGTCTAAAGCTTAAGTACCACATTTCTTCTAATGATTTTGGGCCATGGAAATGTACATGAATTTGAAAACTTAATTGGCACACTTCTATTTCCAAAAAGGCTTTCGGCCCATAAAAGGGAAAAAATGGCCAGATGTGACAAAAAAGATTTCTTTTTTAAAGCTTTCACACCCAGCCTTTAGTATAAATTAAGTTGCAAATCTCCAGATCTCTGCTGCTCTACCACAGGCCATCAATTAAGAAGAATATTTTTTAAGGTGGAAATAAGAACACACAGCCATTTGGCTGGTGACCGTGTTGCTTTTCCCTCATCGCAGATGTCTCATGTCTGGCAGAGGGTGGATGCAACAGAACTCAGTTCATGATGACATTGTGCCATGGGGTAAATTAGGTCATGGTGGAGAGCTCTGCTGTTCTCTGCTTTGGAAGAACGACAACTTTCACTCCTCAATCAACATTTTACAAGAAGCTAAAATAGCCATATCTGCTAGGTGACCATCTCTACTATGATGGCTGAGATGGTACAATGGATCACAGGAAACCACACCCACTATTATCCTTTTTTTGAGAGATTTCCTACTCAGAAGAGCATACTTAACTGTGTCTCCAACTGTTTTCCTGAAATGACACTTAGTACTTCCCAAAAACTGTGAATTAAGAGTAGGGACCAAAATTGAAAACATTTTCTCACATTTTTGCCTCTAGGCAGGCAAAGTTCCGATTCAAAACCAATGTATGTTTTGCCTGAGTAATAATTGAACAGACCATAAGGATTTGGCTGTAGATGAATAGAGCTTTCTAAGAATAAATAACAGGAGGTTCAGTCCAACTTGGAAGGGGAAAGAACAACACATTCTTCAAATTATACTTGTCTATATACCTTTGCAATTTCTATCAGAAGATAAATGTGACAACTTCCAGACATTTTTGCTAATCTTGGCACCAGCCACACTGGAAAATATTCTTTGAACATTTTTCTCTTTTTTGGCCTTTGGCCTTAGTCAGTCCTGTGGGAGCTGAATAATTTGATATTTAATAATATTGAGGTATACGAATTGTTTAGTTGAATGTCCCACACATCAAAATACAGTCCTCATCTCTGAGGTTAATATTAGAGCTCATGCCTAAAAAAAGAAAAAAAAGCGCTGCTTTGGACAATGCATCTAACTATTTCTCTAGTATATCCAGCATCACTCTGAGAAGTGTTCTCTCAGGAGCAGCCACAGTATGTTCCTTGCCTTCTAATGGCAAACAGAGGTTTTGTTTCTTTAACATTAGGTTAATGTAGGAAAGATTTTGGGATAATCAATTTTGCTGCTTACAGTAAAGAGTGAAGATTCGTCAGCTGAAAACTAACTGTAAGCCTCTTGTCTTTGAAGACGAGAGATCTTTATTTACTCTGTAAAGTTGACTTTCATCTTGTGCAGAGACAGACTGCAAAAAGTCAGATTCTACCTAGCTCTCCAATAAAACATTAAAGAAGGGGGCATTCAAGGTTTGTTTCTTTATGGATCAGAACTTCTCCATGGTTGCTCATCATTATATTTATCAGTTATGAAGTAATTATCTTGTTGGGGGGAGACAGATGTTTTTAGGAGGAGTTTCTTTTACCTGAAATATTTTTTTTCCCCCTCTCTTTTCAGGAGCTGGGGATAGACAGAAGCCTGTTTGCAGGGGTTGATCTGATGATAGCCGTGGGCTCCATCATTATGGTCCTTGGGTTCCTGGGGTGCTGTGGTGCCATAAAGGAGAGCCGGTGCATGCTGCTGCTGGTAGGAAAGAAAAACATTTGGCTACCTTTAAGAGGCCACAGCTACATTTGATGGATAAGGTCATTGCAAGTAGTATCCAATGAAGATGGGGTCCTTTTTGTTTAACCAAATGCTTGATTATGATCATATGCTTTCAACGCTTTACCTTGTTCTTGACTACCTTCTGAATTCTAGTGCAGAAAAAATGATGGGTAGTCTCATCAAGAAGATGACAACATCCAAAGACTCATGAGCATCTCACTAGCTTTCTTGCTACTGAGCCATCTCATGGTTCCCTCCACCAGTCCTCCCCTGCTACCTGTCCCACTTAATTATATAAATTCCAAGTTGCTCCTTTGCTGGTTCTCCTAGAACATCTTCCACGTCCTCCTGCCCAGCACCTCCCACAAACACATTGCCCATCATGTCACCAGTCTGGTGTGCAGCTTCTTTTGATCACCTCAGTAGAGCATACTCTATCTCGAGCACCTGCTTTTCTCATCATCAATGAAGGAATAACTGGAGCAGCTCTGACTGGAACTTCTGTTCATTCTACCTACATGGTTATTCAAGCACACGAAATCATAACACTCAGAAGAAAATAATATCATCTTGGTCAAATGTGCTGCAATTTTCTTCCCCTCTTGTTTTTTCCTAGTTTTTTATTGGACTGCTTCTGATCCTAATCCTTCAGATCACAGGAGGTGTTTTAGGAGCAGTCCATAGATCTCAGGTACAGTATTATTCTACATTTTCATTGATGTTTTCCCAGAGTTTTGTTTCCACCCTGAAATTAATAAAATATTTGGCCTTACAGGTTGAAACATCATTTAACAACACTCTCATGAAAAGTGTGGGTTCATTGAAAAGCTCTACAGAAGAATCTAAAGCCTTTCAAGAGAAGTTCCAGAAGTTTCAAATAGAGGTAATTAAAATGTAGCAAAGGGCAGGGGTTGTTGCTCTCTGTTCCATCTCCAGCATTTGTCTGTGCTTCATTTTATGGCCACTCTGCCATAGATTTGAATTTTTTTCCCTGGGGATGGGGGACTTAAATTGATGTTAAAACACTACACAAGGGGCTTCTGCTCTTTTCATGTGATGCGGGTTCACCATGATGATTTCTTTGTGCAACCGTGTTTATAAGAGCAACGGAGCAAGGACATGCAACGTGCAAGTGAGACAGACAGGTCAGCCCTTTCATGAGAAGGCTGCCTGCTCCTTTGATAACACCTTCCCTTCTGAAGGGACTTTGCTCCTTCATTGTACCCCAGCTAAGAACTATCCAGTACTCTTAAGGCACCATTACCACAGGGATAAGGAAAACTTTAGGAGTATATTTAATGTGGAATATCCTATTGCTATGAAGTCATTAAATGCCACACTTTAATGTGTAAGAAGGAGGAAAAATACAATAAACAGGAGGTTTGTTCTCACTGTGTTTATACCTATCCTGGCTTCCCCCACCTGCAGGACCCCAGAAGGTGGACACTTAGTGTCAGCTTGCTCCCAGGTGTCACACAGAAAATACCCCTGAATCACACTGATATCATTGATGATGTTGACCCCTCCCCCAAGTACCCATGTCTATAAATTTACAGAGTGCCTGCTGTTGTTTTGGGGTTTTTTTAGTCCCTAATGGGCTACCTTTGATGGGTAGGCTTAAAGAATTCCTGTGTTTTTAAAGGCTGTTGGTGTGAAAGAAAAGGAAACAAGAAACAGCATTTGAGTGGCTTATATTAGTTCCACTTCTCCATCCCCATTACACCTCCAGCCCTCTAGTGTGCTTCTGCACCAGCTTCTTCCTTCTGATATAATAAGCAGCTCCCTGGAGAGATGATTGAAGGGTGAGCAAAATGAAAAATGCCATAATTACTGTATTAATTTTTAAATAGACCAGGATTGCTTTATTATGTCCCATGGCCTTTGCTTTTATACAAAATCATATGAACATTTCCAGCTGCTCTTTGAAAAAAGGAGGACCTCAAACCCATTTCTGCACCCCTGAGCTTTAGTGAGTTGAATAAAGTGGAACATGAAGTGGAACTGCACCTGGTTTAGGTTTCACAAACCCCAAATTGAGCCCTGGCCTCTTCAGTCCATTTCTAATTTAAAGGGCTAATCATCATTCAAAGTGTTTATTTTTCTAAATTTCAGAGTTTTATGTGCCTGAATTTTACTTTTTCAGACTGGCTTTTCAAGATGTGAAATGTTGATGTTATTTACCTTCTGATACTACAACCTGCAGAAAGAGGACTTGATTCTTAAACAATACTGTATTCACCATTGTTTTATGTCCCAGTTCCATTCTGGCACTGACTACGTTTATATCAGGCTAATGTTTTTTGAGCACTGTATACTGAAAGTTTGGTGGGTTTTCCTTTGGTTTGTTTTGTTGGGGTCTTATTTGTTTGGTGGTTTTTATTACATGTGTGCTTCCATTCTTATAACTGGTATGAAAATGTGAAGGGTGTTTGAGACGTACCAATTCAGGACAACTTCCACATGGGAAAAGATAAAAGGAAATGTCTCTTTCATTGATCCTCTCAGCTCTCTGTGAACTGCAAATCACCACTTTTTCCTGCATCTGCACATTTCTTCCTTTCTTGCAGAACCAGTGCTGTGGTTTGCTGCATGGACCTGCAGACTGGGGAAATAATTTTTATATTCTTGCTAACAAAACCATCTGTAAGTGTGAAGCAGAGCACTTATCAACACCCCTCTGCATCTCCTTTGACAAGAGAAGCATTTATGCAAAGGTAAGAAAAATACAATGTTCCTCTCTTTCAAGAAAGAGGTTTTAATTCAATGCTGTCTTTGATGACTTCCATAGTCAGCAGTTTTGTATCTTTCCAATAAGGCAAATTTTTACCTTCTCTTCATTAACCAGGATTGCCCCTGTGCCATCTGTTATAAAATTACTGTGCATAGATGAAATAGGCTGCTGCTTCCTCTGCCTGGGGCACCTCTATTTTTGCTGTGCCATGCAGGACCCTTAGGACCTCAGAAGTCTACATGGCTACTGTGGGTGAAAACTATTATGGTTGGGGTCAGGGTATGGCTCTGTGTCAGAACATCACGTCAGCCACCTTTCAACTCATTCCTCCCTCAGATGGTTATGTTCCCACCGAGGCTTATTCTGGTGGTAGATGTGTTGACTTAGAGGCTTTCAAAGGGCTAAGCAATATTGAAAAGAGAATACATGAAAGGAAAGACCTTCGGGGTTTTATAGTCCTTTAATAAAATTTAAAAATACCCAACCAAACAACACTCATTTTGCAGGATCTGCTAGAAAGAAACCTTACATGTTGTAGGCTTCATGGCAGCATACCCAAAGGGTAATTTCCCAAAACTACAGCCTTTTGAAAAGTTTGTGGCAGATAATATAATAACAAGGCCAAAAAAAATGTCTGGTGACAGACAACAAGAAAGCTTACTCAAAAATTGGTAGGTTGGAACCAGAGATCTCAATTAATTCAAAGATGTATCTGTCTCCTTATATGGAAATTTGGATTCCATACATACAAATGTGAAAAAAAAAAGTTAAAAACTAGAACAAAATAGCTGCATTTTCAGATTGCTGGTGGCACAAAGTTTACAAATGTGTCCCTAGCACAAAGCAAATTTTAGCAAAAGTCCATTCTGGTTGAATGCTTATCTAAGTGCACAGCTCCTTGGCCAGGTCCTGCCTGAACACTAATTTCCTCCCTCTGTAGTCCCACAGAAGCAAATGCTCTTTTAAAGCAAGGGAACAGTCTGGTTAAGTAGAGGATGCCAGAACCCAATCTGGAAATATGATGTATACAAAGAGGCTGTTTTGACCACATTTTAATGTCTTTTTGGCCTCAGGCAAACCCTCAAAGGACACATGAGAAGCCATCAGTGAAATTACTGCAGGTGCAAGATACCGCTCACATGAACACACAGATTTCATGGTGGTGTTAGATGCTAGTAAAGACATTCAGCTCTTGTGATCCAGGAAAAAAAGATTTGAAATTCAGTGCAGTTCTGAGTCAGCTTAAATGAGAGGTTTTTTTAGAAGGACTAGAAGGAGAAGACCCATGTGTTTATTGTGAGGGGGGAAATATGGTGAAAGAATATAGTTGAGGGGAAGGCAGTTGTACCGTTGGAACAGTACCATGGCTCTGATGGATTTAAGCCACACTTGGCTTTCCCTACAATTTGCAAAAGGAGTATTGTGGATGCCTGGAGAAGACGCAGTCATTATAAGAACAGATGTATGCATTTATTAAAAAGGAGATTAGTTCTGCATAGAACTTCAGATATGATTACTTTCTTCCTCCCAGTCCCAGCCCACAGCCACCAAACATTTGTCAAAATTAGTACTTAATCTAGCTTTTATATCCAAATACTGATATTTGAGCCAGATTCTAATAATAAGCTTTGAAGTTCCAAATCCAAAGATCAGATTTGTAGGTAACTGAAGCACTTTTTCAGATCCGGTCATTGCTGCATCAGCTCTTTCCTAGCAGCGAATTGTTATCAAGCAAAAGCAAAAATAAATACTTCTTTCCTTGTCACCTGAAAACCATGCAACCATTAGGCATTACGGCTGTATGTCTTCCTTTGAGATTGTACTCTTTTATGGTCAGCCACTATGTTCATATTTGGGAAGGCAAAGACTAGCTGTTTTTCTCAAAGCACAAAGTAGGTATAACTGTGTTCTTTGTGTTAGCATCAAGCCGGAGTAAATTCAAATAGCCTTTCTTTAACATGAAGAGAGAGAAAAAGAGTGTGAGAGGAGTGATTTTAGAAGAGTCATTCCTAATAACCTTAGGATAATATTGCTTACCTATAACTAATTGTCTTGTCTTATTTTTTCAGTATTGTGGAGATGTGATTATTAAATACCTCAAAGACCATCTGCTCATAATTATGGGGATTGCCTTTGGACTGGCCATTGTTGAGGTACCAGTATACGCCATTAAAATATTTAGTAGCTGAGAAGCAATATGTTCTTCTTAGAAATATACTGGGAATAGGATTAAAACACCTGGTTTGCTCAATTAATAGGCAAGGGAAAACCACCTCTCACCTTAGCTATAATCTTACTGTTATTTCATATAAACAGTATAAGGCTGCCGAACTGAGAACTTCAGGTGAGGTCAGACCACCCTGCTGCCTGTATATCACATGGTACTTCTTCTGCAAAGATTTGACAGTCCTGGATCCAGGTTGTGCCTTGACAGAGGGCCATGTGGACAGAGGGATGCACGGATACACAGACCCGTGAAGGCACGAGGCTGAGCTTTCCCTCCTCTTTCTCGCCTCTGCTTGAGGAAAAAGACATCTCATTAGAAAACTTTTCCCCTAAACTGCATATTCTTATAATGGAGAAGTTATGATACAAATTATTATTCTGAGAGCAAAATTTAGCCATCAAGACAGTGTGTGAATGTACCTGAGTGCACACCTGTGCTGCTCTATATATTCCTGCATGGAAAAAAAGCAGAGTGCAGGAGCTATTTATTTTAATTGCTTCATCATACACTGAGGAAGAAGTTGCAAATTTTCCTCCAAAGAGAGAAGGAAAAACAGTGAGGTTATCCAGTCAGCTACTTGATGAATGATAGGCTTTGATTAGGAGAAAATTACAAAGAAACAGGGGATTTCATCATGCTGCTTTCTTTGGTCATTCTATTTTCTTTTCACTACTCCTCTGTGGTTTCCCACCTCCCTCACCCCCTGCCAATGGATGTTTGAGGGAAAAGCAGAAATGACGAAGATTGCTGTGCAGAGTTCAGTCTGTTATTCCGAGTGAAAACTTCTTAACATCTTTGGCAGAGGTTTGCTCCTCGTGGTAGAAAAGTGGGCAAGAGCCCCAGCTCAAAAATACATTTCCAGGAAAATAATAGTAAGCAGGGAAGAGTTACACAGCTGCAGCACTGGGAGAGGGCAGGCCACTAACTTCTCACTCGGCACAAGCTTCATGTTATTTAAGGTGCTGTATGTGGCAGGTCTGTTTTCTTGCCTTTGTGTGGACAATGTGGGGGGAAATAGGTGAAATACAGCAATTACAAAAGGACTTCAAAAATATCATAGAAGTGTAAAATTGAATCTGTATCCCAAAGGTAAATTGTAAGTCACTTCACTCTAGTTTCTGCAGTTACGTGAGTTGTAGCCTTTAGTTCATTGGCCATCATTCTTCCCTGTTCTCCAGTTGGCATTTTCTGTAGTGGCTGCCTCTCCCAATCATAAAAGGATTAGAAAACAACATGAATAAACAATATGAGCCTCAGCTGGTACAAATTGTCAGCTGGCAATTTACACTTGCTAAACATTTAGCCTTTCCAAAGATATTAACGTATTATGACTTCTCAAGCAATTAGAAATAAAAGGCAACGTGCTTAACAATCACTCTGCTCTGAAAAAAACCCAGATAAAAAACAGCAGACAAGGAAAAGTGCTCTTCTCTAGCCTTCGCCCCCTGTGCCTGCTCCATTATGCCACTTGTGGCTGTTAATGGTCACCTCACCCCTATTAAGTGGAAATAATATTAAGAAGGACACATTTTCATTTGGGCAGAAAAGGAAAATGTGGGCATGGTATGTCAAGGAAACCCTGTTGGCTTATTTCAGATGTGAATTCATCCCCTCATCTTAGCTGTACTCTTGTTTTCTGTACACTCATCACTCTCTCTTCCTTAAATAAAGGGATAAGCATCCTGCTGTACACGGCTTCATAAATGTCATTTGGATGCTTTCCAATTTTTGTGAAACATCTTCATAGACCGGTTAATTTTGAATCCAGAAGGAAGATTTCTGACATTCTAATCTTGTCAGATATCTGTCACAGGATGTAGAATTTTACCCACTACAGAAGGGGACCCTACTTAATTTTATATTTCAAGCAACAGCTTCTTTAGAGGACTATTTCTCTCCCAAATCTAATAATTAATTTATAATGAATATAAGATACCTGGTTCATGTTCATTTGCTACTCAAAATGGAAGGGTATGTGTATAGATGTATGACTTTATAAATACATACATACATACATACATACACATATATTTACATAAAAGAGTGACAGTAGAAGAGATATCTCAAAGGGAAATAACCTTTAGAATACACAATAGAATCAGAGAGTTCCTCCAACTTTCTTAGAAAATTGAAGACTGAATTTTTGTCCAAATTCCATGAACTTCTGAGTATTGTTGCTCCATTGCAGGTAACAACTGCCTTTTAAACCCCCATAGTTACAGGGTTCCCCATCCACAGAGTCAATTCATCTTTTAAATAAAGTCTTACCTGTGGTACATACTGATTTCATTAAAATGGCTATATTCTACAGTCATGTTCTTTAAGAATTGCATTGAACAAGATCTTCTGCACAGCAGATTTAGCCTGAATGTAAATCCAAGACATTTGCAAACAAAATGTTCCCACTGTGTATTGGTTGTATTCTGGGATTTCCAGGATGGCCAAGTAATACCAGAAATGTCTTTGTTTTCCAGATTATCGGTTTGGGGTTTTCTATGAGTCTCTACTGCCAGATCCAGAGAAAATGAAACTGTGGAAGTGTCAGAACGATGTCACCAGCCAAATCAAAACCTTTGTAGATAGAGGGATATTTGGCTTGGCACATTCAGATAAATATATGCATGTCCCAGGCAGCTGTTCTGATGAAAACAGCAGCCCAAGTGCACACGGGTGCTTCACAGTTTGCAAGAGGACCTCCTTATACTTCATAAGATTTAATGATGTGAATGCGAATTTTTATTTGCAATAAACATCTTTGTTAATGTTTCTGAGGAGTTTAGTTTGTCTGAAGATAACATTTAAGTCATGTTGACATTCCGAGCTCACCATGCAGCATGTCCACATGGGTGTTATGCCACCCATAGCAGAGTCATCACTGACAGCTGCAAACAATCACTCAGTGGCTGGCTGCTCTGGGGAATCACATGCTCCCAGATAGGGTGTTTTTACTTTGAGTGTCACGGTTCAGTTTGACACTCGATATGGTATGTATGGTCAGGGGTTTGTTACTTGTGAGAAGGACTAACTTTCATCCAAATAGGGAAGCCGCATTTCCCTTCAGGAATGTTTAAGTCAATATTCTCATGGCTGAGATGGTCACTCTCAGGCCCAAATGATGCTTAGATTGCATATGGGAGTTGGATTTAGTGGCATGTGTGTTGCAAGTATGCATCAGGGGTGAAATCCAAGCCCATGTGAAGGCAACACATACACAGAAGCCATGTGGGTGAGACTTCACCTAGAGTGTCTATGAAGAGCAGTGCCCCCCCAGCAGCAGGTAGACAGCAGAGGCCACCTAATGCAGCATCATCAGTATAAAGCAGTCCTGCATTTAGATTGAACAGTGTTTGCAAGTGTCAGGGTCCTAATGCACTGACAACTCCGACTGCCCCTGCCCAGCTCCTTGAGGCTCACCTCAAGTGCTCACAGCCCAGGACACCATCTCAATCCCCTGGGACCATCATACCCCTCCTTCAGTGATGCCACAGCAGGGCCACTCTCCAGCTTGCCACAGCCCTACCATGCCTGGCTGTGGGGTCCAACTGAGTTGGGCCCACCCATGCGCCCATGTCCTCCCTGGCTTCATCATATCCCATGCCCAATGCTGGGACCTGGGCCTGCTCCAGTGCCCCCCGGCTGCCCTGCTCCTGGCTGGGTCAGTGGGACAGGCCCTGACACCATGTGCTGCCCTGCCACCTCAGGGGAACATTCACAGGACCAGCCCCTAGAGAGCTGCTGGCACAGCTGGCTCCCTCAGAGAAAGTACATGGCATCAGGAAGCATTTCTTTTTAAAGGTATGACGATGTCTAATGATGTCCATAGGGATCTACTGAAGTTTTCCACAAGATGCCAAAGGCCTCACTGCTGTACATTGGGGGCTATCTGTTTTCATCAGTCTATCTGAGCCCTCATCATCTTTAGGAGCAGCTTTAAACATCTTCACACAGTTGCTCTTAAGAAAGAAAACTCTTATCTGCTTCTCTCAAGTACCCACAACTGTCTCAAAGCATACCCAGACTGTTCCCATCTTAACAGAGCCGTGCAATTCTTATCTATAAATACAATAAAAGCTCTTCTTAAGCAGAGACCTTTGACCATGCTTTACACCGACAGGATCAGGTTCAGGTAAACCTCACCTGCAGCAACACATCCAGAGGAAAAATTTGTCTTGTGCCCTATCCTTTCCCTAGCACTCAGATGATTAGGCCAAGGAGTGAGAGCTGCTTTCAGAAATCTGTGTGTCTCCCAGGAAAGTCATTTAGTTACCAGACAGTTTTGGCACTTGCTCTTCCCTCTGCTGAACCTCGGAAACTATACCAGAAGAGTTCAAACTTTGTTGGATCAGAGAAAAATCATGACTCCATAACCCAGCCATACTCACTGGAAGAAGAAACACTGGTTTCTGGTTCCTCCTCCTCCCCAGACTGTGTTTTCTGTGCATATCTTATCCATGATTTGAAATCCATGATTTGAAATCCTGAGAGCTGAGCCTGAATCACCAGATCATGGAATGGCAGATGGACTCTGGATTATCACTAGAGAAAAAAATGGGAGTACGAGGGCAAAATGAAGAGACAAATGCATCTTCTTCTTCCTCCTCCTTCTTCCCAAGAGGGGAAATGTTCTTCTCTTAGAACAAAGGACCAGAGTTGTGGATGGACTTGAAGGGGCAATTGCAGCTCACCCTTGCTGCCAGAATTAGTTAGCTTCAGGCAGCTGTAAATTTGAATATTATTGACATGGATTTATGATAAGCATTGGCACAATGTACACTGACACCAATCTGGTCCTGTATGCTACTCTGGGGGAGACAGATGTACAAAAGAAAGGTGCTAATACATGTAAATTTTGGTCATCTACAGCTGGTTTTGAATATAGCCCTCAAAGTACCCTCTTGCATCATTATAATGATGTGTGATACATTAGACTTTTTGTTAAAACTGTGGTGCCATTAAAATCAACAACAAAATGTTGTTCTCCGTGAGGAACTTTAACATAAGTATTTCTGGAGCTAAGGTGAATATCTCCTCTGTTTATTTAGGCAATTTGTCTTTATGTCCTAAAGTTCTAGGGAATAAACCTTAGGTACTGTGATGATATGCTACCATGACTGTTTAAATGGGATTGAATCAACCAAGTCATTCAGAATATTACCGATTTGCCACTGAAGTGGGTTTGCCTCTAAAACGCCCATTACCTTTGATGTTGCAAAACTTACTTGCTTGTAATGTTCTGTAGCCTCGTGAAGATTTCTGCTCCATTTTTTCAATAGAAACAGTGAAATACCCATAAAACAAAGACAAATCTGCCTGGGTGGGATTCATCTGGCCATATGCAAAACCCTATGGAATTCATATCATAGAATCACAGAAGTTTGGGTTGGGAGAGACCTTTAGAAGTCATCTAGTCCAACCTCCCTGCCATATCTCAGCTACCTTATAATCAATGAAGAGAAATAAGCACATTTAGGATCTGAGCCATGTCATTCTAAAAGAGATGTCCAAAGAGGTTAGATGAGTCATTTGCATTGCCGATAGGTGAAGCTGGAGTCAGTGAATCCCACCCTACAATACTGAGCTTGTTAAAATAATATAAATGGTTTAGTCAGGAAAGAACATAGAATCATAGAATTGCCTAGGTTGGAAGAGACTCTTTAGATCATCGAGTCCAACCATACCCTAACCCCAACTAGTCCACCTCTAGATCATCTCCTTGAGGACCTTCATCTACACACCTTGTAAATACCTCCAGGGATGGTGAATCCACCACCTCCCTGGTCAGCCTGTTCCAGTGCTTGACAACCCTTTCAGTAAGGAAATTCTTTCTGAACTCTAACCTAAACCTCTCCTGGTGCAGTTTCAAGCCATTAACTCTCGTCCTATTGCTTGTCACTAGAGAGAGGAGAGGAGACCAACCCAACATCTCTGCAACTGCCTTGCAGGTAGTTGTAGAGCAATACGGTCTCCCCTCAGCCTCCTTTTCTCAAGAATTAGTATAATATTTCATGAGGGTACATTGATTATTCATTGATTCATTGACCTTTTTGCTCAGTCATAATACAGCATGCGAGGAAATGAGCCCTGCTTAGTCTCTGGGCTGGTAGGATGAAATTCACCTGCTGTGCAAGAATGTCCCTCTCAGAGCCACAATGCTGTAACAGAATTCCCAGCACCACTCCTTTAGGGAGTTCTCTTGGTATTCTTATCAGAGAACATTTTGTGTTAGCAGTTGACTCAAAATAACAATGGGACATTTTTCTGAGCCCACATCCACTTTTTAATCATGATGTCTGGAATTGCTGAAATGGAATTCGACAATAAATCCTTGATAGAACAATAAAACCATTGGGTTTTCTTTTGTGGGGTGTTGGGGAAGGTTGTTTTTTGTTTCTTCACAATAGTCCTATCCAAGGTTATGTTCTTCTCAATCTTACCCAATAAAATCAAGCATAGAGAGGAAAAGACACATCTCCAAGACCTTAGTGCTTTGTTATAGCAAAGGGAGAAAAAGCATATATCATTATAATCTTAACTAATATAAGAAAAGAGTTGAAGGAATAAAGACAATGCATCCCTGCCTTTGCTAGGGAAGCTGAATCCCAACTTAAAACCAAGTCTATTTATCACAAACTGGTGATTTATCATGTCAAAGCCAAACAACTATTTAATGGCAACAGATAAGACATCGCACCTGGGTCAAACTATCAGCAAAAAATGATTTGTTACATCATTTAAGGGATTTCAGAGGAACGTGTTGTTCTCAGAAAGGATTCCATTTAGGGGAAAAATACAACATGAATAGAAAAAGAAAGAAGTTATAGTTTATGGTAAAATATGAGTCAGTAAAGCAATGTCAGGAATGCCATAAACAATGTAGGGAGTGTTAATAAGTGGGGGGAGGGGGGAGAAAATGAAAAAGACAGAGGCAGATAGACAAACAAAAAAGAAATCTGATTTTAAAAAATGAAAGCATGAATCAAACCAGGGCAGGTTAATTTTAAAGAAAAAAAAGTATAATGATACTGAGTTTATCAAGATTCAAGGGTTTGCTGCACTCAGCTCAATGTAAGGGGAACTTGGCCCTGATCCACTTTTGTGTCCTGGCTGTCATTGTTAAAAGCCAGTTCAACATGTTCTTCATTGAATGCCAAATCTGCCCCAAATCTGCCTGCCAGGGCCCCTAAGAAGCCGGTGTCAAAGATGGGGCTCATTAGACAGGTCCATTAGCCCTGTGGTATTCAGTGATGCCCAGAGAACAAGCCTGCGGAGCTGGAACTGCTGGATTTCCTTTGGGGAAGGACAGCAGGGCACTGCAGGTCTCACCAAGTATGTTTAGAGACATGATTAAGTAAGGCTGCAGAGTTTGCTTTTAAATTAAGATGGAGGATTATCAGTTTAAATTCTGAAATAGGATTGAAACCACAAAATTAAAAGTCAGTTCTTTGGCCCTGCTGTAAGACCTAATTGCGTAGCCAAACGTTTTCTGGCATGAGAGAAAACTCAGCTGATTTAGGCTGGATTCAACCCTCCTCAGCTGAGGGGATATTTGACTTTGGGCTGTTTGGGTCAGCCAGTTATAGAGCAAATATCTACTGCAGTTCCAGGCCAGAACCAAAACCTCCCCCTGCAAAGGTTCAGGCTGGAGAAACTGCCTGGACACCGCTCCTCCAGGAGGGAATGGGGTTGTGCAGAGCTAGGGAAATGTTACATTAGGACATCGTTCAGTGACCAAAGGGAGGCTTGGATCTCTTCTGGCTTTGACCATGGCAATTTGATTATTCTCAATAATTATATATCAAGGAAACTGGCAGGTTTTCTCCCCACTCCTGTCAATAGCAATATTCTCATCCTCTCGCTGAAGGGCTCTCTTTTTGTGCAATGGTTTGGATTAAATTGCTTTTTGTTCGGGTCTTTTTTGAACTGAAAGCTGACCCTCGGTGTATTTTGCAAACTGCTGAGCCTGCTTAGGTTTCTTGGGGAGGTAGAGAGGTGATGTCATTCACCACTTGATAGGGTTGAATCCTTTATCTATCTTAACTTGGACACTGGGGAGGAACGGGAAAATCGTGCCTCTTGCCTCCCCCTTTTTCTTTCAAATCCACTTACAAATTCTTTCTCTTTGTAGAGAATAACAAGTCTCCACAGCAGTATCCTCTTACCCATAGATGTTATAAAATTTTCTCAAGCAGGCCAGAATACTTTAAAAGACAGGAACCAGAGAAGTGGAAAAGGCATGAAGAAATAAGAAGCAAGTGAGGTCCTTGAAGAGTAAGAGGGATAAGAGACATATAATAGTCTTCCTTCCCAATCTGTGAGGAGCTCAAATTCAGCTAATACAATTCATCAGAGGGACTCCAGTTTCTAAATCTATCTTAACCTGTGCAGGATTGGAAAAGACTGGTTTTCTTTCATGAAAAAGAATTTATTTCATGAAAACTGAACTAAGCTGTGTTAATGGACTTGCACACACTATGTGTCTATGGAAGAAATTATAAGGCTGTGGAAGAAGCTGATAAGAAAATCAGGCATCACATATGGACAAACCCAAGTGCACTCTCAGACAGCTTCACCGAACAGTCTCAGGGAATTTCACTGACCAACTCTTTACACTGAAAACCTATGACCTTGCTAATGTAGCGAGGCTAGTTAGTGGGGTGGGTTCCAGAGGTTGTATTAAAAGACCCAAAGTGTCAGTAGTTTCACATCTGCTATTAAATGAACATAATGTGTTTGTCAGTAGTTTCACATCTGCTATTAAATGAACATAATGTGTTTCTAAGCTGTTTCAAACTGTGCTTTTGTGATGTTTGTTATCTAAAAGATTTGTCAGATCAGCTAAACCCAGGTTGATATATGAATACTGACTATTTTGTTGCTGTAATGCATTTTCTTGCTAAAGCTTCAGCTGAATATATTACTTCACCGTAATACAAATGTTTCCTAAATTCAGTTTCATTATGCTCATGAATTAAAGCAGGAGCTACACTCTGAAACATTAAATCTATCATTATTCAACTAGACATTAAGTTCTTTATTCTTACAGTTAATTCAGACCAGGAAAGATCTTTTGTAGATTTGATTCTATTGGAGATGAGAAAGAAATTTAATGTACTTATTACTGTCTCCGTTCAAAAAATATCCTTTCGAATGAATTGGGATTTATTAAAAATTTTTTGTCAAAACCATCTCTGACTAAGACTTAGGATCTGTATCGTTGATTAGCAGTATGTTAAGACTAACAAATATTAGGAAGTGGGGACATGGAGGTGAATCTTGGCTGTTCATCAGGCACTCCATTGTTTACTTCCCTTCCTGGACAAGTGTCAGTTGCTGTAAATACTGTCGAGATCGTCTGGCATAGGATTAAATAGAGTCATTCCAGAAAAGCAGTGGCCAAAGAAAACCTTTACTAAAAAGTGTTTGGTAATGGCATGGATAGCAATAGGAATGAATATACCAAAGAATTATACTGGCACTGTTTTACTGTGTAGGAAGCTATTTGCAATCACTCGCGTTGCTGTAGCAAAGGAGTTTGGACCACGCTGCCTCGATACCCAAACTATTGTAGTTCCAGAGATTTAAGCAGAAAGGCAAACAGATGGGATGGAAAGTAAGTGTCATGTGGCAACAAGGCTCAGAACATCAGAAAAGGGATTGAATGAGAACAACATTCCTAATTGCAACTGGGAGAGGAATCCAGGGACCCAAAATGTGAATTACATGAGCCAGAATGTGGTCAGAGCATCAAGACAGAAGTTTACAACCCAACCTGATAGGAAGTGTGATGGTTCCCTGGAGCCTCTTGCAAATTGATCAAGGACTGGACTGTTTGTCAGCACAAATTAGAAACTGCAGACTACTGAACACCAGTGTGTGCTGAAAGGGGAAGGAAATGAGGGCTTGTTTTATAGTGGTTGGATTTCAAGAATGTCCCCTGCTCTATGAGATATTCAAGATTCTGAAAGAGTTTGTCACATTAAGCACAGGAAATTGTCTGTCAGATACGGTTTTCGGTACTGTGATCATGGCACAAAGGATCCAGATGTGCTATCTCTGACATACTTAATACCATAGCACAAACAATTATGATAAACTACCTTCTCCCCATGATTTAAGATTCTGCCCTCATTCTACGCATGGACTCTTATGGTGACATGGAGGACTTCTTGCTATTACCTCTTCTCAGTCTTTCAGTCAGTGGAAAAAGTATTTGAATCAAGAGAATAAAGAGGCCATTCTGGAGTACAGCATGGAGAACTTGTTTAAACATATTTTTTTTAATGTATATACAAAGAAATATACAAACCATCTGAGAAAAAAATTGCCTGTGCCTTTAGGATAAGCGATGTGCTACAGATGCAAAAAGTTGTGGACAAAAGACTTCAAGAGCTGTTTTTCAGAGCCGAAATTTGCTCTGCTTCAAATATTCTCAAAAGGCTAATTTTTTTTTTTTGGATGGCAGCAACCATAAGTTGATGTTAATTACCCAAGTCAATTTTAATAATGCATGGTTCTAACTGCAATAACCACAACAATGTTATGTAAAAGGAACAACTGCCATTGATTTCATGCTGTTGTGGAGAATATTGTGAGCAGGTGGAATGGGTTTTCTATCTTCCAAGATGGACACTTGTAGCATTTCTGGTCATGTGGCAGCCATTCCTGAAGCTCAAAATGATACGTGATATGGTTGGTATAAAGTTTCTGTGTTTGCAGATCCACACTTTGAATTTATGCTGATGTCTAATGACTATTCTTAAAGTTATATTGGAACAGAAACATATTAGAGAGCCTGAAACTATGTAGGCAGAAACAAAAATATGTACAAAGAGATGAAAACAGAAACTAGAATTGACACACAGTGCAAGCCACCAGACTAAATAGACAACACTTCACAGCAGAGCAACACAGTTTATATGCTACTGCATATTGTAGACCATGACCATCACATCACAAACATGCTGATGTTTCCAAATAAAGAAAATGCAGATGTTCCCTGATAAATTCTGGACTTCAGTGAATCGATGAATCAAACTAAGTAAAGATTAGGGATTCACTCAGCTAAGGAAGCTTTTTGTACCTTTTTAGACTACTAAGATCTTCTGTGTGGGCTCCAGATGCTGCCCAATGAGACCTTGGGTCCTGTGTCAGACCCGCACAGATTTCTCCCTCACCTTAGCAGAGCTAAAGTGAAACAATTTACTTAAAGGTTCTTGATTCACACACTTGGTCTGTAGAAAAGGATTTGTTATCATTCAACTGCCAGTTACTTGGGCTATTGCAACAGGCAGCTTAGGTAGAAAAATTTAAAGTCTAGAATAGTTTGGTTTATGCTGACAATAGAATGATTGTGTCAAAACATGGCTTTGGGTTAGATATCCAGGTAATGTACTGTTCGGAATGCTAATAGAACTACAGCAACTTCACACCATGCTGGAAATAAGAATACAGTACATAGTCTGTGGTCTGAAGTTGTCAACCCAACTGGGAGACCGAAAGACACAAATACTCTTGTGGATCTTGTGACAGGGAATCAGCAAAGCCATAGGCATTATGACTAAATTGATTTTGTAGGCAGCAAAAAGGGAGACACCACTGCCAGGAAGGGAATAACTACAAAATTTTAAGGCTACAAAGTGTTGTTCAGCTCCATTTTCTATTTTGGGACTCCATCATACACCTGGGAGCAAAATTATGTTGGCATGAAAAATGCTGGACATCTTGAAACCCAGGTGACAGAATAATGCAAGGCAGCAAGGGCTACCTTACTTAATGTTCACAGGTTGTCCTGTGGTATATCCACAGGCACAGGACAGTTTTCTGCAGCAATAAAGATGTAGGAAAAATTGTGACCACAGGTTTTTATTTTCCATTGATTCTCCAGGGTATATGTCTTGCAGAGGTCTTGTATGTGGTATGTGTCTCGTTACTCTAATCAATGTAATAGTGTTGCTGCACACTTTGCAGGTCACCTGCAGCCTACGGTGCAACCAATTTTAACAAGGATATACAATTATTAGGGCCCAGATGCACTGGAAATGGGGGAAGCCATCACTAGAGATATGGGTTACAGTGGCCTCCATGCCAGGAGCCTGCTGTCAAATGCAAGGTACAGCTCAGCACTTGCACCACACTTCGATGCTTTAGCATCTGCCCACAGCCAAGAAATGTCCACCCACTGGAGTGTGGATTAGCACTGTGCGTGGAAAATAAGCTTTCACAGTCACCTCATAATTTGTTATTTTTACTTTTCTGTATATTTTTGCAAATGTTAGAGAGCAGAACTGAGTTAAGGACTCTGGGGGGCATCTGAGGTAGTAGCAGAAGGGGTGGATTTGTGGAGCAGTGAGCTAAAGCTATGAGCGTAGTTTCACAGATTTTTAAACTGTGAGTTGTCACTCTTGTCTGAAGCTGCAGAATTCTGCAGAGGAAGGTGCTCGTTAATTGGAAACCAACTGCTAAGATGGCAAGTGTCAGGTTCATAAGAATGTATCTGTTTTTTCTAACAAAAATTGAAGAGTGTTAGTCCAGTGGCCAGACAGCGTTCACAGGCAGGAGTCCATGTTCAAGCAGATACAGCAAATGTGTGCAAGCTCAGAGTAGCAGCAAAGAGCGCCACATCACGATCTGAGGAAACAGAAAGCTGTTTTGTTCTATTTACCCACATTGAGAATAAGGAATCTTTGGAAAATCAACAGTTTAAAGAAGTGAGTTAGTGCTTAGGGGGACAAAGCTGTGCCATTTGTGGAATAATAGTGTTTTCTTTACACAGAAAATCTCATTCACCCTGGAGATGAAATGGGGCCAAATCCTCATCTGATGTCAATCAGCATGATTCCTTTGCCATTAGCACGGCTCCAGTGTGTTCAGTGGAGCAATACCACTTTACTTCTGCTGAGGGCTTTGGCCTTCTGTCTCATAGCTCAAAGAAATTAAGCTGCTTTCCAAGTCTTCTGACTGAAGCTGTGCGCAGTTTAATTCTTGCTGAAGAAAAAAAAGAAAGAAAAAGCCTATTCAAATATGTTTTTCCTTTCTGTTTCAAATGATTTTGCACATTCATCATATGAGTTTAATGGAATATGTCTAATTTTCATCAAACCATGAAAAACCAAAAATTGTTCGCAGGTTTATGCCAATGACCCGTTTTGATGAAAAAAAATAATAATGCACTTCAGCTAAATTTACTTTACTTTTTTCTTTTTTTAATTTGTAATGAAATGTGAAGAAAGTTAACATATGAGCCATTTTACACCTTATTAATAACATTTTGACAGCCCTGTTTGAAGGTCTTTCCAAAATAACGTGAAAAATCCAAGAAAATTATGTCAATATTATTTTAAGTTAGAAAGGCGCCCTTTTTTCATCTTCAGTTTTTCTTTGAACCTGTTTAAAATGGCCCATCCTAAATTTGGTAAAAAACATAAATTCAGGGTTAAAAATATAACTCTGTCCTTATCGAAGCTAATGGTTTTCTATATTACTATAGTATAAGACCTCAGATCATTATCTCATCTCATAAATCAAGTAAACTACAGTGCTGCTACAAAACAAGAAAATTATAGGAATTACCATTTTCAACATTAGTTAGAGATAATAACCTACACAATTGATCAGGAGTTTTGTTCAGCAGAGAAAGAACAGGTCTCAGAGGGGCTGGTCAACCCCTGCAGTGAGAAAGACCTGCCTAGGAAGAGGCTGAAAGCCCCAGCTGCTTGAGGCTTTGAGGGATCTGAGTCAGGTTCCTGTTGGTGATAGTGAATTTGGAACAGTGTTTGAGTAGCAAAGGTCTCCCTGTGAGGAAGGAAGCAAGAAATGATGCCTATAGTTCAGAGGTACTGACATACTAATGCATGAAGTGGTGTGCTAGTCTATCTGAGAGAGAGGAACCTGAGGAAGGTGAAGCATCTTGGAGCAGATCTACCTAATGCTTCCCCTTTGTTTAAAATTCCCTGTACCTTTCTCACATCTCCTTTCTGACCCTCCATGGTCATGGAGAGAAATCTTCTTGTAACTTAGGTTCAGCATGGCCATGAGATTAGCAGGCATGTCCCTGTGCATCCCACCTTGCATGTAACTTGTGACTGCCTCCATGAATGTTAGGAGGAGAAAAGTCACAAGGGTGTGAGGACATGGTGAACTGTGATTCTGGCTGGGCTGGGACAGATCTGATGGCACGTCTAAAGGATCAAGCCCTTGTAAGGAGAAAAGCAGACTGCATTCCCCAAAGGAACTACGCAAGATGACCAAAAGAAGCCGTTTCCCCACAGATCCTGTCTAGGGCTCTGCTGGCGTGATGGTGTCAGCAAGTCTGGAAACTCCTAATTGAAGCTCCAGCGGCCAAACTTCAGTGCAGATCAGACCTCAGAATCAGCCAGGGCGCTCTGATGCATTATTTCCAGTGCAGGTCCCACTAGATTAGGATGTGTTTTTCATTTGAAGTTGAGCTACTCTAACCCAATTCCCTCCAAACAACCAACCAACCGAAGGAACGAGCAAACAACCCTGTGGGAGGGATGGCTGATCCGTACACAGCGGGGAGCAGAGCAGGGTGGGGACTGACTGGCTCTGTGCGCCAGCTCTGGGGTTGTTTTCCCCTATGACTTTTATCCTGTTTGTCACTGTTACCAGGGGTTTACAAACTCAAAGCAGACATCTGGTCCGCTTTAATACCCATGAGAAAGAAAACTGGATATTAATTTTGATATGACAGTAAAGCAGTTTGATAGCGCTCATGCTGACAGAGCCTCCACACCATTTACGATCACTAAAACTAAATTGATTTTCATAAAACCCTCACAAGATCCTATTAGGGCCGACAATTAAGATTATAATACAGCCTAGCCTGCTAAGGAACAGTAAATTTTCCTGGAATTTAGTCAGTTGGTTACACTGATTTTATATTAAGTTAGAGAAAATTTTGGTCATGTAAAGGCAAAAGCAGTTTAAATCTGTTTCATACAGTGCAGCATGGTCTTGCTGATTAAAAATACCTGGGCCTCTTCCAAACTTGTCGTCATATTGGCTACATGACTGTTATAAGCAAACCCCTGCAAACAGAAAAAGATCTGAAAGTTCAAAGCTTATTTAACTTGAGAGTGCTTGTAAAAGGGGAAAAATGCCATTTCTGCATGGAATAATGGCTTGTAACTTTTCCAGCATTATTTTTTCATTAATATCACCTGAATCTGATATGCATGTTTCACAGCAGACTCTAAATAAGAAATCTGGTACCTTTTGGCCTGTTATTCCTGTACCATCTGGCTAACAGGTACTGTACTGTTCTTGCAGTGTGACGCACCAAATAAAAAAGTCAGATCTTTTTAAAGCCACAATAAATTTCCCAAATGAGTTTGTGTGAAATGTTAAAAAGCAGAAGATAGAGGTTTTGGGTTACATTGCCTCTAATTTGAAAGGGGGATAAGTGGAGCCAGGTGGACTACTTAGCCAATACCTGCCTGTTCCAGCTTTTTGAATCTGTGAACATTACACCCGGATACAGATGGAAATTGGAAACAATAAATGATTATTACAGGGACTTTATCATCCTGTAACTTGTGTGCAAAAGATGAGCCACGTTCAAGGACACTTTGAAAGTGCACTGCTTAGACATGTATCCGGACAGATGTACGGGAGGAGGAACGTGCCATATATCAAGCGAGGGGAATGAGATTTCTTAATTCCACTGTGACAAGCACAAGTATCTTTTAAAAAATGAACCTCCCCTTCTCAGCATTAATCCAGTTGCTTTCTGATGTCTCTTTTGGTTGGGTTTTTTTTGGTTAAAATGAGCTTACACCCATTTCCAACAATCTGACAGTCCACAGCTGGAAATGGGGGATGGTATAAGCAGACAGATATCAAGAAAAGGGGCTCACAATATCTTACTTGAGATACAAGGACAAGAAATAAAGGTAAACTCAGACAGGTAAGTTTTCCTATCCTACTGGCCACTTCTAAGTCTGTATTGTCATTAATGTTCAAAAAGCTACATTTCAGGAAAATAACAAGTGCAAATAAAGCCAGATCAGAAATTACTCAATGGCATATTTCTTTGTTGACTAGTCACAGTTGGAACTTTCCACATGAATGGCCTGACATTGCTGAGGGATTGATGGGAAGCAGAAAAATTTCCATCACGAAATATCTAGCTTGTTTTCAACTTGCCCAACAGAGGCCAACTTCCTGATGGCTTGGGGTCCCTGCTCCCCATCCATTCTCTCCCAGCTGTTGGGAACAAAGGCTGAAGGAAAAATGGGCCTTGGCATCAGCTCGGTCCAGATGTATCTCAACCTCAGGTGAGACAAATCCCTGTGCAGAAGTGTGTGTCTTTTCCCATTAATGAGGAAGGCAGCCTAGACAGACGCAGGTACTGAGCAGAAACGGGCAGCTGGGCTGCTGTGGAGTTCATGGCTTTCCTTTGGAGATCTTGAGTTGGTGACGAAATGAATGCTGAGACATGAAAATCCTTAGCAGGATGGGATGAGCTTCTCTGCACATCTCTGCAACCAGCTGACAGTCTCTCCTTTTGGGATGGGAGACCATTTCAGACAACACAAGTCCTGATAAAGCTTGTAAGTACTGGATAGGTTTTCCTGCATTTGATTTCTATTTCCATTTAATACACGTGTGCCAAGGGTCCGAGAATCATGATGCTCAGCACTGCCATATTATGTGCTGGGGTGGAAGAGGAATTCAGAAAAACAAGGTAGGGGTCCAGGTCTGCTATTCTCCAAGAGGAGCATGGATGGCCATGGGCCATGCCCTGTAGGCAGGCAGGCAGGACGGCTCCCTGCGGCGAAAGGGGTGGGTACAGCTTCCACCTCACTCCTGCATGAGATTCACAGCCCAAGAGCTCTCCTCAGAAGCCTAAGTCACTCTGTTAGAAAAGGCGGATTTAGCTCCCCTACAGCACTGCAAGGCTTTCTTAACTTTTCCTGAGCAAAGTGCAGACACCTTGGGTTAAACAGGAGAGGGCGGAGGATGTACTGTACTGGACTCCAGTGATTCAGTTTGCTTACAGCCTTTTTCTGCCTCTCAACCTCATGCTTTACCAATTTGCTAGTGTTTTATGTTCTCAGCCTTTTTTCCTTCACAATGGTCAGCTCACTTCAGCCCTTTGTAAAGAGCCATCAAACTCTGCAGCAAGGCAATTAATTAGAGGGCAGAAAGAAAGTGTAGGGGTGGGAATAGTGTAATTCTTACCAATTTTTTGTTTCTTTTAGGGAAAACAGACATAAACTGGAACAGCAGGATTGTATTTAAAACAAACCCAAAACCCTCTTCCAAAATACCTCCATATATAAAAATATAAAATATTCCTTGCAATTAGATCAAATCAGGATATGCCACAAGATGTGAGGTTCAAGTCAGGAGGAACCACTGGAACGAAGTGCAGTGGAAGGCTTAACACCATCTCTATTCAAAAGGAAAAAAAAAAAGAAACTTTACAGATCTAATCTGTATTGTATGAGAAATCAAATCATATTTTCAACATTTATATTCATTCTGAATTAGTGGAAATGCCGCAATGATGTTAATTTTTTGGCCTAGCGTAGAAAATGCCAGTTTCATAACAGCTGTACATGCTAACATACTTGTTCCCTTTGGGGTATTTGTATGTCTTACCAGCTTAAATAGCTCCACTACTTATAAACTAGTACACAAACGTCTAACAGATGTACAAGTTCACATGAGAAGGAATAAAAAATGCACAAACCCCACCACTCTTTCACAACTAATCTGCTTTAATGTAGGAAACACATCCCACTCGTGCTTCCTTCACTGCAAATGCTTTCTTATTCTGTGAGATCCCTGAATGCCAACCTACTCTTTGTTCTTTCATATTTGAAATAGCTGTTGGACTTTTAGAAATGCTCCGTCGGTCTTTTTTTAATTGTCTCGTGAGACCCAGTATTCTGAACAAGCATAAATACATGCCTTTAAAACCTCCAAGATGGATTTACTGGGAGGGCTGAGGTGGGTACATCCTCCCTCATGACAGCAGAAGAGCTGTGACCCTGAGTGGTCCTTTCCTCCCCTTATCCACAGCCATCCGGCATCCATCCATGAACAGCCTGCTTTTCATTTAGTCAGCACATTAACCTGCATCTAGACCGTTCTGAGCTCCTGTTTCTCCTTCTTCCTGGTTCCTCTTCTTTTCTGACTTTGAGCCAGAGCTGTGTGAAGCTGATGTTTGCTCTTTCTCCTACCTCTTGTTTGCCATGCCCCTTCTCTAGGGAAGAAACTGGCCTTAAACACACATTTAAGATATGTCTATGTCCCATAGCATGGTCCTGCAAAGAGGTGGCCTGAGCAAGCTGCATGTTAACAAGCACAGGCAACGTAGCACAGAGATGTTTGCAAAATAAATCAGCCTGCAGTTTTACCTGAAGATAAATTTATCCTCAGAAATACAATAAATTAGCCTCCCTGGACTGCCACATAAACTGAGCTTTTCTCCTTCTACTGTCCAAGTTAAGTTGCCTATGGCTGAGGCCGATTGTTTGTACAGCAGTGGTTTATCTCCATAATTCGAATTCAACTCAGCGGTGGAGAATGTTTGGGCTGATCAGTCACTCAGGTGAGTTTCTCCCTCCGGCTATGGCACGGAGTATACACTCTTGTGCTGTAAGACACCAAAATAATTCTTGATTAAGCAGTTGTGCATTTTCTTAAAGAAAAGAGAGGCAAATTCTTGTAGACTAATTATTAGTCTGTGCTTGCAGGAGGGTAAATAAGGAGTACCTCACTGTCACTTCAGAAGACAGTGCTCTGTTGAACATCCATGACCTTTACAAGTTTAACTAGATGTCAAACAGTTGCAAACACAATGTTTTTAACAGCACTGTGGATCTTGCCAGTTTACTAGTACCTGTGACACCTAGTGCAAGTGGGATTTCCCCCCCTCCCCATATTCTCTGCTGTAGATCCTGCCTATGGCTTTTGGGTTAGCTCTTCTTCATCAAGAGAAGCCGTAAACAAGATGGTAAATCTGTCCTCTGCATTGTCAAAGCATAAAGTTATACCGCATCTGTACTTTCTTCTTCATCTTGTTTTTTAATAATCTATTTTGCGTGTTTGTTCAAGTTAATGAATATAGTATGTTATTGTTATGTAGTTATGCCAAAACACTTCACCAGAAATTTCATAAATGTTTTCTGGTGCATTGCCCAGTTTCATGTGGTTTCACTTTTTCCCTTCATATAGAAGAAAATCACATGGAAGATAAAGATCTTATGGTTAATACAACTAGAAAAAGCCCTGGGAAGATTCCCTTAAATAGCAAAAAAGGAGTTAATGAAAAATCAAGTACAAATGAATTATTGGCTGGCTGGCTAACAGTAAAGCTTTAAGGTCATGATCAAGACTTTTATTTGCAACGGTAAGTATTTATTCTCTTAGGAGCCCAGCCAACTTTGGAGGGGACAATTTGCGTGAGAAAGCATACATCACCACAGGGAAAGGTCTGTCCACCTAACGTTTGCAGCTCCACAAAGTTTCAAAATTGTCCTTTGCTCCTAGTAGCATTTCTCTTGGGCTGAGGAGTTTCCATACAATTAAAAGAAGAGGGTCTTTGCCTCCAGGGAGTTCACAGGTCAAAAAGCCCCAAGGGGAATCAACAAAGGGTTTTTTTCTGTAAATCAGCAGGATGCTACAAAGCAGCATTACACCAGCCTGTCTTTTAGGATGTCTCTGATTTGTTCTGTTGGTACAAAGAGGCTATTTTCCCAGTACACCTCTATTATCTCTGCAAAAACATTTCGCAGAAATTGAGTGCAATAGACTTGCAAGGAGAAATATGTGTGAAAGGGTAGAATTTGTCCTTCTGATGTCAAGAATATTTGCTAGTTTCATTTAAAACCTGAATTCTGATAAATCAGCCTTATATCCCATCTTTGCATCCTGCCAGTATATATCTACTGAAGTTCAGGGCGGTGGAACTTCCTGGATATTTTTAAGCAGTAAAATATTCCTTATTTCTGATTTCTCTGCTGTTCATGTTAAAGCTAATGGAAAGCTCTCTTTGATTTTATTCAAGTGGGATCAAGCTCCCAAACATAATTTAAGACCTCAGCCAGTTCCCACTGCAGCAGCGAGGCCCAACAGCTAACAGCTAGAGTTGCACATGCAGGTTGCCAAATGGAAGGAAAACAGGCTGAAAGAAGCATAAATATATGGGATACTGAGAATAAATTTATTGGAAATAAACACTGAATCTGAATGAAAATCTGAACTGTTTCCAAATCAGTTTCAAAGAACTGATACAGCAGAAAACGGCCTTCTTAGCCAGTATTATGTCCCTTACCTTAGATAAACTAACCTATTAATGATGTATAGCGGAGTCACATATTTTCCTCTGATGCATCTGCCAAACATCTATATATGCAAGTGAATTCACAGACCTGGATTGCCTTCAGAGGCAGGGATGTAGAATCTAAGCTCTCAAGTCAGAGTAATCTGACCCTCTTTGTAGCTGGATACTTTTTTTCCCTCTAATTTCATATACACTAGTGTAAATTTCCCTAAGACCAGCCAGAGCTGTGTGGAGTTATGTGATGAGGCACATCTGCTTTGACGAGCCACATGGTGGGGGGCACAATGCCAGCCTTGGAGCGCAGTCCAGGGGTCCAGGTTACAGTGCTGGGCCACAGCCTCTCCCCTGCTCTAGGACACCTCAGGCCTGACCAGTGAGTTCACCAGATTGAACATCAAGCAGATCAGATGGATTTGACATTTATTTAAAAGAAAATTAAGCACAGTAAAAAGAACAAAAAGCCTCATGTGGTGAGATGGTTGGTGTTGATAAACTGCCTCATGTTATTTTTCAGTCCTACCCACCACAAGCTCTTCCTACCACATCCTCTTCCCACTCAATGCTCTTCTGCTCACCTTTTCAGTCCCACTCCTCCAGCAATTTTCAACCTGGAGGTCTCCAGAGTCCTTGCTCCAACTCTCTCTGCTCCTTCCCATCTGCAAGTGCTCCTGACCCATATTTCCAGACCTCCTTGTGCCTGGTCTGCCACTGCAAATGCATTTCTCCTGGCTAAAGCCCATCTTGTTTCCGGATGATGTCAATGATGCCCCATCCCTCCGCCTAGGCTTGTTCCATCTCATCGCTGTCCCTATTCATCACTGCTCTTCCATCCTGGCCATGTCAGCTCAGTTCCCTGATTGTACCTGAAGAAACAGTGAGGTTTTAAGAACCTGGGGACAGGCTGTGACTGTGAAAAACCCTCCAGATTTCTGCACCACGGGGGTGCAAACTGTAGGAAAGAGAGAGGGTTTTTCCTGGGTTAATAAACTGGCAAGACATCACGGTGTCACTCTCCCAGTCATCAAGGTACCAGTTTCATGGCGGAAGAAAATGAGGTAGGAGGCCTTTTCAAGGGTGTTTAGTGCTTTAGATTTGACCAACCCACCATCAAAGAGCTAGTATCTGCTCACCACAGTTACAATAAATACAAGTCTAGTACACTTGGAGATAGGAGAATCAAATGTGGATCTATGAGTCCTTCGGGGGACTGCAGAATACATTCATTTCTGTGAATTTCCTCTCACCCACAGAGACACATTATTTAAACAAACATGCGTCTGTCTTGTCCTCTACCTCCCACATTTCCCTCCTCTTCTTCCTCCAGTAGAGGTACAACAATAAAACAGATTTGCCCCTTTTTTCTTCTTTTTTCTTTTTTCTTTTTCTCTTGGAAAACTGGGCTGCACATTCGTAACTTCCTCTTTGAAATCTAAACAGAAAAATTATGTGCATTAGCAGACCATATTGTGTTCTTGTTCTTGAAGCCAAGCTTCCCTCAGGTACCTATACAGATTAAAAAAGCGGTGACAGGATATACAGCTGGACAGAATATTTCCAGTGGAGCCGCTTTCTACTGGACAGTGACATTTTGGTGGAATGTGTTGATTCTGTCAGAATTTGTGCTGGAGCCAGTCTGGTAAGCAGGTGGGTGGCCAGAACAAAAAAAAGCAATTTTTAAACAAAATTCCATTATAAATTTCTTTTGTCTTTCTGCCTTTTCCTTCCAATTTGAAATAAAAAATAAATAAATCTGGAAATGGTAATTTTTTTTTTTCTGTGGAGCAGGAATTCCTAAGCCTTAACCAAAAAAGAAACTATTTGTTTATTTTTCCATTTGGCTCTTCCTCTCTGTTTCTCTGGCTTCTCTCACTCAGCTACCCTTCCCACTCCCCCTTTTTGTTCCTTCTGCTCATTTTTCCCCTTTCACCTCTTCATTTCTCAGCAGAATTGTTTTCTCACTCCTGGCTTTGCAATCTATTTCACAGCTGATCCTTTGCCGAGCGTGAAATCAATAACACTGGAGGTGAACTTTCACACTCATGTCGATTCAGAGGCTTAGGGTAGACAGGATTGCCCCTCTCTATGCAGTAAGTGAGGTTAATGTATAAACTTCCTCTCCCTCTGCTTTACATTCTCCTCATTTTTACTATCTTAACTTGCCGTTTTTGTTTTAAAAAACCTGATCCATATCTAAACATAACCTCATGTGAACTGCCTAGCCACCACCACCACCCCTTCACCCTAGCTCAGCTCCCTCATCAAGTAGCAGTGTCGTTGAATTGCAAATTACTTGAGCATTCAGTGTGATACCTTTGGTAATGTAGTCTGGTAATGGAGTTCCTGCTGTAGGCACCTTTTTCCTCCCAGCCTGAGAAAAGTTTTACCTCCCTTATTAGTTTCACTAGCAGTAGCACAGGTTTTTTTAATATTCCATGCTGCCTGTAACATATTACAGATGTACCTGTGTGAAATGCTCTCTCATTATAGGAGTGCAATAAAAAGAAAACAAGCTTCTTGAGAGGAAAGAGGGTAAAAGAACGAAGTTAACCCAGTTTGGGCCTGAAATTCCCCAGATTTTATACTAACATTAACATTTTATAATACAGCTATTAAATTACCCATGGAAGTGTATTTAAAAGGGCTCTGGGCCAGTTCCATATTCTTTCCTTTACTCAGACCCCGTATCTGTTGATGAAGCACCAACAGAGCTTGCCTGATTGAAGCAGAAGAGAAACATTTGCAAAATGTTCCCTAAAACTCTGAAACCTAAAGATACACTTGTGTCATGCCACAGCGAACCGTGAGGAGATGCCACACAGTTTTCAGCAGCAGCGGGAGCCTGGGCATCTCATCTGTGCTGAACTCCAGCTTGGGGCAGAGCATGTCAGCTCAGCAGCAGTGTGCCAGAGGCTGGGGCTGGTGTTTGTACACCTTTCTGTGCTGTAGCTTGAGAGCACTAATTTTGTTATCTGTGCGCTGTTCTTCCTTGTGCGGTGTGGATCTACTGCGAGTCAGTTTTTAAATGGGACTTGGGCTCCCAAGTTAACTGGAGATTTGCAAAATGTCCAAGGAAAACATGAGGGCCAAATGCTTTTCCCTGAAGGAAAGCCCTCATCTGGTATAGATCTGACACACTGTGCCACTTCTTATTAAGCATGCAATAATTTAGTGTGCTTCAAATGAGGCAAGATATATCCTAGTGTTGGATTTCTCCAGAGGGAATGGGCCAAGTAGTCCAGCAGAGTAGCATCCTTGCTGATCTGAAGTATGTTAGATGCAGCACGGACATGGCAACAGGATCAAATTATGTGTCTGTGCACCCATTGCTGTCCCTGAAGGACTTCTGGTTCAACTGAGCTGGCAGGTCAACTCATTCTCATATTCTAAAAGCACCCTCAAATTGCTTGTGTAGAGGTCTCCCACTTGTACACTTGAAGCCAGTACAAGCATTTTAATTTGTTTTAATTCACTGTCTCTGTGAAATGAGACCAAGGCAGAATGTTCCCCTCTCCCTCAGAAGAGCGAAGGACTCTGCCAGTGCATTTCTCAAGGCAAGCTGCATTATTTCACACCAATTTACTCCAAATTCTGCAACAGTTCCTTGCAAACACTGGTTTTTCTTCCTCAGGGTTCATGTTTTCAAGCATAATGTGTAGAACTGATCTCTTCCAGTTTGAATGCTTTATTACCCATTGATGGTGGAGCTAGAAATAGAGATTGTTTCTTAGCACAGGAACATCATCTATGATATGAATGGACTTGGTGTACTAAAATGTAAGGGCTGAATACAAAAGTGTAGTACTTGATCCCATCCCAAAACAGAGTTCACTACAAAGAGTCCAGGTCAGCATAGCCTAGGAGTCTGACTGGTTTTTGCATAAATCAGTGAGTTTGCTGATCTAAATCTAGGGGAAAAAAATGTGTGTGGCCCTCTGCACCTAGAGACATGAGCAGTGACAAAGAAACTGGATTATCATTGTGGAAAGAGGAAAAAAAAAAGCATCGTGCAGCCGTTGTTTGAAAAGGGCTAGACCATCAACCTGGTGTAATTTGACAAAGCTCTTCTTCAGTGAAGCTCCCCCAGTTTATACCAGCAGACACAGATTGCCCCAGTTTATCATTACAGTCAGCACTCCCTGCAATTTTACAGCGTCTAAGAGGACCAGTATGTTGCAGCCAGCTTCTCCTCTCGAATCATAAGGGAATCATAAGCCTTCTGGTAATCTTGGATAATCCCTGAAGCTATGAGTCACCAGAAGCAGAGGCCCTTCATGCATCGTTTGAACCCCTAATTATCCAACATATGTGGGTGAAAAGTGAGAGGCAAGAACAGGCCCAGGCAAAAAAACACCGGACGAGCGATTTTGAAGGGGACTTCCCGTTAATATAAACAACCTTCTTTCCATCCTAATAATGCACCTGTTAGCAAACATATTCCTGGAGAGCTGCTCTCAGGCATCTGCTTATGACTTTGCAGAGGAAGTAGCTAATTGACATTAGGGGACTTTGAGGTGTTTCCTGACTGTAACTGTGCAGTATTTAACACTGCTTTATAGAGCACAATGCTCAAAACACTGCCAAAAACTTTGGAGCCCTGCTGAAAGTGTGGAAGAAGCAAAAGGTTTCCATGTCCAAAATGGTGACCTAGAATTTAATCTGTTTCCAGGTAGGATTAATAGCACTCTGGCACAGAGCCCAGACTCTTCCCTTGTGCAGAATGAGTTCTGATGAGAGCTTTTTTCCTCTCTGAATGACTAATCGCATCTCTTTTCAAAGAGATGCAACTCCCTTGATCATTCGCTGTTCCTCAGGGTGGAGAAATCAGAGCTATTGAAGGGAGATCTGAGAAACTGCAAGAACATTTTAGAAGAAGGGTGCAGGCAGCAGCAGCAGCAGCACATTTCATGTTGTGCTGGGCTCGGTACACGCAGAGGAAGGAGGCATTTGGCCCATTGGTTGTGCACCACTTCGAAACCACTTGTTACAACAGCTCCTTATGCTCACTACCCAGGCAGGGTTCATGCTCTCATCTGCAGCCTACAAACAAGCAGAGGGTGGCGTCAAGAAGGCAAGTTCTGCTTCGAGCATTGTATTTCTCAACTCAGTCAAAGGGAAAGGTTTTTAGCCAAGTTTCTGGAAGGACCAAAGTTAGTAAGCTTGCTCAGTGTTCATTGTTTGTTTGTTCCCTGTCTTTTGAACATTTCAGTTGATTTCAATGGTTGCTGGGTCTTACAATTGCTGGAGAACAGGCCAGAGAGGTCTATTTGTTATTACGCCGAGCTGCAGTAGAACTCAAGTCTTCATAGATACAGGAGTCAACCAATCTCAGACACAAGCAAAAAGAGACTCCATTACTTTGGATGCTCTTTTAATTTAGACACTGTTTCTGTTGAATTTTAGCCAACCATAGGACAGATACGAAGGAATTTCTCATGGGATATGTGGGGCCTTTAACAATAGTAACAGATAGGGCCTTTTTCAATCAGTGCTGTTACTTCTGGTCATTGCTCAAGACAAAACTGGACATTTGTGCTTTGAGCGTGGAATTTCAGAGTGGAGCAAGCTGGTCAAATTTCAGCCAGCAAGAAGGGACAGAGGATTGAGATTCTGTAGTCACGTGCTATGAAACTGTTGTTGGTTTTAAGACATCTATACATTGGGCCTGCCTTAGTGGTGCCTCAAGATTAGCTGGAATTATTTGGGGCACAGCTGAAGCATTGCCTCTTAAAATCTTCAGCAGACTGGCAGTGGTTAATGGAACAGATGGACTGTAAGAAGATGCTTCAGAGGGGAAGGTGGGATGTAGGAACTACTCAATCTCTCAAAGGTATGGTCAAATTTGCCTCAGTGGCTTCAGAGCACAGCTGGATGGTGAAAATCCTGTGGATTTGGCTGAAGGCTTCTAACAGAGATCATTTCAGCAGAGCACTCTCAAGCAACAATCTATTATATTTCCGGGAATATTTTCTTCTTCTCACTATAGCTGGAGGTTTTGCTGGATTTTTGCTTTTAGTTTAGCTTGCCTAATCTGTTTCTCCGTCTCTTTTTTTCTTCTTTTAGGAAATTAGCTTGTGAACAACTTCAAAAATGGAAAATATTTTTAAAACTATAAACAATTTCTCTTGTTTTCTTGAGGGGGTCTGTTAGCTGGCACTAGTCTAAAGAAGAAATCCCATAGCTCTTGCAGCCAATTTGTTTTGGTTTTCTCCTTTGGTTTATTTTATAGTTACACAGGCCGGATGGGTGGAGATCAGATCACTATCGTTGCGATCCCTGTGATATCTGTCATCCCACAAGTCTGTTTGCTTTCCAGAAACAATTGGTGTTGATTTCAGCAGCTCTATCAGCAAGTATATTGCGCTATTTGGTGCTTTTCTTTCCAAAACACACCTCCTGTATCCAACTGCAAGAAGAAGGTTACTTATGCTTAGCCTATGTGTACATCAAGAAAGCTTTAGCATATCTCCAAACATTGTGAAACAGCCTCTCCTTTGCTGTGCATAAATTTTCCATTTACTAAATATCTCTGACTTCTTTCTCACCTGCCGGTATGACTCTCTCTATGCAGAATCTTTGCAGATTACTATTTTAAAAAAATAGTAATCTCCCAAACCCTAAATCCTTTGTTCTGTTGATGATACTGGAAGCAGCTCTGGGCTGACAGAAATCAGAAGCAATGTTGGCATACACTTCACAGGGTCTAAGCTTTCATTCAGTAGTATTATACCAGTAGTGTAGATCTTCAAAGAATTTTTCTCAACAGATAATTTCTCTACCTCTACTTTCTTACACAGAGTCAAGCTGGGAATAGATGCTTCCCCATAAATGAAAATGGTGCTGGTCTAGATGTCATATCCTTAAAGCAAGACAGCATTACACAGGATGATTTTACATACATGAAGGAAGTGCAGACAGTGGCACCACATAGGTAATAGAGGAGATTAAGATACTTTATGTGTTTTGCAGACAAGGAACAAGACCAGCTGCCTTGACTTCTGACAGATGGGAAGAGGTGTTAATGATAATGAAAAAAAAAAAAAGAAACCTTGGTCATCTTCATTTGGTCATTCTACTACTTGGCTCTTAAGCAGAAGTAGGTAAAACACTTCCAGTTGTTCTTCAACTATTCTATTTTTTCAAGTCTTAACCTGTTTTTCTTAAGAGAGAAGACTCAGGGACATTGGCAATATGCAATAGCTCAGAACAGGGAGCAAAAGATACATGCAGTGGGAACATGTGTTAGGACAACAATGGTACTCAGGACTGAGAGAGCCAGTGGCCAACCACAGATGAGTCAGGTCCAAATTTAATGTTAACTTAAATAGTATATCAGTTCCAGGGAGGTATGGATCTGAACTCTGCAGAAATAGGGATTATATAAAATTTATATAGTTTTGATCTTCGGAAACTGTGAATAATAATTTAAAAAACCCAGGAGAATGGCAGTAAGGGAGCTACAGCAACAAATAAAGCTGATAAAGGGAGCAAGAAATATGACCTAACATATCATTGGCATTGCAAGTTCATTCTACCATGTACTCTAGCACATTTGAGAGTGTTATTTGAGAGAAGACCCGAGTCTTACAGAAGAATAAGGCAGATATTAAGGCTATTTACATAAGCTCGTGTCTTTGGCAAAAGCTGAATTAATCACATACTGTGTTGCAGAGTGTTCGCAGAATCAAAGCTGTAGGTATAAAATGAAAGTTGCTTTTCACCAAAGTTGGTTGGATTAGTAATTTGACCAGAGGAAACAAAGTTGTTGACCTTGTTATTTTTCAGTTGTACTGCATTAAAGTGTGTTCAGAAGGCTTGATAAAGTATTTTTCATAGAACCATTATTGTGTGGCTGATTTATGTGGCTACTTTGATGGTAAGGAGGTTTAATTAGTAATAGCTGCAGTTCTTGAAGAGAATTTTAACAAGGTGCCTCATATATGAAAAGCACAGAAGTCTCTTTGTTCTGAACAACCTCTAACAGCATGTAGAAGGAGACTTTTGCTCACTCCACTCATGCTGATAAATTAATAGGTTGCTTTGAGCAAGTAAGCGGAACAAGATCACAATACCACCGAGCATCAAGACTTGCCCAACTGAAGGAACAGTCACACCATCGCTAAATAGCTGCAAAAGTTTTATACCATCGCAACATCAATGGTGAGATTTCCTTCCTTGCTCTGTTGAAACAGAGCCTCAAAGTCTACAGGCCTTTTTCTAGCTGTCTCTAGCTAGATGTCCAAAATCTAAGCTATTTGCCCTGTGCATGAAGAGAAATTGGTACTGCGAGGGAGTGAGTCACTTCATCCAAGTACAGGAGTTTAGGATAAGCCAATTCAATTGCCATAATCAACTCTGCTGAAAACATCCTTCCACGCTTTCTGTTACAAAAAAAAAGGTGGGGCTGGTATTGCAAGGTCCCACTAAATCAGGCTGTGTATCCATCTGGAGAACATAATGTCTTTTCATCTTTACGGCTATTAGGTTTTGGAAAGAAAACAGATAAACAAGATGTTTCAATCCATAAATCTGATATAACTTTTAATAAATATTTTGGTGTTGTCTGAAAGGCAGTGCCTACACCACCGACTAGGGATTGTTCTCTGCACTAAAGGCCAGCTGGCATGGCACTGATCCCGTTCACAGACCCAAATGCCCTGCTGTCTCAAAACAGAGAAGTTAGGTTGCTTTGTGGGAAGGGTCCTGGCAGGCACTGGGCTTGAGAATGTCTGTGACTGCACTAACAGCAGTCACACTAACTGGCCAGAGGCAAGCAAGAGTTTGCTCATCATTTCATCACAGGGTGTGAGCTGTGCCCTGCCTGTTTCTAATTCCCTAGAACAGATGTAGTCACGAGGCTTTACCCTGCAAAAAATATAGCTACTACTGAAAATGGTTTTCTAAGTAGCAAAAGACCAGAGGCTCAAATGCGATACGGTGTTCTTCAGCATGGCAAGGCTGTGGTTTCAGGTTGGGAGGGATTCCCAGATAGGTATAATTTCAGATGTTCGTTAAAGAAAGATCTCCAAAGGGAAAGTTACATTGCCTGTATGGTCTCTAAGTGAATCCTGATCAAATTATTTTTTTTATTATTATTTTAGCTATAGTAGATAGACTACCTGGCACTGTCTTGAATCCCTCTCTAGATGTAGAGGCAGTGGATCTTAAACATTTTGTAAAAGCTCTGTATGCTTACAAATGTCTGCCAAGACAATGATGGAATGGAACAATTATTTACTTCTGGTCTCTTAGGTACGTGTAAAAGAAAAATATAGGCAAGCACTTATCAGACATCAGGATTTATCATAAGACTTGGAGAGGTCAAGAATACTATCTTCAATTCTTTTTGGTGAAGCAGTTTAAAGTTTTGAGGTCTGAGACAAGTCTGAGGTCCTCAGTTTTGAGGTGATGAGAAACTACAGTGAACAAAACTTCTCTCTGGAACATCATGAAGGAACTACCTCTCTAGCTCTGAGAAAGCCAACGGGAATTTTGTCAGGGAGTTAGCTCAGCCTCACAATAATTGAAAAAGTGACAGATGGACACAAGAGAGGGACTAAAACCAGCAACTGTAAATCACTTCCATGGTGTCTAGAATTGAATAGAACTTCCAAATGCTGGCGGGGTGGTTCAGAACTTAGCTTTTCTACAGCCTACTTGCTGTAGAGATCGACTTTGAAGCTTATGTACATAAAATTGAGAAGTTATTTTGTGATATTTTGTCTTTGTCTTTTAATGTCCAGGACATGGAGTCCTCTGGCTCCATACAACTCTTGCATTTGACACAAAACTGTAAGTTATTAATAATGAGAATAATTGTCACTGATGAGGAGCAAAGGATTTGTTCCAAGGTTTACTTAGATTAGAGATTGCCATATACAACGAAATCTGTGACAACTACAAACAGGTTAAGAAACACACAGAAGGATAGATTACAGAGTAAGACTAACCATTTCTGTGACTGCAGACCTAATGGTTGTACAAACACAGACATTAAAGCAAAGAAGTATTTCTCACTGTAGGCATCTGTGCACTTAAAAAAAAAAAAGCCATTACACAGACTCAAGCAGAACTTTTTTGTCTCGAATATATATTTTATTACAAAGACAATGGGATTCAGCTGTGCCATAAAGAAACAAAACCAAAACAAAACACATGCATTTCTTAGGTGGTGTGAGATAAAGAGCTGTATATAGCCCCTTACATTTGAAGCATCTTAGAACCGGACGTGAGGATCTTTAGTCCCACCGTGCTGCTAAAGTCTAACAACTTGCTAAGAGCAAGGAAACAGACAGCGTCTCCTGTTCCTGGGCCGTGCTGTTGCAATATCAGCACAGATGCCAGTTGTAATAAAGGTCCCTCGTAATGTAAACAGTTATCTGCTCTTCCACTAAGAAACCCAGCGCCAGACTCTCCGGCACAGCACAGGGGCTGTGCAGCGAGCCAGCTCCTGTGCTGCTACCTCTCTTCCCAGGGTTGCAGGTACACAGCCAGACCCCTACCATGACCCAACCTCACCTCGGCCAGCCCCAGGGAACCCCTGCCAGCTGGGTGCACTGTTGTGATTGGTGCTAAGTCTGCTGGAGCAGCTGCCTTCCACCGAAATTCAGCAGAGAGCTGGAGAATATCACCAACACAGAAGGAAGGATTGAAAAAAATAAGCAGAGCACGTAGGATGCTCTCCACTGCAGTGGACAGCACTGCAGCCTGGATCTGTAATGAGGGATACAGACCTCTTGTGGTGGTCAAACCTCAGTATGTTCCTACAAGTCAGCTGGTGTGTATTTCATAAAAGTTAGCTGGCATTTTACCATCAACATTGCATTTAGAAATGTGTGGTTCTATGTGGCTTAGTATTCTTTCTCAAATGTCTCTGTGGTTTTTTAATAGTGTCTTATGCACAGACTTTTATTTACGTGTTTTATAAATCATGTAATTTATGGCTTTCTTCAAAATGTAATGAGAGACCTGAAATTCTACTGATACAGGTGTTTTGTGTGGCCTTTCATGTCATTCATACTTCCAAGTGTCCCAGGGAAATCTGCTGATTGAGAGAAGTCAACAGCAATCAGAACAGTTACAAGACAAACTGGAAAAGCAGCAGTAATTATGCAACCAAATAATGAATACGTTAAAGTAAAAGGAATACTTTTCTACTGCAGAAAAAGTAGACATAATTAAGAGTAGGGACCAATTAGTGTTCTTCTATGTGACACAGAGAAATGTTAAAATAAAGGGCAGATGGAACAATTAAAGTGTGCATATCTGAGAGACAGCGAAAGTGAGGGATTAACTGAATGCTCTGATCTAACCCATCAGATGACTACAGCATGAGAATTAAAGAGCAGCATGGGTACAATTACCAGCAAAACATATCTGGCATTATGTAAGTTTCACAAAAAGAGTGACATTTTACACTCATGTATATACATACAGAGATATATAGATACATATTACACCTTCTGTTGTGCAAGGAATCTTGAAGACTTGGCCTTATTTCAAATCGTGGTGGCTTTGGGCCATATCAGCATGTTATCAGCAAGTGTTCTGTTAGTTTGCTCATGAAGGCTTCCCCAGTGAGGATCTCACATGGGCACCTGCCCTTCAGAACTTGGTGATACCTTCAGATCCTCTCAGGTGGATTCAGCCTGGATACAGTGATTCATAGGACATGCATCCTATGGTACACACAGTACTCTGAAACAGCCTTTTTAGTTTTTTTCTTGCCTATTTGAAACATGCTGTCTGAACTGTCAGCCAGCATTGCTCAGGAGCTATACAATTGTCACAAGCAGCCTTACTCCACACACCCCCATGGTCCATCTTGATTATCATCCTGGACCTACCAGCCCATGTTGTATCCCAACAGGTAGCTCTCCAGTCTTCATTGAAGACAGATTTTCCTCAAGAAGCTCCTGGTGTGATGCTTCTTGTGAGGCAGGTGCTCCTGATGGCAGTGCTTTTGGGCTTATAAGCAAGGTGGCTACATGTTTCATAAGTACTAACAAATCTTTGAAATTAAAAAATGTCTTGGGCTTTGGGGTGAACAGGCCTATATTCAAGTCATTCTTGTGGAGGGCTACTAATGGTGGGATCACATGGGCAGTCTAAGGGATCACACCAGATGCTGAAGTATTGAGCATCCGAACCAGAGGTTTCCCCTTTCAGCAATCCCACTGTATTATGAACTCCACAGGATATTGTCCAAGACTGAGGCATTTGCCATCAAAGGCCTTGGAGCCATAGGAGCTTTTGAACACTACTGGTACCTTTAGAGCAGTATAGCTTCTTTTTGTATCGGTTTTCTTCTCAATTTTCTCTCTGAAATTTGCACTGGAAGGGAATATATAACATTCCCCCAAGTCTGCATCTGCACTGCTAAACACCTTGCCTTCTGCAGTTTTGAGCAGTTACACCAGGACCAGATGTTCAACAAATTCACTGGAGCCTGAATTAACACTATACAAGCTTTTTTTTCTATAATGTGAATGCCTTTGGGCAAAACTAAAGGCAGCAACTCATATGGCATAGGCCATCAAAGTACAGCAATAAGACAGATTTCTAATTGGTGGCCAGTAGATGTATTCTCTGTTTTCAGTGGTTGATGTTTTGAGACCTTCAGTGTCCCAGGATAGATTTTACTGGAGTGTAGAGATAAAATACAGGAGAGAAGTTTTAGTTATACAAAATGCATTGCTACAGTTTCTGGGTTTTTTTTCTTTTTGTTCAGCCTTACAGTGATTTTTACCCAATTTTCACCACATTTGTCAAAAAGTTGTTCGGTTTTCTATTGCCAAAAGCAGGCAAGTGATTAGTTATACAATGAGTAGACAACTTTTGCAGGAGAAAGCAAACATTTTAAAATGAGGTTTAGCTTTCTTTGATAAAAACACAATCTTGCTAGAATCAGATGGGGTCACCAAATTCTTCTTAGACTAGTGCTGAAGAGGTTATTGCTACTGTTCCAAGTCTCATACTCATTCTTCCTTTATTGCAAGGGCTAGAGAGCACATTGCTTCCACTGCAGTGAGATAGCACTTCGGTGACTTATGCATGTCCATCTTTTCTAACCTTCAGGAAACATGATCAAGTCTGAGACACTAAACCTGGATTTAAATTGTCTATAATACCATTTTCAAGGACAAGTACATTTTTATGTGTCCTGGAAAACAGACACATGCTTCAACATCTTCTTTCCGATAGAAAACAAGTGCCTGCAGCCCAGACATGACTTTTGAACAACTGTAACAAAAAAAAGTGTATGGAATAAAAGTAAACTCCATACAAAAGAAAACCCACTTTACAGAGAAATAGTAGGCTTGGTCTGAATTTGTTGCAGTTTTTCTCAACAAAGGTAATTTTCTAAGGTTAAGAGTCATGTTTTGTAGGAAGATAGTATGGGTAGGTTAAGGTAAGTAGAGGGCTCTTTTCAAGCTGAACTCAGAGCATAAACTGGACAATGCATTTGGTCGTCTATCTGCATGCCTGTAATTATTCTAACTCTCCACTGGATGTCAATACTGCTTAATACAAATGTTGGCTCAGAATTCAGCGCTTAGAGCAGAGCAAGCCTTGCTTTTAGAAGTGATTGCTGTTTAAAAACATAGTTAAATAAGGAATGTAGGTATACCAGATGAACCTCACCCATTTGGAGGTAGGCAGAAGATAGCCTTTAATAGCAAAGGCACTTCTTCACTTCCCCAGAAAGTTTAGGTTGCAACTGAGTTTCCATTCCCATTCTCAACGTGGTGTTGTCCATGTCTCTGCAAAAATATTTGCTTTGAATAATTGGGCAGGATTGGGAACCTCATGTCTAAAATTTCTACCAAAGATAAAGTTTTCTTTAACCCTAAAACCATTGCAAGGCTACCTTGCACTTTTTACAGAGAGGGGAGGCTTGCAGAACTCAGGCTCTTGAAACCTTGTGCACAAAAGAAAAATGCAGAGTAAGTTTTCATTAAAGAAGTTGTTAAAACCACATGGCTGGTATTAAAGCCAAAATTACTGATTGGATTGAACAAGCCTTAGTTAAGCCCTGAACTTCCAGGAGCTTCCACCCCTTTTATTCCTACCTAAAACTGATCCCCTGGTGCAGAGTTTTCCCCTGCAGAGCAGAGGCATGGTGGAGGTACAAGAGCCAACAGCAGCAGCCCTCCAGAAGTGGAAAAGGTGATGGCATGAAGGTAAGGAGGGAGGAGGAATAAAAATTCCCTATCCTGCAGATATAGGGATTTGGATAATATCTCTTATTTTCCCTGAAATCCCAGTGAACTCTGCTGGGTGAAAGTTTCATTGAACGAGTAATTCTGTGGTGCAAGAGCCGCAAAGTTTAAATTTAGTAATTCTCCTCCTGCTGCTGACAGTATAGGTAAGAACATGATGCCTTTTGAAGACGAGAGGGGAAATGTGCTCATCACAAAATCTGTGTTAACAGAGTATAATTTTTTAATGAACAACATTTTAAATTTTTTTAGGGATTTTTTGGGTTTTGGTTTTTTTGAAGTTAACTTTAAAGACAACCAGTTTAACATGGTGCTTTTGGCAAAGTAGGGGGTTTGGGGTATGGGTTGATTGGGTTTTTTTCCTATATTTCCTTTGCTTTAATGCCTGTGTTTGTGCAACCATTAGGTCTGCAGTCACAGAAATGGTTAGTCTTACTCTGTAATCTATCCTTCTGTTTCTTAACCTGTTTGTAGTTTTTTTTCCATATGTAGCACTTCAGTTGAAACAAAATGTAGAAAACAAAATGAACAGAAATGGTGTTTCAGTGATTGAGCTCCCAAAGCTGAGCCAATGCCAGTGGCACCCCATGCTTCTGTGATTCTGCCTAACGATGCCTGTGGTATTTAACTTTCATAAGGATTTAATATTTGACACTGGGACAAGATTTTTTCCAAGCATGCATGGAGTATTTTTTATAATCTTTTTTGGAATATTTATTCAAAATGTACTATATTTAAGATTGCTGTAATCACATACATACATTGGCTACTGGCCACAACATTCGAGCTATTAATCATACCCCGGAATCCATGGCAGATGTAAAAATTAAGTTTTATTTATCAAACTTACTCATTGGAAATGGCAGACCAAGAAATTTACTCCGTAGGATTTTGACTTTTCTTAAATACTTCTGGCAAAGGGTTCAAGGTTTTAGAAAGGTGTAAATCATATTTTTGCTCAGTCCAGACAGTATTGGCACAAAACTAAAATTATTTTTCCAGAAATGCAAACCCTTTTGTTTGGATGGCCTTTATTTTTCTGCCAAATTATACCACCAGTGCTATTGCTTTAGCCTAACACTATTTTCCATTATGAACCCATCTTTCAAGAAACAAACCAAACCCTTCTAACCCTGCAGAAATTTCAGACCCACAGCTATGACTACCTTTCAACTGAGTTAGGAACGCGGTCTCCAGTGACGGGCTTGGGGGGTTCTGGTTAACTTTTTCCATAAACAGCTAGATGAAAAGCAAATAACCTGATAGGGAAAAACAGGTTCAGGAGGAAGACTTTCTCTGGAATGACTCACAGAAGCTCCAGCTCTGAAAATCTTAGTAGTTTATGGAATTATTTTCTAAAGACGGCATCTTTGAAAACAACTAGCATAAGTACTGTTTAAGCTGAAGGGGCCCCAGGTGATTGTGATGCCATTTGTGTTGTTTGCCAGCACAGGAAAAACTCCTACAACACAAACTTTCTTGGGTTTTCTATTCAATAGAACAAATTAGGTACAATAATACAGAAAACAAGGAAAAAACCATCTAACAAGACTAGCATTGTGGGACAAAAATCCACCCACCATATGAGTATATAGAGTGCTGCAGATTTATTCCTGGGTTGTTCATTTGTTGTTTGGGCTTTTTGATTGCAAATTGGTTTTGATTTACAAGCATTCCTTTTATATACACTTATGATACAGTAAAGTGTAAGAATAAATTCATTCCAATTGTCTTCTGCTTGGACTAAATGTATGTTGATGTCTGGGCTTTATTTTGTTTGCCTTTGCATTCCAAAAAATGTTATAATGCATCTTTTTGTATTTGTACCACAGATCTATGTAGCACATTATCATTCAAAAATCAGTCGCTTTCCTGATCAGCTTATAAACTAGCCTAAATGAGGAAAGTATCTGAATGATGGCATGTAAAAGACTTTATGGACACCAGTGGGGAGCACATCAGAATAAAAGGGACTCCTCGGAGAATATCAGGTTGGAAGGAACCTCAAGGACCATCTGGTCCAACCTTACTTGGCAAAAGCACAGTCTAGACAAGGTAGACTAGCACCCTGTCCAGTTAAATCTTAAAAGTTTCCACTGTTGGGGAATCTACTACTTTTCTGAGGAGATTATTCCAATAGCTGGTTATTCTCATTGTGAAAAATTTTCCTCTTGAGTCCAATTGGAATCTTCCCAGGAGTAACTTGTACCCATTACCCCTCGTCTTTTCCATGCGACAACATGTAAAAAGGGAGTCTCCATCTTATTTTTAGACACCCTTTAAGTACTAGAACACGGTGATGAGGTCTCCCTTAAGCCTTCTTTTCTCTAGGCTGAACAAAACCAGCCTTTCCTCACATGGCAGACTTTCCAGTCTTTTGATCCTCATTGTGGCCCTTCAGGTTTGGTTTGACATGCACTGAGTAGAATGGAATAATGACTTCTCCATCTCTGCTGGTGATGCTTTTGTTTGTGCAGCCCAGCATCCTGCTGAATTTCTTTGCCACACCAGCACACTGTTCACTCATACTGAGTTTGCTGTCCAACAAGAAGACCCCCAGGTCCCTCTCCACAGAGCTGCTACCCAGACAGGCAGATTACAGCTTGTGCTGCACTCCTGGATTATGTTTGCTTGGTTGCAAGACCTTACACTTGTACTTACTGAAGTTCATAAGATTCTTCTTAATTCACTGTTCCAGCCTATCCAGGTCTTCCTGCATGATGGCTTTTCCTTCCAGAGTTTGGTATCATCAGCAAACTACATCAGGTTATATTCAATCCAATCATCCAGATCAATTATGGAGATACTACACGGTGCTTGGTCCATTTTTAATACCTGCAGGCCCCACTTGTGACAGGTTGCCACTTTAAGAAAGAGCTAATTCCTACCACCCTCTGGGTGCAGCCTGTCAGCCAGTTTCTGACCCACCACAGGGATCACTTGTCTAGACCATAAGACATTGATTTCTCTAGGAGGAGGCTGTGGAGAACTGGAGGAGGAGACTGTGGAGAACCTTGGATAAATCCAGGCAGAAAATGTTCCCCCCTCTCCCTGCATCAACCTCACAGGTGACTTTGTTGTTGAAGGTGATCAGCAAAGGAAGTGTAAGGCTTTGTTCACCCAGCCCCACCTGCTGCTTTCAGCTTTGTTCACTTGGTGCTTCCATGCTAGTAGTGATGGTCTGTCCTTATAAACACTGGAGAGAGGGTGATTCAGGCATTAGGTGAGCTAACTCATTAGGTGCCTAATGCTATAACTGGTGAATGCTATGCATGCAGGGAACAGGAGACCGTCCAAAGTGCTGCAGATTGAAAAAGGAGTTGTCCAGTTTGCAGGAACAAACTCTTTAAAAAATATACTGGTTGTTTTATCCAGACTGTTCTGGCTTGTGATCCCAGTGGTCCCCAGATGAGCAGGTATCCTCATCACCAAAACCAGCATTCCCCCATCTCAAGTGGGCCTGGCAGAGCAGTTCCAGCATGGCATGCCATTGAGACGTGGGTTTATGGGGAAAAGACAGGGCAAGGAAGGGAGAAGTCAAGCAGAAGGGTTAAAGCACTGCAGTCTGTGCTGCATGTACCATGGGAGGGGCGTGTCCTCCCCCTGCCCATCCTCCCCAAGAGCCATGGTCAGTCCAGCAGTGCTGGCCAGGTGGTTACATCATCCACCTGCAGCAAGGGACACACTGGCTCCAGATTGAAAAGATGGAGGTTCCTCCAGCAGCGTCAAGGGGTTTGCCCTCCAGCTTGTTTACCTTTTTTTTATTTTCTGTAAAGCACAACTTTTCTGCTTTCTCCCTTTGGTGAAGAAAGCAAACACTAAGAAAATCCAAACTCAGTTCGGGCTGAAATGAATCAGTGCGTAACTTGGCCTCCAAATTGAAATATCAACTATCTGCAAAGCCCTAAAGGAAACTGTCATGCCGATTTGAGGTAGATCAGCATAAATCCAACGGTTTCAATAAGCTACTTCAGGAATTACTGTTAATACCTGTGCAGCTGTTATGAGGGGAACGATAAGCAGTATGTACCAGATTCTGCCCATGACTTGAAACTGTCTTGTTTGGTGATGCAAATTCATTAGCCATGGCACTGCTCAACACACTCATTATTTATTTGTTCCTAAATAGCCCTCTCAGGTTTTGTTTTGTAAGTTTTCCTACATTCCTCCTGCTTCAATGTCACATTGTTTGCCAGCACCCTACTTGTACTTAAAATGGGTAAAATTTGTTTTCCGAAATGTCAGCATTTCCAGGTGTCAATTTTCTTCCCTTTTCAGGTGTAGGAGTGCCAGCAGAAGGTTGGCTCTCTTTTTTCTGGCTCCACTGTGAATTAAGTTCAACCTTTCCTTAAAATGGTTTGTGTTTCAGAACAGCTCATTTAAAACAAACAAACAAACAAACACACGAACAAAACCCAAACCCAACCTGACTCAACTTCCCAAACAAGACAGTTAATGGAAGAAAAAGCTCTCAGCTTTGGTTTGAAAGCTCTTCAAGAAGAGGAATGCAAATGGACTAAGGAACACAAACAGTTCTCATCCATGCCCACTCTCCATGCCAACATTTTTCTTCCTTCCAACTTCTGATCACAAATTAGTATTTTAGTAACTGACCCTGTAGTGTTTTGGACTATTATTCTATTTGGGTCTGCTTTCACCTAAATAACAACCATCTGGTGGTGTCTCAAATCAGATCCGTGTGATGGACTGTATATAATAACCAGTTCAAGGATTGTCAGGGGAAGGGTTAACATTCTTGCCCTGAGCAGGAGGACTGCAGCTGCATGCCGTAAACTTTGCACAAAGATTGTCAGGGTAGAAGGGCTGGGTCAGCTGTAAAGAATTAAGCAAATCCCCCTACTACAAGAAGAGGGAAGAAGACGACTGGAATTAAGAAGTCCTTTTCTGCTCTTGTGTTTGGTTTGTAGTATAATAGATAACTGAGAACATTCGAGGCATACCTCGACCCTTACCCTCTACACAATTTTTCCTCGTGGAGGGCCTTGCTCCTTGATTTCGCAGAACCTGAATAATTCATCTTCCATTCCAGTAACATCCAAGGTTTGCAGAAGGTGTGTAGAAAAGACACCTGAAAACTTATTTGCTGTTTTTCTGGAAATCTGTATCCCTGCTGTCAATCTAACGTTATGTTCCTAAAGGACAGGTGGAGGGTTTACGCTGAAATGTTCCCTGTGCAAATCCTTCTTTAAGGGCAAGATTGAATTAAAGTAGCATGAAGTGTCTTTTTTTCCTAAAAATGTTCAAACCTTGCTTCAGCACAAACAGAATGTCCCCAGTGCAGAGTTCCCTGAAAGGTTTATCACAGGGTTATGAAGAAATGCTACACTAAGTCATGGGGCAGCTGGAAGCAAAAGTATGTGTCACAGGATGTTAGAGATGGAGGAAAAAAAGAACATAATAAGGGCTGGTTGATTTTGCATATCCAAAAGCTCTTTTGTGGAGAGGAGGAATGTGAAAAGCTGCAGCGTGTTGCAGGAAGGAGGCTTTCAGAAAAAGATGTGGCTGAGCATGCTATTACAGCCTGGGACCATGGCAAGGGTGTAGTCTGGACTCCTTGTGATGAGTGAGGAAGGACACGTTCTGCTCTTTTCTGCTTTCTTGGGTTCTTTTAGTTTCTCAGGGTGCCAAGAGTTATCAGGCTTTGGGTTTTCTCTTTGCTCCTTTTAGCTGTGGGTTGGAAAATAACCTTCCTGTTTGTGTCTATGTGAATGTAAGGTATGGGTGTATATACAGAACATAAGCATGTATAGATCTAAATACATGCACATATGAAAACTTCATTAAGAATATCTTTTCCTATACCAAGTTGTGTAAAAACACAGCCACACACTTGTCTTCATAACCATAAAGAACCCTATTGACATCAATAAGGTTTCTTCCAGCAATAGCAGATGAATGGGGCATGTTTTGACAAAACAGAGTACAGGTTGGCTTTTTTGTTGTCTGAGCCCAAATCCAGGCATTTGCTGTTCATCAGAAAGCTGCTGCATCTCTTGTGCCTTTGGAGGAACTGCCCAAGGGAGCAGCAGCCTACCTGAATCCTCACTCCTGCTTTTTCCAGACTTGTGTGAGCCATGTTTTATGAGCTTACTTGTTTTCTGTGTAACCATCGCTGTGCTGCATGTTACTGAAGCTGCTGTCTATCTGCAAGATTTAAAGCGAGACTCTTGATGGTATCTGCTGTTGACAACGTAAAAAGCAGATTTGTTCTGGTTTTGGGTTGGGGTTTTTTTTTAGGGGGTGGGGGTAAGACTATATTTGATATATGAAAACATTTTTCAAAATTATTAGATCTATCCTTCTGTAATTTGATTTGTTGGGTGGGAGAAAGGGAGGCAAAGGGAAAAAAATCTATTGTAGAATGTTTTCCAATAAAACTGCAACAACTAAGACTCCAGACCAACAAACACTTACACATGTGCTTAGCTTTAAATCTGAGTTAGACTCATGGGGCCTGTATTTGTATTTGATTAATGACAATTATTTGAAGAAAGACGGACTGGGTGGAATCAACTGGAAAAAATATGAAGCTCTAAAAAAATGTAAGCTTACTGTAACCTATTTTTATACTGTTTTCAGTCCTCTTATATTCTTTTATCTTGCATATTTGGCGCACAGCTGTAGGTTTCTAGCATAAGGAAAAGGTTGCGCTGTCAAATTCTGTTTAGGTTTAATCAGAAATGTGTAACTAAGTCTCCATTTGCCAACATGAGCCCAAGCAGAAACCCTGTTAACACTAGCAAACCTGGTTGCAGAACTGGGACCTTAATTTGAATGAGCTCCGGGTACTGATCTCCCTTTCTCTCTCCCTTCCTCTGGCAAGCTCAGTACCCCTGCTTGTATGGTGACAAGACTGATCGTACAGTATGGTAGCAGGATTGCTTCATTAACAGTCCCCTTCACACTCACATGCTTTTTGTCTTGTCTGCACACAAACTTGGCTGTTTGCAGCCAGGCTTTTGAGAGCAAAGGTACGCAGAACCAACATCTTTCAGATAAGACCTGGGTTCCCCACAATAATACAAGAATTATTTTTAAAAATATGAGAAGTAGTAGAGTTCTGGGGTGGGTCATTCTATGAAGGCAGTATCAGGTCACAGCCAAGCTCCAAGGCTCTGGGTACACAAGCTCGACTTACTTGGGTGACTGTCAGGTTTGTCAAGTTTTCTGCCTGCATGAGTTGCTGCCTTGATCTGCAGAGTGGCTTTGGGAGAACCAGCACTCCAGCCTGTGTGATCCTGTCCCAGCATCATTGCTCCTGCCTCAGCCTGGACACCTCCTTTAGACCAACTTTGGGAAGGGGAGCTTCCAGGATTGCACAGAGGATGAACTGAGTTGTGTTCTGGTCTCCACTGACCGTGTTGACCAGATCTTCACAACTGTATTGAAAGTGTAGACATACTACTCTCACTTAGGTACATACTTCTGATATGTTTGTCTTAAACTGTATCCTGTCCCAGGAAAGGACTTGCTGGCACTGAGGGTGCCAGCAGTGTCTGGGTGCAGAGACTAACTCTCTTCTCTGGACTGGCTCTTGCTCAGGTTTCTAATTTCCAAAAAATGGCTGCTAGCTCCTTCTGGAAGTACTCATTTTCTGAGCTTATGGGTTTTCCTACTGCCAGCTGGAAAGCCAGGTTGATAAAGTCTCTTCTGGAGTTAGATCCCTAAGTCACTCAAGAGTTCAAAGAGAAATGTAGATGGGCTTGAAATGTCTAAATCCACATTGCAGTTGTGTACATGTTAAGCAGTGCCTAAGCTCTTGAGAAGACCAGATCAGACTGCAAGACAGTGCCTAATACTATTGCTCTACAAATAGTTGATTGATAAAAATTGTTTTGGTACCTTATCTGCAGGAGCTGGCTTGAAACCACAAATAGTGAGTGAAGATATTTCTTGCTCTCATTACAGAGAAGGCATGCTTGTTCTTTAATTTTCAGCACACTGAGTTTTTGTTTAGAAAATACAGATTGGAGGACTGAAGGTGGCACTCTCTGTATTTCCAAGATTAAACACTCTAAGTGAAAGCCATTTTACCTTGTGAAATCTGCTTTGAGGAACCTAACTTTCTCAAGTCATCTGTAAGGACCACCTTACTGTATTTCATACCCAGGACACAGTGAGATGATAAAGGTGTCACCACCCATGTTCTTCTGTGCTGGCACTTGGCACTTGGCCTCTGCAGCCAAAGACAAGGGTTAATGTATCTGGAGTCTAAATCACTGCTTCAACCTCAGCCTGAAAATATCTTACTCTCTGAACTGCTGGGCAGTGCTGTGCATTGTTTAAACAGCTGCAGAGCTCCACTCCTAAGGGACCTGCAGGCTTGCACTGGGTGAAATCTTGTATACACAAACACAGTTTTGTGTACTTCTTTGGAATCTGCCTGGATAAAAGGGGCTATATAAATAGAAGACCATCACTGACATACATTGAGGTTTATATGTCTAAGACCCATTAGCTCTATGGCTGAGACAGATCTATTTTTTGTAGTACTGCCTAAATGGAAACCACCAAGACTGAGATAAAACTTCTCCACAAGACATAGCCTTTTAGACTATCCCATTCTGACCAAGGGTTTAGATTTTGCAAATGTCTCTGTTTTCTCCTGATCTGGCTAAGAGAGGTGGTCTAACCAACACTAGGTCAGGGAAGGCCCACCGGCAAACACAGGTAAAGAGAAATGACACTGCATCTCTCTCTAGAGCATGAGGTTGTTAGACACCTAAGAAAATTTATCCACAGCTCAGTACTGTGAATTCAGCGGACATAACAACAGATGCCATAAAATTCATCCTTGCAGTAAAAATCCTGTGCAGACTACACTTGGGGACCTCAGGTCAAAGGTGTCTCTCCCTTCTGCTGTCACTGTAGTACAACTCCTTCTGCAGGAGCACAGGTCTGCAGTGCTGTATCACTGCTGCACCAGGGGGGAGTTTTCCCTTCCCAGACAATGTAAATCTGGGCTGTAATCACACAGAAATGTCCTGTAGAAACTGTTCGGCAAAATTCTGGGAAGGCGCAGAAGCCGTGGAATCATTTAGCAGAAGTTGCTGTTTGACATGTCAGGGGCATTACTGAAGTACAGTAGATGGGATTCCAGATTTTTATTTCTTTTCTACCAAAGTGTGTTCTGTATCTTTTTATTGACTCTAAAGAAAATAAACTGCTTGGGTATCCTGATACAGTTGTTGGTAAACCAGTTGTTTAGAAATATTCTCGCCCTTAACAATACATTCCAGAATCAAGCAAGGAAGCCTGTTCTAGCACTGTGGTGGCATGGATTTATAGTTTTAATATATACACTAGTAATGCAACAGCATCATGTGTGTGCAGTGATGGCAAATTCCACATATGTTACCAAGAGGGCAGCGAGGCCCAGGCACAGGCTGCCCAGAGAAGCTGTGGCTGCCCCCTCCCTGACTATGTTCAAGGACAGGATGGATGGGGCTTTGGGCAACCTGGTCTAGTGGAGGGTGTCCCTACCCGTGCAGGGGGTTGGGACTAGATGGTCTTTGGTGTCCCTTCCAACCCAAACCCGTCTGTGATTCTGTGATTCTATGATTGAGCCCTATCTCATTATTTTCCAGATATTGGACCTGTGAATCTCTGTACTTGGAGAGCATAACCTGGGCTGGAGCAACTGTTTGAGCCCCACATCTCTCTCATCTTAGGACTCCACTCTGAGAGCTAGGTTTTTGGCTCCTCAGTGGTGGTCCTCTCTTTGTAGTTTCAAGCAGAGATTCTATCCTCAAGCAGAGAATGCATTCCTAATCACCGTTTCACTGAAGATTGTACACTCTGTGAAAAGCTTTATTTTCAGCAACTCAGCACTTTCCAACTAAAATCCATTTTTCCAGAAAATTGCCTACTAGCTTTCAGCTTCTGTTAGCTGCACACACACCCTGTGAGGGAAAAAACCCAGCTGAGAAGGATGTTACAGCTGCATTGGGTGAAGTCTGACAGGTGATATACCAGGTCTCTTGCATTCCCTCCTATGAATGCATCCAACCCAGTTACTCTGGCTTTTCTCTGCTTCCTTGGCTTTCTTCTGCTTCCCCAGACAGAAGCCTGATACCAGCTTCATATTGGTGGGATTGAGAAAAGGGTCTCCCAACAGCACCAGTGCTTGGTCAAAGGCACATCCCACGAGGGTGCACTGAAGAAGGTGAAAGAGGGAATAATCCAGCACAACAAATTAGGCATGAACTTCACATGAGATGCATGCTGCTGTTAAAGCAATGATTTCTGTACAGTAATGAGCGGCACAGGTGAGATCAGGGTCTTATCAATCTTTAGCACATAGCCTCTATTGTTCTACAGTTTAGGTATTCCATAATTAAGAATGCATAAAATAAAATAAAATAAAGCCAAAATAAAGTAAAATAAAATAAACATATGTGTGTGTATATATATATATGTGTATATGTATATCTCAGTACAAAGGAGAACAAAATTGAATGAAATACAATAATTGAAAGGACAATTGCACGTGACCAGCTGAAACAGGTTAATAGACTTTATTATACACAGCTTAGGAAAGGCATTGTTGGGAAGAAAATGGAGGAAAATATTTAAACATCCAAATAATAAAGCAATGCGTTCAGAGAGGAGTGACTACAACTTAGCAGGCTGTGAGTGGGAATAATAAGGTGAAAGAGCTGAAATTAAGAAAGATAAAATTCCCACCAGGATATATCAGAAACATGGCAGAACTGAACAACTTGCCTCCTACACTTGAAAATCAGGCAAAATGAGACTACATAAAATCAGAGAAGCCCAGGTCTTGGTGTTTGGTTCTTTGGTGTTTGGATTTTTTTTCTCTGAAGATGAAGGAGAGGGATAAATGCCTGAGCGGCAGAAATGTGGTGCTGTATCATTTTGCCTCTTCCTCTCTCCTCCCTCCAAAAGGAGGATTTAATGCACAAAAACCCCCAACCCTACTGCAATATTAACAATCTCTTTTCTCCATCTAAAGTCTGTTCTTATGCAACGTAAAGGTTGAGTTGAACTCAGCTACAGTCTACAAGTTACTCTGCCTGATTCTGAGTGGTATGAAACACAACAAGCAGGAGTAGATATTTATAACCTTGTAATAAATTATTCTGATCAAGAACGACCTGATAGAAAACCATGTATATTAATTTCTTATAATCTATCTTGAAGACCATTTACATAATCACTTAACTGAGAAATGCAATGTGGATAAATTATCCTTCTGCCTTCATTCATAAGTATTTTGCCTTAATCAGAGAGGAAAGTTCAACTAACATCACATTACCAACAGTAATCATACCTTCTCCTCATCTTACACGACCCTTTTACTTTCAGAGCAGAACATTAAATACATTGGCATTCTTCACACGTGGCACTAGTTTCACTAGTTTCTGGTGCATAAAAAAAAAAATCTCAAACCTTGAATCTTCTGCACTTCTGCTTAAATGTGTTTCCTAAACTCAGTTTGGGAGAGAATGAAAATTACTGAGCTCTGTTAAAAAAAAAAAAACACCAAAAGTTTTGAGCAAGAAGAGAGAGAAATGTTTTTATAGTAGATAAGTATGAGTTGTCACGGAATCTCATGGCAGGGATATTTCAAAGGAATGCCTCTGCTTTGCATATTCAGGGAACATGAACTAGGATACCACATAAATGAGTGGAAAAAGTCATCACAGCACTTTGAAGGGGAAATAATTGCATTTTATTACCCATTTAAGCAGCATGAAGCAACACCTCCTCTAGTTTGACCCTTTAGTGTTGCTAACAAGTGTCAGTTAGTTTAATAAAAATATCATTATCTTTTACTTTAACTACAATTCTAAGTCATTATTAGAGCTAGGCAGAAGAAGGAAATTCCATTTCATGTAGTATTTTCAAATTAGGCGTTACTCTGATTTGGCACTGAAAATAAAATAAATATGAAGTTTCTCCAAAAGAAAGATTTGAGGGTTGGCCAGGTCTTGGAACTATTGTCGGACTCACCTGGTTAGAGGTTGAAGAGCCAAAGCAGAAAGCAGTAGAAACCATACAGTTCTTGTAACCATTTTTGTTTTGCAAACCCATGCTTTGCTTTCTATATGTGTTTAAGTACCACTGACTTTACTGGGAATATGCTCATGTTTAAGTTTGAATCCAAGAGAGTTCATAAATTCTCTCTTTTGAACTCGGAGGTTGATGGCTGGAAGCCAGCACAGCTGTAGTGGTGGTGCTCCCCAAGTATGCATAAGGACATTCTAGGCCTGCCAGCAGAGGAAAACACAGGTTCCTTTCCTTGAAAAGGTTCAGCTGGAGTCTGGAAACTCCACCTCACCATTGTGTGCTACTACAAAACAGAACTGATGCAGTGATACTAAGTGTAGTAGAAGCTTGCATGTGACCCAGGTTTAGGTAATGAAATTTGTTTAGGAGGGAGCTAAGAGTCTCTGTATTTCTCTGTATTTTAGGACCTATCAATTGCATATGAGGTGCTAACATAAAAAAAGGGAAAAAGAAAGAGATAGTATCTGAGTATGACCTTTTCCCATCTTTCATCAACACTGAGCAAGTTACTTCTTTAATCTGCTTAGTCTGTGTTGGCTGGAGGCCTGGGAACCAAAGCCTTCACTGGCAGCCCAACAGCCACTACTTCACTACCATCTTGGCTGAGTCAAACTCATTTTTATTAGCAACTAATTTATTGTTTAACATAGGCAGCAGGAGGACATTTCAAAAACAATAAAAGTTTTCTAAGATTTATGATCTACTAAAGACAGCAAAATATGCTTTATGTATAAACTGTGAATACAAAGAGATTTGAATTGTCTTGAGGTTGAGGCGTAATATGCTTGGCCCTGCATAGCAGCTACTTCTTTATCTGAGTTTACTAAGGTGACCAAGAAGCAACTGTGGATTTGTTTACATATTATTAAAATCAAAATCACAATATGCATCATGTCATGAAAAAATCTGTGATAATAGTGTTTATAACTATAATGGTCATGAATTTCCTTTGATTTAATGTTAACATATAGACTTTAAAACTTGTTAAAAGAATTCTATTACATTAAAGGATGGAAAAATAAATGCTGAATATTGAATAAAACTTAAATGTGAAGAAATAATTAACAGTCTTAGTGAATATGTAACGTACAAAGCCTTACATGCTGCCTAAGAAGAGATGGGAAAACACTTCCTACCCTTCTTTACTTATAAAAGCAGACCAATTAAAAATTCAGTTTGGAGTTGACTAAATTTAGTCACAGATTTCTGCTGACAAATATTGTTGTTCAAAACTGTGGACAAACAGAGTATTTTTAAAAGACAGTATAATGCACTTTCCATTCCTGGTAGTAAATTTTTGTAATATTATTATTATTTCTACCTGCATTACAAAAATTGCACCTCAAAATTCCAAAACATAATTTTTTCTTCATTTTAGTGAGCAAATCAAGGAACCTGATTTACATTACAGCTTTTAGGTTTGCTGCTGGAATTGTTTATATGGAAAGCTGGACTTTGTGTTGAATGATATTCTTCATGAACAGAGCAAAGGAAACGTGAACTTTTCCTTGATAAAATGTGTCTAAATTGAATGGTTTGGGGAGTGTTGATCAAAACCAGAACGTTTCACTTAAAATAAGCTAAGACAGTGGATTAGGAGAGAAGCAGTGTGAATAGCTCCTGCTTCTCCCTGTGGCTGCCTTCCCTGGCTGAGCTATGTTCCTGCCTTGTGCTGCGGATGGGAGGACTTGCAAGATACAGCCCAGCTGGACAATGGTGGGACCATCCTGCATCCTGGGGGATGCAGTCTTATGGAGGAGGTAAAATCACACAGCTTTTGGAATATTCCGGGAGAAAAAAACCCAACAAACACAGGTTTGGGCTATCTGAGCTTCCCATCAGCTACCAGGGATGAACAAGCTGGCGTAAGTATCTGTACTTCAGCCAAGCAGTGTTCAGGGCATGTACAAGCACTTTTATTGTTTTTTACCCCTCTATCAGGGAAATGTTTCAACTTGTAGCTTTTATAGCTTTCAGAAATCTTGTCTTCTAAATTCCACAATTAGATCAAATACAAAGCTGTTGGCAATTCAACGCTATCACTGCTTTCTTGGGATATATCCCTCATGCAGACTTTGATAGTATCAAACTAAAGAATGTATATGTAACCAAAGACACCTGTGCCGACTGTCTACAAACTTTCATTAGAGCAGAACCTTCTTCATCTAATCTGTTTCTCAAAAAAGAATCTACACAGTTCCCTAAGATCCGTAACTGTGAAAATCTATTTTACAGTCTCTTTATTCCTGCAGTTGACTAAGTTTTCTAATGAGATATATGAAAGCTATTCTTTATTATACACTGGGGATCCACATCGATTAGCAGCATTCCTATACCTGACAGCATATTCTTACAATACCTTTTCAAACCTTCACTTTAATATCAGAATAGGCTAAAACTGGTCAGAACACTGTAGGAAAGGAAACTAAGAAGACTGACTGAGTAAATGAGTTTTACCTCCTTCAGAAATCAGTTTAAAAGGCCTTATCAAAAGCATAGATAAATCTGATATTTAGATTAGCACAATTGATAGAGTCTTTCTAATGGAGTAATTGAATTCTTGTATCCTCGTAAAATTTTTCACCTTGTAAAACATTCAGTTGTCAACCTATTTTACTGGAATTTTTGAAATTTAAAAAAAAAGAGAGATAACAGAATATTAAAACACCAAGTCTACCTCTGTTAAAAGTGCCAATGATTTGTAGTGCTGGGAAGTCTTGTGCGGCTGAGGTCTAGAGTGAATTAAGCCCTGGAAGTGTGGCTGTATTTTAGTGCTGAGCCATCAGGTGTGAATAGTTGCCTGGCTGAAAGAGCCTTCATTTGTTAGTACTGGCTAGACGGGCTGACCATAAATCTGAAGTAAGGAAAGGCACCAGGCTGAACTGGCATCCCAAAATACTTAGGCTTGTAAAACCCCCAAGTATTCTGTTATGTGCACCCTGAAATGTTGACGCCTGTCTGACTGGAACCAAAAACCTTGTATGGTTGCTTTTTGACATGGGCAATTGTGTGCAGAACAGGAAGCCAAACATCTAAAGGACAGATTATTCTGCTCTCTGCAGCTATAACTGCTTCAACACTTGGATCAGCTCTTTTCTTTCAGGATGGCTGCTTTGTTAAAACCAAAGCATTTTGTAAAACATGCCAATGTTCTCTGAAATTGTGATAAATGATGTTCTCAGGTTCAGGAGTGTATCAGGAAGACAAAAGTATTTACCTGGAGGGAGGGAAGCTCAAATTCAACTTTTTCACTGCCTGGTTTCTTCTGGGAAGCTGAGGTTGGCTCTTCTTTTTTCCAAGGTAACTAATCTGTAGGTTATAGCCAATATCCCAGCTGGTCTCCTGGAACAGGTTTCTTTTCTTCACCCTAGTTTAAAAGGAGGTATTGGTTTTATTAATATTAGAACAGGCTTTGAAACCTCAGTATGTTTCATAAGCTGGAACTACTGCTTTTCAGCCAACCCTAATGTGACCTTTTGGTTTCTACCATGCCCAAGGGTAGTTATTGTGATAATTCTTGATGGGTTTCTGGTAAATCTACAGGAAGCTCTATCAGGAAGGAGATAAAAGTAGCTGCAGAGATAGTAATGCTACCCTTATTCTAATATCTTGTTCAGAGCTAGAAGACTGAGATTGCAATTATGATGCTTCTTCTGACATTAAGAAACAGAGAAAAACACCATAAAAATGGAAAATATCTATTTCTCTAGTAATGAAAATGAAAGGACATAATAATATGTTGAGGTATTCTGATGCCAGTGGGTGGTCAGCAAGGCAGGCTGATAAAACCTTAGTACTACTACACAGGCCAAATAAAGTGAAGAGGCCTAAAAAATAGGTGAAGATTTCCCTGAAGATCTGACTGAACCAAGAGCTCCACATCAACCTGCCAAACCCCAGTGACCTGGATACTACCACTGTGTGCTCAGCTGCTTAGGGAGAGGCTCACAGCAGTTGACGTCTGTCTACAAAGTAGTTTTGCATATCCCACAGATCTTTCTGCACCCTGTGGTCAGTGACTGGGCTTGTCACACAATATATAGGAAACTGGTCACCACAGATAAGCATCTAAAACTCTGTATCCATTTAAAATGACTGCATGGAACAATATTTATTCTTTTGCTTATTCTACTGAGTACTAGATCTTTATGGTTTGTGATGGGGATGCTACTTCATGTCCTGTTTCCATCAACAGTCATTAGTACATACGATAGGACATCCAAACTGCAAACTGCCAGCCAAGACCTGGGTCACAGACAATCCATTTGTCTACGTTAGCTGGAAAAAGCAAAGTAGTAGTGCTCCATCGGCAGAATAATTATTTAATAAGAGTTTCAAAACTTTTAATGGTGCTTGGCCTAGTTGTCTTTATTTTATGTGAACATCAGGCATGAAGGGAAAGGAACAGTAAACACTGCTGCAGCTATAAAAAATATAATTCTGGGGGCTTCTTGAAACAGTTATCAGTTGGACAATGTGTAGGTGTTTCTAGTCTACAACAGAGGTGTCACAGCCATGCTGCTTATGATGATGATGCTTGTTTTACTAGCATCTGTTTTGGTGCTTCCGCCTCCCCATCCTCAAAGTCATGAACCGATCCTGCTTCATTTGAAGTGAAATAAAATATCTGCACTAAATGAGACAGAGGCTGCAAATAGCAGTAGCAGCATTCAGCAATAATTTAGATAAATTGGAGGACAATATTTTCATACAAAAATGTCATAAATTACCTTTTTGCTTAGTGACCCTTTCTAAAACTCTTCACTAGCTGTATTAAACATACTTTCTTTAACTAGATTATTTCAAACTGAGAGGCAAAAGCTGCTAGCAAAGCCTTGGCTTTGTCTTACTGGATTGTTAAATGTTAAAAAAGCTAAGTTATATTTTATTCTAGGCATAACTATGGACCTTAGCATGCATTGGTTATATTTCATTGCATCCTGAATTCTTTTAGCTACACAGTCTGTGCACACTGAAATTTAATTCCTTAGAAATTTGTGCAACTCCATCAAGAGTGCTGTTTATGCCTTTGGTATTTTTCCTGCAAATGGAAAAAGTAAAAAATATAAATTGAACCTTGAGGCATTTCATTTCTATTATCAAGTCTCTTGTGATCTCTTTAAGAGAGAGATATTTTTGGAAAATTAAGGTCTGAGCAGTATTTTAGCACATTTCTTTCTGCAGATGCAAAGCATTGTTAAAATGCTATCATTTGTAGTGGTATAACCAAACTTTTAAGTAATTTATATATATGTGTGTATATACATAGACACACATGTATGTGTACATATATGCATGGAACAATTATTATTTGTAACTTTCTATTTCTAATAATTTCTAACAATTATTATTCCTAACCCTCCCACCATAGCTGATGAAAGGAGCATACCTCCTGAGGGCAGCTCATTCCACCTCACAGCCATCTACCTTGGGATGGGATTAATTTCTGTTTGGAAATAATTCTCTACCCATCATGGAAGGAGCCTATCTGATGATCTTAGACACAACACTTGGACTTTTTAATCTCTAAAATTCAGAGAACTAAGTCACTCGCCGACAATGTGGTAGTTGACTAACTGGAACAGATTTTGTCCTGCCAGACCTTAGGTCTCAGCCACCCACATTTGGAGGCTGCCCAGGCTGAGGAGCAGTTTCTTCATTCTGCAGTCACCTTATAAAACAGATTGGAAGAGTTTAACTCCACACATCCGCACAAATGGCTTTTTCTCGAAACTACTGTACAAGCTTCCCAGAAAGGCCATGAAATCTCCATCCTTGGAAATTTTCAAGACAAAGCCAGTGCTGATCTGATCTAGTGCTGCTGATAGTCTTGAACTAGAAGACTCCTTGTAGAACCCTTGCAGCCTACATTTCTGTGGTTGTTTTTTTTGTTCCCTACTGGTCACAGCACAAGTCCAGATAACAAGCTATGACACAGGCATTGATGATTAGATGAGATGCACTGATGTTTAGATTAGATGAGTGCCAATTTCTGCACACAGTTGGATTTATATTAATTACAGAGTTAACTTTATATTAATTACAATCCTGTTGGTCTGTCCTAACCAAAACGAAGTGTTCAGTAGCAATAAGTATTAATTAATGGTTAAGTATGCTAATATCTAAAAGTAGATATGTTGATGGGTACCTCTAGGTGGACTAATTTTGGGTAAACTGAGAAAGATATTTTAGTTGGATGATATGAATTATCCAAAGCAAATGTCCAACTGTTTTGCTTATTGTGACAGAAGCTTAGACAATTAATTGGAAATGGATATCTAACATGAACAGCTAAATATTAGTGATAGACCATAGCTGGGAAACCAGCTTTCTTTTAAATAATTGTCTTCCTCCTTTTCTTGCCTTTTTTAATTACCAGGGAAGCAGAGATTGCATTGCAGATACAATTGCTTGACAGAAAGAAAAAATTATAAGCAGAGCAGTTTTATGTGCTCTTTTTACTAAAAAAAAAAATTTAAAAAAATAAGGGCCTAGAATTTCCCTTTTTACTTGTTTGGATTTTTTCCATTATTATTTTAGGCCTTTCACCATGTACTGGTTTCTTAAATTTTATTTGTTTCACAATAAATTAAAGTATTTTAAGTTCTCATTGAAAACAGAAACATTTCAGACAAACTAAATCTTTCTTTCCCTCCAAAACACTGTAGGTGATCTTACTGAATAGGAATAAGGGTTTGGGGTGTGCTCCTGGATAACAAAAGCATCCAGAAGAGGAGGTGGAGACCAACAAATTTAGAAGCAATAGGATGGCGGTAGAACCCTAGGCTGCAGTGGAGGAAAGCATCAGTGACAGTGAAGGGACTGCTGTGGATCACTGCAGTAATGTTGTTACTATTTTTGGAGCATTACACATTAGCTATCTACCACAGATATCAGCATCTGTTCTTCTAACATTTGATCAATTTAACAGTTCAAGTCCATAGAAATTGTTTGCAGAAGAGGGATGTTCTTATGTTTGGGGTTTTTTTAACTTTGGGATTTTAGCACTTCTGTTACGTCTCACACTTCCTAAGGCCTTTCCTGCACTGAGGTATAGTATAAATCTTATTTTGGTAAGTGTACTGGCCACCATATCTTCTGAACCCTTTCCATAGAGGGTAGCAGTGAAATCCCTGATAGACCTTATGGTGGTTCTGCCTCTTCTCCTTTTTCTCTTCTAGAAAACTCTGCTTGCCATGGAGTGTTCCTTGGGGGAAGAATGAGAGATGTTCTGGTTATGATAAAATGTACTCTATCAAATAAATGGGTCTGGCAAAATTTCTGAAGTGTGGTTAGACTCTGGATTCATTTAATCTCCTCTGAATTCCATATTTTCTTCCTGCAATTGCACATGAAGGACTAGATCCCCAGCTGTTTTAAGTCAATACAGCATCACTAACATCAGCTGTCTGTTACCCAGGATAATCTGGGTGTTACAACACTCTGGCACACAGAAACCTAAGCAGTATGATAGTTTCCATCCCTGAACTGGCTCACACAGAACCAGCTTAAGCGTCCCTACACTGGACTCCCTTGTGTATCTGGTATTATATTGGATGCTGAGCCATGTGAGCAAGCAAGATATGTGAGAGTTGAAGCAGCCTGGTTGTCGATGTGCCCAGGATACCAAAGCTTTCCAGACACAGATGTGCTAAAGATGGTAGAAGCACTGGAGGAGCAACCCAGTGGAGTCCAATAAGGACAATACTTGACATCAATTGGAAGTGTGAGTCAGCTTGCTTTCCAGAAGTGGGGAGTCTCTTTGAGAACTGGATCAGTGATACAGGCTCAACATTCATTTGTGTTCCTCAGCTGCCAAAACCCTGTCAGGCATTAGATTGCTTCTGTGGAACAAGTTCAAAAGTGTCTTTTCGTAAGGACGTGGCATATCCCAAAGAGTATCTACCTGTCTAGACTACCTATACTAACTATTCATGTATAACAGAGATTCATCTGTTGGTTTATAAGAGCTGGAGATCCAGTCCAAATGCTTTGGTTAAAGTTATGTTGACCACCTTCTCTGGTATTTGAGTTAATGTCATCTTTCGTAAGTAGAGGCTAGCTATTTAACACCCTTGGGAAAATACTTTTCAGATTTCTCACTGAAAGCTTTGCAGAAAAGAACAGACATACAAGAATCAGTTGCTTAAACATAGATGTCTCATGTCTGCTTAGATCCCTGAACACATCCTGTTTAAGCCTTCAGGTCAGTGAATCTTCTGTGGATACTGACAGCCCCAGGGGACTGTGCTACAGCAACCCAGACGGCCCTATGCCTTTTCCAAGTCAACTGAATTGAATCCCAAGACCACTCACTGAATCTGTATTTATTTGACTTACTGGGCTAGAGCTTCTGTAAGCAGTGGCTGAAGAAGACAGCCCACCAGAGAGTCTAGTGATTTCTGCATCGGACTGGTGGCATCATCATGTTAGATATGTTTGGAGAGGCCCAAGTTGATCTGTCAGACCATGAGCAGTAAACAACATGGACAAACATGGAGAATGTGACCACAGCTGATGATGCATCTTTAAACTACGTAGGGAAGAAACACATTTTTTATGAAAACAATAAGTAATGTCAAATCAAAAAGGTCTGGTTTCTGACCTTTTTTCCCCTTTATTTCTTCTTGACTTTTTGTGAATAATAGATGAATCTATCCTATTCTGTGGTCCTTCACATTCCTGGAGGTCTTTCTCTCACACTGCCTTGTAAACATAACCACTATTTATCAAAAACCTGTGGCTCCCTGTTTCTGAGATGGGACAGAGAGTGTCTGAAAAGGGAGTAATTAGAGGCTAGAAGGGATCATTTGGATCCAATAGGTGCTACAAGTAACACTCAGAAAAGGCAAAAATTGTCTTTAATTTGAGAGAAGCTCATCTTTTTTTTCAAGTTTATACTATCTTTGGCATGCTAGCAAGTGCTTGAATAAATGTAGCAGATTACATGCAAAAATTGCAACCCAAAAGGAGGCAGCAATAATTTAGCTCAGGAAAACCATAGAGCTCTCTATTTCTCATTGAGTTGGGAAAGAAGGCCTCCTATAGCCTCAGAAGAAATGAAAACAGATGAAGAAGTCCTGCATAGTCCATTCTCTAGTAGGAAGCAGATCGTATTTCTCACATCTGCTACCAACATGGTTGATCTGATCTGTTCCCATCAGAGGGATAGTAAGGATATCAATGATTTGAGGTTTTGCCTTTTTAGGAGATATATTTTTCATCTTGTTATGTCTTTTGTTAATTTTACAGCAGTTTGATGTTATGAAGGAGCTCCTCCTTTTCTGTCAATAGTACAAGGTCACCCTATCAGAGTAACATAATACATCACCAGCTTGCATGCTTCAGGCATTTGAATAGATTAATTTTGTTCTGGTAAAATTTAGCAATGCATCTTTAGTTCCTGCTTTTCTGTGGACAGTCGGTCCAATGTTAATGTCAAAACCAACCGCACGTTGCGGTGATATATTAGGTTTTAAAAAATCAGATATTGTAAAGATCTGAAAGTACAGTGTCATAATGCTTTAGTTCTGGGAAAGTTGGGGTTTTTTATAATTTTACAAGCTATATATAAGTTTAATGATGGAAACCACATAAACTTTTTATCCATTTGCCAACTTGCCAATATGCCGCAAGGAGAGACACAAAAAGGTTGACAGGCCTTTGTGTCTGAACACCATACAGAAAGAAATTCAGGGATGAAACTGAAGGACTGTAACATGCCTGTAGCTTACATAAATTACTTTAAACTGTAGAAACTGCAGCCTAAAACACTTCTGAAATGTAAAAGTCTTTGTCAAATCCAAAGATCTATCCTGTTCTAGTGAAAGTTTTGGAATTATGAAGTGTATTGAGTCTCCCAAATTTTAGAGGCAGAAATTGCCATAGTATGACTTATGTTCTTGTGAATCATATTCTAATAAAATCTCATTATTTGCTCCCACTTCAACAAAGCGTTTACAGCACAGAATATTTAATCATAATATGTAAGGTAACAATTAGAAAAATCCTTGACAAGCTTCTATAATGAAGTAGCCAAGAGTGAAATCTAATGACTTCTAGAAATTACTGCTCGGAAAAAAAAAAAGACATTGCATCAAATAGATGCAGGAAAACTGGTGGATCACTAAAAAACCCATAATTTTTGTTGTTTGTATATTATATGCATAAAGAGTAAGGAAGTACCAGGAAGAAGTATACAGAAGTAATGAGGAAGCTCAGAACACTGAACACATCAGCCATCAGTTAAAGAAATACTGAAATATTTATAATGTACATTTAATAAGAAGACCATAGAGTTGTAAAATGTTTGGAATATACCTGATGATTTTACATTCACCTGAGAACCTGCAAACAGTGAGACTGATCAAACATATAAGAGTTTAAAGGGTAAAAATGTTCCATTTTCTTCTCTGTAGAAATACTTGCTAAATATTTCAGGACAAATCGTCAGCTAAGGACTAAATTTGCCATAAGATACTTTGGGGAACAAAGATTGGAAAGTATGTTTCTGGTGGATCACTTGAAAACAGTCTCTGAGAACAGCAGACCTACTCCTGCTCAAATAGGCTTCACACAAACACATGGCATTAAATAATAAAGATAGAAGCAGCAATTTGGACAGTCAGTAAGAAAATTACACCTTGTCTGTGAATGTTACACAAACCAAAAGAAAAAAAAAGAAAGTGAGAACTACTGTCATTTCACAATGATATTCATGTAATTTATTAGGTTAATACACAGGACTTGTTTCTGGTTTTGTTGGGATAAAACCCATGTATGTCCATTTCAAGGTAAAGGAACACTGGGGTTTTTGGTTCTGAATCAGGACATCACATAGGGATGAAACACTTTATTCTTCCAAGTGGTTAAAAAACCCAGAGACCCTTACTTTGCATCTTAACTTTTGGATGTCAAATGCATTTTTAATTATGATGTTCTTTAGACTATGATTAGCATTGTTAGCAGATGTTTTTGCTCAAGAATCAAGACTATTGGAAACCAATATGTTTCTTAAACTAG